>CM034151.1:306836532-307381867 GCA_019776745.2 Taxus chinensis | reverse complement strand
TTCCCTGGGACCTCTGACTTATCAACGAGATGGTGAGGCTCCGTCTTCTCTTCCCTTCCTATATCTTGACATGATCAATGATGATAAACTAACTATTAACATCGTTCAATGTCAGGATGATGAGTCTATTCTCACATACCTTGGTGTGGAAGAATCTTATATTTACCAGTTGTTACATTCTAAGACAGAAACCATGTTAAATTAATCGACCATCGAGATCAATATTAACACTAAGGACAACCCGCACACTCTAAAGACAGGCCAATATTTAGATGCTGCTAAATAAGAAGCTTTTACTTCTTTCCTCTGGGATAATAGCAATGCTTTTACTTGGTCCTACATTGATATGCCTGATATTGACCGAAACATTATGGTCCACAATATCATAACCATTCCTGATGCCAAACCCATAAAGCAGAATCTATAAAGAATGCATCCATGCATTGCCCTTCTTGTCAAAGAAGAACTCCAACGCCTTCTTTTGGTTTCCTTCATCTTACCCATTGATTATCCCTAATGGATCTCTAACATCATTCCCATCACAAAAGTGATAGGGGGAATCCACATTTGCATGGTTTTTCATGACCTTAACTTAGCTTTCCCTAATGATGAATTTACTCTACCTAGTATTGACCCACTCATTGATGTCACCACTAACCATGAGATGCTATCACTCATGGATGGATTTTTGGGTTAAAACCAATTCACTTGCCTTGGAAGATCAACACAAAACCACCTTCATCACTCCTTGGGGGAAATTTTTCTATCGAGTCATGCCCTTTGGCCTTAAAAACATTGGTGCCACATATCAATGGGCTATGACTTATATCTTTTATGACATTATGCATCACATATTGGAATATTACGTTGACAATATTCTTGCCAAATCTAAACATTGTGCTGAACACCTTACTATCCTTAAGGTCATCTTCGACCGCCTCATCAAGTACTGTATTCGCCTTCAACCTAAGAAGTGTGTCTTCACTGTTATCTCTGACAAGCTCCTTGGTTTTATTGTTTCTTTGCATGGCATAAAAGTTGATCCCACTAAAATCAAGGCTATTCTTGAAATTCCTCCACCTACTAACCTTTGTGAACTACGTAGTTTACAAGGCAAGTTGCAATATATTCATCGTTTTATTTCACAACTTTCCAACCGTTGCCACCCATTTCATCATCTCCTCAAAAAGGATGTCTCCTTCAAATGGGATGATGAATGCCATAAATCCTTTGAGGCCTTACAACAATACCTCCTCCAACCACATGTGCTCATTCCCCCTAAGGATGACCAACCATTTTACCTTTACATTTCTGCTACTAATCATTCCTTGGGTGCAATGCTTGCTCATTGCAATGAGCAATATAGGGAGCAAGTGGTTTATTATATAAGTCATACCCTTTTGGGACTGCAAAAATAGATATAATCATGCTAATAAAATCTAATTATCCTTAGTTTTCATCGCCACTAAACTTTGCCATTACCTACTTAACCAAATAACCTTCATCGTCACCAATACAGACCCATTACATTACATGTACACCAAGTGTTATCAACATCAACGTGTTGCAAATTGGCTTATGACTTCTTGCAGAACTAGAACTTGAATTCATCCAACAAAAATTTGTGAAAGGACAAACCATTGCTGAAACAACTTGCAGATGCACCTCTCTTCGGTAATCAATCCTCAAACCTTTGATTTCCCAGACGAATCCATTGCTACCCTCTCTTTGGATGATACCATTTACTATATGACCTTATTCTTTGATGGTTCAAAATGTCAGTGTGGGGATGGTGCCGAAGTTATCCTCATTCCTATTTATGGTGAGCCTATACATTTATCTTTCAAACTAGATTTTGATTATACTAAAAATATTGCACTGAATATGAAGCACTCATATTAGGCCTTTAAACCACAATCACTTTAGAAGTTAAATCAACTAATATCTTTGGCTATTCCCAACTAGTTGTAAACCAAGTTAATGGTATATACCAGTGTCGTAACGAGACACTGCAAAAGTATAAGCATCATGTTGACATAATTTTGACTACCTTTGACCGTTATGAACTTCAAACCACCCCACGTTCCAATAATAAATTTGTGAACACCATGGCCTTCCTTGCTTCTCAAATTCCTGCATCACCCTCTAACTCAAAAATATTTGTCACAACATAAAGGCTGCAATTACCTTCCTAATTATTTTGAGACATCAACCTTGTAAGAACCATTGAAACTGACCCACGTGACCTTTGGTATAAGTAGTTTGTAGAATACCTTTCCCTTTCAATTCTACCTCCAGATCTTACTCGTAATGGACAACGATCCTTTCTCAAAAGTGTCTCTCGCTATGTCATCATAGGTGGTATTCTTTATATCATGGCTTTGATGGTATCCTCTTATGATACCTTACAAGTTTTGAAGTTCCATACACCATCAAGGAAATTCATGATGGAATTTGTGGAGGTCACTCTAGTGGTTTAGTTGTCACTAAACACATTCTCTTCCCGAGCTATTATTGGCCAACCTTAAATCGTGATTGTTGTAATTATGTCAAATGTTGTGTGAAGTGCTAGCAACATGCTAATCTTCATCACACACCTAGTCACACCTTAAAAGTCGCATGAGACATTTGGCCTTTCTCTCAATGGGGTTTGGATCTTATTGGAGAGACCAATCCTCATTCTTCCCCAACATCATCAGTGGATTATTATCACTACTGAATACTACAATAAATGGGTATAAGCCATACCTCTTATTTCTACAAAAGCTGAGAAAATATGTGAATTCATCAACCATCACATCATTTTTCACTTTTGTGTTCCTCACCGTCTCATCACTGATAACAGAAAATAATTCAAAAACAAAACCATATGGAAAATCTGTGATGCCCTTCGGCATTCAACTCAATTTTTCTTCACCTTAATACCCTCAAACAAATGGCCAAGCATAATCAACCAACAAAACCTTAAACAAAATTCTCATGAAAGTAGTTGATGATAGTGGAAAGGATTGGCATACACACATCCCTTTTTCCTTATGGGCTTGTCGTACTAGTATTTGTACCTTAACTACTGCCATGCCTTTCTCTCTAGTATATAGTACAAAGGCTGTTCTACCTCTTGAAGTCCAGATTCTATCTCTTCATATCTCACTTAAAGAGATGCTCAATGATGATGGTTTTTACCAAGATCGGTTGACAAAACTCAAGTTATTTGATGAATGTTGTCTCAATGCAGTTGATCATTTCCAAATTCACCAAAAACATATCAAACATGCCTACGATAAGTGTGTCAGTGAATGAACCTTCCAGGTGGGTGGCCTCGTTCTGAAGGAAAATCAACATGTAACAAAAGAGGAAAAAAGTAAATGGGGCAAGTTTTCTCCTAATTGGATTGGACCCTATATCATTACTGATACCTATGGATCAGGTGCTTATTGTTTGGATTCACTCGAAGGTAAACCTGAACATGAGCCCCTCAATGCCTTACATATTCAACCATTCTATTATTGAATCAAGTCCTATATCACATTCTATCTAGTTAAAATTCTCATCCCTTGAGCACCATTCACCTTCCATTTTACCTATTTTAAGGATCAATGATTAAACAAGAATCATGTGATTAACTGTCACTTTTTAGCCTTATCTTTAATATGAGTGCCATGGCTCTACTCATGGAATGATTCTCATGGATAATTTTTATCTTTTTCAAGATGGAATCCCATGGTTGTTCATCACTTAAACCCTCTCTTTCATATATAACCTCTTTGTGCTATGGTTATCTTCAACTCAAGAGCCTATTGTTCTCTATAGCCTTGTCCATGACCTAAAAGTCCAAAAGCAAAACAATTTCCAAAGTAAAATGGGATTCAACTACTTGAGTGAAACTTATAGCAAAAAGACGACTCCCTCAAAAAGGACATCTAATCTGTATATCTTGCTACTATAAATAGACTTCTCCCTTGAAGGAAAACTATACAATGCTAGCCATACTATACATAGTCTATCCTCAAACAAAGACTATTCTTACAAAAAAATAAATAAAATATTCTGAAGCTTCCCGCATCGATCAGCTTCATGAAGACCTCAAGGAGATAATATACTAATCCCATATATACTTCCCACATCAATCAGTCTATAAAAACAAAAGCAAAAAAGAAAAAGATAACTTTTTTGTCATGGACTTTCCTATTTTGATCTTGAATCTCTTTCCCAATAGTCATGTTGTCTCACACTAGGCTATGCTAAAAACCAAACTGTTTTCACCTCATCACCTTTTCACCCTAATTTCTTGCCTGCTCAAGGGACGTGCCAAAAATGTGACATTTCATGATCATATGACTTTCTTCACCCTTATAAAAGTCATTAATGTAACGCCTTTAGGGTCTTATGTTCATAAGCCAATATTTGATATGATAGACTCATTATGATTCTTATCTATTAAACGAACATTTTTTCCATCTTTTACCATATACATTGTTCATTACTTGTTGATTCTCCTATACAGGAAAAGACCATCGACACCTACATTTTAAGGCTTCCCCTTTCACCAATGCCTAAATGACCTAAACTCAACCATGCCTAACTGACCTTGACTCAATCATGCCTACAACCTACCAAACCATCCCTCTACCTCATCATATTATTCCCTAGCTTACAAGAGAACTACATCAACCTAAGGCCCCTTTTCATCGGGGTTATGTAGGAAACAATTTGAGGGCATGGGGCCCTTTGAGGCTAGCTCAGTCACTCTTTACCCTAACTAATTTTCTCCCTTTTCTATTCACATGCTACCTTAGTTTTCCCCAAATCAACCCGACCGAGGTCGGTCATGTTGTGCTCGACTAAACTGACGTTGGTAACACCCTAACCAACATTGGTCACCTGTCATTACCTTTTAAACCCACCCTATGCCCATTTTGCCTCAAAACATTACTGATCCAATACCTTTTGACCTTACCAACACCTAATACACCCTATCCACAAGCTTCAATTACCTATACATTTCCTTAATTATGCTTATGGACATGTTATTTACGTATACCTTGGCCTTACCTGTGTCATGACCTACATACCCTGACCTACACCACCTTTTGTGACCTTTGAAATGATTTACTCGCTATACCTTGCATTGCTATTACCCATGTTATTTAGCCTAATGACCTTACCTTTCTTATTTCCATGATGTTTATCCCGACCAAACCTTTGGTGTACACAATCATACTTACATGATCCTACACCTAACCTAAGTTGTGTTTCCAAACCATATCCTGTATCCTGGATACCTGAATCAATTCAACCTTGTTTGGAAAAACCTATCAACCTTGGACACTGTATATTTTGCAAGCTCTTCCACCTGGTACCGTTTCACAGTCTATGTGTGTGCATGTGTTTGATTGCGATTACCCATTACCTGATATGACCCTTACCCATTACCCAAAGTTCCCATACCCTTCCCTAAAACCCACCTCCCATCACTTTCATCACTTACCCATTTATCAATCCACTCATTGACCCCGTCTAACACCTTGTCAGCTCTTGTTTAGCACCTCCACCCATACTTGGGGCAACCTCACCTTCAACTCTACTTAGGTAAACCCCACTCTCACCTATACATGATCATACCTATACGTTCCTGTACCTAACCTAAGTTATGTTGCCAGACCATATCCTATACCCTGGATACCTGAATCAATTCAACCTTGTTTGGAAAAACCTATCAACCTTGGACACTATAGATTTTGCAAGCTCTTCCACCTAGTACTATGTCGTAGTCTATATGTGTGTGTGTGTGTGTGTGTTAAATTTCCATTACCCATTACCCAATATGACCCTTACCCATTACCAAAAGTGCCCATACCCTTCCTATAACCCACCTCCCATCACTTTCATCACTTACCCATTTATCAATCCACTCATTGACCCCGTCTAACACCTTGTCAGCTCTTGATTTGAGGGGGATCACCTCCACCCATACTTGGGGCAATCTCCCCTTCAGCTCTACTTGGGGAAAACCCACTCTCACATATACTCGGGGCAACAACTTTCTATTTTTTCAGCATCGCTTACCAAATACAAGCTACATGACAAAAAGGGGCAAATGTAGACACCAAATTTGGGTCACACTCCCCTTAGTCCCCTTTCAATTAGTTAACATAACGTGTTGACCTAACCATGACCCTTTTACCCCACATTCATATTAATTTAATTAATTACAATTGAATTAATGCCCATCCTCACATTATTTATTAATTTAATTACTTTAATTAGGTTAATTTACACCTCACCCAACCACATCACCTAGACACCTCAACATGGACTTATTCTTAGCCTATTAATTAAATAAGACTCAGTCTCTACTTTTCCTAACCAAATGGGACTTAGTTCAACCCTAACATTAAGTGCCTATTCCTTCTCCAATAATACTCTCACTTATCTAAGCACTAACCATCACTTGAGACTTGGACTGATAAGCAGAGCACACCAAAAATAGCCAAGATCTACTATTTTTGGTAAACCTAGGATTTCCCACGTTAATCGATGCCGGTTAACCCGCAACTAATGCCAGCCATCTTGACCGTCATCGATTACCCTATATACAGTCTTGCAACCTTTTGACCAGGTTGGTGACTTCAAGTTTAGGAGAGAATACATTCAAACACAAATTTTTATCTACATTTAAGCATGAACAAGAGTTTTCTCAGCATCAAGATGAAAAAATACATTCAACCAGAGGCCCAAACAAGTACCTAAGATTGATCCAAAGGCATTGGAATTCACAGGAGCATTCTAGGGAAGTACTACCATGATACTAACCCTCAAGTTCATCATGGATCAACCATCACCTTCCTTTACCAACCAGGCTTACAAAATACAAGTAAGTGCATTTGGTTTTTCCTCATTTATGTACTTACTTAATAGGTCCTTTATCTTTTGTGATTAGATCTAGTTATCCCCAACATTCTTCCATCCCCACTTTCCTACCCATCTATCTATCCAGCCACCCCAGCCATTTAGCTCTCCATACCTATCCTTTATACCTTCCTACATCTTCCTCATATTATTATGAACCCAGTCATCCCTCCTTCACTCTCTGTGATATCACAGAGAAGCCCTCAAATTACCCTTTATCAACTTTCACCAAATTTCCCCTACCTACACAGGTTTCCTCTTTACTGGTATCGTTCACCCGACCGATGTCGGTTACTGTACCTCCTATCAGACTTTCACTAAACTAACCTTAACATCCCAAAAACCTCACAGAACCTTACCAAAACCTGTTACCTCACCTAAAACCTCACCAAAGACCTTCCCAACTCTCTGTGTAGACACAAAAAGGGCTTAGACACATGTTTATGTCATTATGCCATTCCCCCACAGAATTTGATATCAGTCACCTTAAACCGGAATCCGTCATACCTAAACCTGTCATCGGTCACCTTAAACCAGAATCGATCATACCTAAACTGTCATCGGTCACCATGACTGGCATCGGTCTCTGTGTTTTATAAACTACCTTAGACAAGCCAACCTCCTAATCCCCCAAATCAACCCCAAATTACACTAGATTTTACCTAGACCCTGCCTGTGACCCCTAGACTACCTAACATACTTGTAACCTGGCCTAGGAACTTCATCAATTTAATTATTAAGAGAATCTAATTGGATTAAAATTGATAGTAATATGAGATACCTAAATCAGAACACTAGCATTTGATTCATTTTTTTGTATGTTCAGTTACTTTATTGCATTATATATATTAGTGGATTGAAAATCATCGAGGAAGTATCACACTTCTTGGATCTAGCTCACGCTAGGAAATCCACTACATTTTGCTATTAATTATGTTTTTTGGTCTTGCTTTGTATTTCAGGTAGTTCCTCCTAGTCAAAAGGAAGCTCACATAATCAAATTGGATCAAGAAATTAAATTTACGTGTATAACCTTCAACCAACGAACAACAAGTATTCCTCTTTGGCATTCTACCCTTATTTGTTTCATTAATTTGCTTAGAATCTAGTGAAACAGTTAGCACCACCGAGAGATGGAATTGTGGATCATCCTATTTTCTTTACAAGCAGGAAGTTACACCCATGAAGTAGAATTATAAAACAACAGAGCGGGAAACCTTGTCCATAATTTACATGATTCATAAGTTTAGGCACTACTTGTTGGCTACTTTGTTTATTTTCTATACAGATCATATGGCATTTAAGTACTTAGTTAACAAGCCTATTTTGCAAGGGTGTATCTCTAGATGGATACTTCTATTTTAGGAGTTTGATTTCATAGTTTTGAATCCCGTGAAAAGTAGTTTAGGGCTTGACCATTTCTCATGAAGCAATTCTAGTGAGGATGCGTAGAGCATTAAAGATATTATGCCACATGTGTAGTTGTTAAGGTTAAACTACGCACCCTCTAATTTGGAAGATATAGCTATCTTTTTGTGCATTGGATTAACCCAAGAGGGGATGAAGACACTGTAGAAGAAGTAGCTTACTATATGCATGAAACCTTATCATTTGGTAGGCAGATATTTGTACAAAATGGCCAAAGATGAGGTCTTACATCGGTGTGTTCTCGAACATGAGCACAAAGCTATTATGGAAGAAGCTCATGGTGGTATAACAGGAGGACATTATGTAGGTGATGCGACTACACGTAAAATCCTTATGGTTTGATTTTGGTGGGAGAATTTGTACAAGGATACCAAGGAATATGGCAAAGCATGTGATAATTGTCAATGCCTTGGAAAACTTGGATATAGAGATGGGATGCCACTCATACCTATTGCAAGTGTGGAAAATTTTGAGAAGTGGGCTATTTACTTTGTAGGACCTATTACAGCACCCACACACATGATTGACATGTGCTACATTATCACTTGCACAAATTATTTGACAAGGTAGGAAGAGGCTGCACCTACAAAAGATTATACAACAACCAGAACAACAAGATTTCTTTAGGAAAACATTATTATTAGGTATGTCTTCCCATTAAGCTTGACAAGTGATATAGGAGCTCATTTCTTAAATGAGACAATTAGAATTTTATTGGAAGAGTTTATGGTGGCACACCATAAAACTACTCCTTATCACCCACAAGTTAATGGTAATGCAAAAGCTTTCAACAAGGTTTTGGGACAAACAGTGACAAAGATCTATGACATTGGATGAAAGGATTGGGATGATAAAGTGTCAGAAATTCTTTGGGATTATAGGAAAAATTATAATAGGTTGATTAAGGCCACACCTTTTCAATTGGTGTTTAGCATGGAAGCAATACTGCTAGTTGAATTCATTTTACCATCCTTGCATATTGCACGTGCAGGTGGATTAAATGATGAACAAGATTTGGAGGAATACATTGATAAAATAATGTAATTGGATGAGCAACATGCTATTGTGTGTTGGATCTAGAAGATTGAGAAGGTGAGAAAGAATGCTTGACATGATAGGAAAATTAAGAACAAGACATTTGAAGTTGGCAAGATGGTCCTTCTATATGACTCCAAGTTTGCACACCACCTAGGGAAATTGAAAGTGCATTGGTTGGGAACTTTTGTAGTAACCAAGATACTTGAATTAGGCATATGTCAGTTATAGGTGCTGGATGACACCATGTTGCCCGGTTACTTCAATAGGAGTAGGCTGAAGCCCTACTATAAATAAATCTTCTTGGTGTTTGCAATAAGGTAGTATTGCCACTTAGATTAGGTTTCCTTTCTATGTGTTTCTTTCTTGTTGTTGCTTTACTTTATTAGTTTTGTTTCCTTATTTTATTGTAATAAGCGTGCTTGCACATAAGAATCTGATTACTATTTGTTGAGTTCATGCACAAAGGACCACACATACTTTTAGTATAGGGTGAGAATCAGGTGCAAGTGTGCGAAAGAGAAAAATATTGGCATTGATGATTATATATAAGGTGGTATAGTTGAGGATCCTCTCTAGAATATTGGTGTAGAAGAAAAAGGTGTTACAAATGCTAAGAATGAAGGTGCTAATAAGGTAATTGCTCAGACTGAAGACCATGCAAGAAGAATGAATGTGAAGTGAAACACAAGGTAAGCAATGACATGATGAAATAATTAGTATATGACATAGAGGATTATGTAATACAACGTAAGGAGGCATGCATAAGGAGGTATTTGGCTTGGAAAGTAGTAAGGCGTACCAGAAGGTTATGACTGCATAACACGAGAAAAAATCAGGTTAAATCAAAAAGTGGAAAAGATGATGTTTTATTGAGAAAATAACTTAAAAGTTTTAAAGTAAGAAAAGGCATGTTAAAAGAAAAAAAGTAAGTCAGTGGAGTATGAAAAGGTTATAAAAAAAGGATAAGTCAAATTATTTGCTACCTTGCATTTGAGAAGACTTGAGAAATTGAGCTACCGAAAAATTTGTTGTGAAAGAGTGAGAGAAGTGATAAACAAACCAAAGAAATGTGCGTAAGGAGTTTGTGTGTGGCTCCTTTGTGGAAAGAAGTTTAGGTTGGCAGTTGGGAACAAAAATAGGGCATAGGAAGAAAGGGTTTATAGAGTTAGAGTTGAAATAGCTAGGGTTCGTAGAGCTTGGGTACTGAGGTAAGACTAAGCGTTGAAAAGTAAATTATCTTGGGCACAAGGTTGCATGATTAATGAAAATGAAAAGATTAATTACTTCATCACCAAGAGGAAGAAACAAGGCTCAAATGAAGAGGGTTGAGGTTGAAGTTGAGGACCCATTAGAGGAGATCTATTCAAAAATTCAATACCCCCTGGGAGTGTTTAGGGTCCAGACATGGAAGTCATAGCTCTTAAAGTGAAAAATCAATGAGTTAAATCATAGGGCTCTAGGAAATTAAGTGACACTGAAGGCACACATGTTACAAGAGCTGCCAAAACAAAATAAAGAGGGTCAGGTACTAGTGGATGATTTAGTGAGGAGAATTTTAGAGAAAGTGGGGGTCCTCTAGTTGTTTGAACTACCATTCTTTGTAAAATCCATACATCTCTTCCAGTGGCTCATGTCTAGGGTACATGAGGATTATTTTTATTTCACGGGCCAAAGGATGGGGATCATGGACTGAATTATTGAATAGGTTACAAGATTGCGGGGAGCAGGGGAATATATGGACATGGACCTATGTAATGATATGAAGATTGATGAGTTGGTCATTTAATTATAGTATGAGAAGCGTGGTAGGGAAATGAGTATTGAGAATCTTACAGACCCCTTGAATAGGGTTAAAGATAGGTTTGTAAGTTAAAAAATAGGTGCCTCAGAGATATGGACCTATGTAAACAATAAGTTTTTATATATTATGCATAAAATGGATCACAAAACAAAATATAACATAGCGTTGTATGTCATTAATGGGATGATAGAGGAATCCAAGGCACATAAAGAAGAGGGAGCAAAGATTACATGGGGTTCCATCCTCTTGCTCGTTATTTTATGGGAAATTAACATACTAGATGGGCTAGATGAGAACATGTGGACTCACCCACCAATCAACAAGTCTCATGTGGTGCAGTTTGCAGGATATACATGCGACAGTGTTATCAACAACACATACAAGGCCATAGCAAAACAAGTGGTATGCAAGGATGCGCATGATGTTTGAATATGAATGGTGTATTCCATGAGAACTAACTGAGGTGGTCAAAGAGTAGGAAAATTTTATGGTAATGCAATACTACATTCTTGCACACTTCAAGATGATAGATGAAGAAATGATCCCTTGGTACAAATTGTCATTTACATTTACTACTATATATTTCAAGTGCACATTAAATTAGATAGAGACACATAGAAGTTGAAATTTGATGCTGACAAGGTGGACTTTGATTGTCACACCTTGCGCGCCACCTATAGGTATGATTCTAGGCCTACATACTTGGAGATTTTAGAACTAGATACTTTAGACCTGGAACCCCAGTTGAATTTCACTATAAAGGGGATGATATGTAGATTTTTTATGGTATTAAGACCAAAAACCCAGGGAAGAATAGAGATGGAGGTGACAGAAACTTTCCTTCCACAACTAGGGAGACTTGTCGTACCACCTGTTAACCTTTAAATCTTACCTTAAGAAGAAGATGTTTAAAAAATTGACTCAATTCTTTCTAAGATCTTTCACCTGAAAGTGTTTTAAAATTTTGAAGTTTTTCGAAACTCCAAAGTCTGAAATTTCAGACTTCAGATTTTGGAGGTTTTTTCTTTTTCAGGGTCTTTGAAGAAGTCACTACGAAACAAAGTTTTGACTTTGGAGTTCTGAACTCCGAAAGTAAATTTTTTTAGAGTTTCAGACTTTCAGGTTTTGGAGTCACCTTTGGAATTTTTTCACTTTTTCAAAGTCTGAAACTCTGAAGTTCTGAAATTTCAGAACTTCAGAATTTCAGGTTTTGGAGTTCTGCATTGCCTTTTTGGAAAATTCCTTACCAGAGTTCTAAATTCTAAAACTCCAAAGTTCTGAAATTTTAGAACTTCAGACTTTCAGGTTTCAGAGTCTCCCATCATCTTTTGATAATTTCATCCCCACGAGTTCCGAAGTCCAAAACTCTGAAGTTTTGAAATTTCTAAATTTCAGAATTGCGAGGTTTCAGACTTCCGGTTTTGTATTGCAAAACTCACATTCCATTTTGGAGTTTTCGAGGTTTGTGATTTCAAAGCTTCTATGAGCATTTAATTTTAAACTACCCCTGAGGTGTCAGCTTTCGAGCATAAATTTTGGGTTTTTCTATATAAACTCAAATTTTAACCTGTCATTTTCACTTGGATTTTGCTCTGACACCCTGATTTTTACCGAACCATTTTGTACTTTCGAGGCATCATTTTCAAGGTAATTTTTTTATTTTTGGGTTATTTCTTCTTGGTTAATGATCATTTTGGGTTTTCTTTGTTTGTTTATTCTCTTTTTTATTCTTATTTTCTTTATTTGAAAATGGAACCCTCATCATCTGCCATTTTTTCCTTAATCATGTTATCTGATTCCCACAACTGCAAATTCCAATACATATAGACATCTAGTCCAAATTGCACACCAATTCCTTCCAGATCTTCACAAGTATTCAATTTTCATTATGTCCTTTGGTGATTTCAGGTTTTTGCAGTTGCCTTTTCGGAGGTTCAAAGTTTTTAGAGTTTCAGAGGTTTGATTTTTGGAGGTTCAGAGGTCACAGTTTTTCATATTTCATTTTTGAAGAGGTCTTTTCACAGTCATTTCAAGTTTTTGAATATTTATACTTCGGAGATAGAGCCTTTTCAGAGTTGTTATTTTTGGACTTTCAGAATTCAACATTTCAGAACTTTTACAAATTTTTACAAAATTTCCAAAGGCCATTCGGATTCCAAATTCTGAAATTAAATGTCAACCTCCTCATCTAAGGGAAAATAAAATATGAAGTACACATTTTTAGGAGTTTCTCCTCACTCATGCCTTTCCTTAGATTTGGGAAACATTGGGGATACAAATCTTGGACAAGTAGATTTTCCAAACTTCTGGGTAAGGTTAAAGGCCCCTAACAAGAAGTCTTGGATGCAGGCTATATATGACAGTGGGCTTTCTCTCGCTGTCAGTTTTACTACATCCATGCATTGTCCTAAATTCTTCTTGACCGTAGCAACCCATTTTAACAAAGATTCCAGATTGGTAAAAAATGACAATGATAAGGTTGTAATTAGACTTGACACTGACTTCTTTGAAGATTTATTTAAAATCCTAGATGTTGAAGAGTATGAAAAAATTTCACCAGAAGCTGCAATTGAACATTGGGACAAGGAAACATAAATGTGTACAAAATTCATGATGAAGAGCTACTTGGCCAAGAATGTCACCAAACTACCTAAGACAATGTTTCGATTGGATTTCATCTAGGAAGTGAATGATCTCATTGTGTTATTGAGTAGAGTTTTGGGTCTCGCTTTGGTGAGGGAGTTTCAAGAATGGATGTTATTGTATATTTCCACTATTAAAAAAAACAAAGAATTCATACGATGGGGAGAGCATATTAGCAGCTCAATTTGTTTTCAATTGAGTAAAGTCTTGTCTTCAAAAAAATTTTACATGACTTCTTTCTTGGTTTATGCTGCAATGGCCATGGGGGAATTCAATGGTCTAAATACAAAAGGTGTTAGAAGTACATCACATATTTATGAATTTTATCCTCAAATCATGATGGATGAGGGAAGAAAACATTTCCACAGGGTCAATGATGCCTTTTTCATTGTTCTCCTTTATCATTTTGACAATAATTTGTATAATCAAAGGATTTCTGATGAGGATTTTAAAGAAGTACAGTAATGGGGAGCCATTTATCTTCAGTTTCCAACATTTACATACATCAGGATTCCCAGTTTCTTGGGTGCCCCTAACAAGCTACCAAGATGCCCTACTGATAAATGGGTTTTTTAGAGTTGGTTCGAAAATTGTTGGATTATCAAAAAATACAGAAAAAATGACATAAGGTGGGAGTTCAATTTCCCATTTTGATCGAAAGGTATACTTGTGCCAGTATTTATAAAGAAAATAATGTGGATGTAGAAATGTCTGAAGTTACTTTGTGAACCTTTCATCCCAGAACCAACTTTGACTACTGGGGTAAGTTCAGTGAAACAGGTTTAGCTAGTTCTCATGTGCCTCAACTAGAGGATATTTGGATTCACCGTCGGGATGAGGTTATCATCAGGAAATGAGAATATGAAACATTAAATTTGGATGAGGTTAGAAATTTGGTATTGCAGAGATTCTAGAGGAGATGGAGGATGATGATGAAGTGTTGGATCCAATATACAAGGGTAATAATGTTGTCAATCAACCTTTTCCATGGATCAATTGGTATCAAGAGGAGCATTGCAATACTAAGGAAAGGGTAGGGCCCATTTTACAAAGAACATATGATTGGTTGGCTACCTTGGGAATTTCACCTAAAGGGTTAGATCAATCTATAAGAATAGAATCCCAAGTAACAATAAGTCTTCCTACACCCACAAAAGGAAAAAGGTCTACCCAAAAGGCCAATATAATTCCTAGGAAGATTTCATTTGTTGTTGGAAGTTCCTCTCTTTCCAAGGCCCCTACTTCCAAGGTTGTGTCCTCTGCAATACCAGTATCAGAAGTTGTTGAAGTTATTGATTCTCCAGTTGTGTCACAAAATCTGCCACCCCCTCCTTCCCTTCCATTATCACTTCCTCTATCATTACCTTCTGCTTCTCCACTCATCTCTTCTTTTCCATCCCCATCCATGGCCTAAGTATTTTCATCCCTTCCTGTCCTCTCAGTAGGGGAAATGATTGGGTCTCTAGTTTCCACTTCATTACCTCAACAACTTTCATTTCCTTCCATTTCAACTTCCAACCCCATTGCATCTGCTCCTGAGGCTATTCTCACATCCACCTCATCCATCATTACCACCTCCATTTCATTTCCAACTAATGTTACTAGTGCTATTGTGTTATCTAGTGCTTCAGGTGTTGAATCAGTCATGCCACTTTCATTTGCATTCTGTTATACCAGAATGACTATATCACCAAACTCAAAAGTAAAAGAAGAAGGTGCCTTTAGTAGACGTGATAGATATAAGTGTGTTGGAACCTAATCCAAAGAGATAGGACAAATGGCCAAAGATCATCTCTAGTTTATCTGTAAACCAATTAGGAGAGAGAGTCATGGAAGTTGCTACCCCCATTGAGGGGAAGACTAAAGAGACTATCATGGCAACAGACTATCAAATCTCTAGGTTTTCACTAGGGAAAACAACACACGAAGGTGCCAAACAAGATGTGCAAGTGGATCTCAAGAATTTTTTGGAGAAGTATGATAAAGATAAAGTCTTCCAAAGATGAATTGAAGGAAAAGGTTGAACAACTCACTACTCTGTTAAGAAAAGTAACACAACCCACTCCAACCATTGATCCTTCAACTACAACTGCTATGATAATTTCTTCCACTCTGGATGATATTTCATATCATGAGATTGAGAAGATAGGTCAGAAGGGAAGATTAGTGAATGGATGGATACAATGCATTCTTCATGAAGCTAACCCTTTGATTAAATAATTTGTTGAATTATATAATGATTTGTAAACTGAAAGAGCCTCCATTCATAGGATAGATGAAGTCCTCTTTGAGGATAACAATAATTTGAATATGAATTTAACCACATGGGGTGAGATTAGAGATGAGGATCCAAATTTACTTCTTCAAGAAGAAGTAATTGATGATATTTCTAAATTGTTTGAGTTTCAGAAGGCTATGGAATTTAGATCCCAAATGTTACAAGATTTGATCAAGAAGTTGGATGACAAACGCGTGGAAATAATGGATGGTCTAAATGATATCTCAAAAGAGTTTGATAATATCAAATACAAATTATTCAATGAGAATATTGATGCCATTCCAGTGGATCAAATTAAATCACATTTCAAATATTTGGTAAAGAAAGATGATGAGGTAACTAGGACTTTCAATAATGATTCAATTGACAGGTTGGTCTCATGCCATAATTTCACAAGTCGACTGAAGAAAGTGGTGAGTAAGTTGAAAAGGTTTCCAACTAAAGTGGCAAGGGAGATTGAAACAAGCAACATGTGGTGAATCATTACGCATTTGGACCAGAAGAAGAAGGAATTACAAGGAATCATCAAGTGTTTCATTGATTACAAGCATCAGATGGCTATGTGGGAGAAAGAGCAGGAGAAAACCGAAGAGGAAAAATATGTTGTAGGACCAAGCTAAGATAGGCGGCCATGAAAGGATAGTTCCAAGCTCTGGATCAGTCTAAGTTACAGGGTTGACTTAGTAAAACCTTTGCAACTACTTTGCTATTTTTATGGGATCATGTTCCCTAGAACTTAATTACATTATATTTTTAGTAACTTGTTAGTTAAGGTTTAGCTGTAATGGCTCAACCTAAAAAAATTATAAATAGTAAAGTACATAAATTCTAAAAAGACTTTTAGATCATTGGGGAAGTTACTCTTCAATCTTGGAAGAGTGCTTTGAATACTTTGGAGCCTTTCAATTCTATTCAAAAAAAATATTTTTCCTTGAAATGTCTGATTTATTGTGTTAATATTTGATCAATGTATGCTTTGTGAATGTGTAATTCCTTAGTATAAGTGATTCACCTACCTTTATTTCAGAGTATCTTATTTCAATCTGTGGGAGAATGATGTGGTTATCTTGAATATTAGTTGTGGAAATATTATATTCCTTCTATTATAAAGTTACATTATCATTAACTGCCATGAAGAGAAAGGGATGTATGACATGTGTATATCATATATTGTTGTGATTTTTTGATTGCGTATTTGAGTAGGTTTGATCTATCTGTTAGGTATGCTTGGGGTCTTACAAGGAAATGCATGCTCTTATGTATGTGGTATATTATTTTACCTATCTAAATAGCATAAGGTGAATTGGATTGTGATGTTTACTTTATCCTTTCCAAGTTAACCCTTTCTGGTGTGAAGATCATAAAATTATCTAATTATACTCTCTTGGTGTATCACCTTATTTCCTTATTTGTTATTTCTAACTCTGAACCCCATGAATTAAGTACATTAGAGTCATTTTAAAGTGTTTTTATCCTTACACATCGATCTTAAATCAGGTGCCCCAAGTTCCAAAGGAATTCATCCTTCTCCAAAGGTTCATCCCAAGTGATAAGGTCCCATAACTTGGGGATGTTCCAACCTTGCACAAGATCACTCAAAAATTTAACAGGTGCATGATCTATGTGACAACACCATCAATCAAGAGAATATGAAAAGAATCTCCTGAGGAAGAAGAAGAGGAGGGAGATGGACTTGATCACTTGTTCAGAAAATAATGTATTATAGAACAAGGAAAGATGATGATAGTGCAGGGGCTTCTTAGTTACCCAAGGATGGTACAAAAAATAAAAAGGTCAAACATGGAGGGGCATAAGTAGTTTCCAGTGAAGGAGAAGGAAGAAACATTGCTGGAAGAATTGGAGCACTAATGGGCCATGTAACTGGTGAAGAAAAAGGTGAAAGTATAGGCAGAATCTAGCATCAAGGAGAAGGAAATGAAAAAACGTCCGCCCAAATAAAAATCACTAGTGCATAAAGAGGTGCATGAGGAGATGGAAACTAGTGATGCTTATGTCATAAAGGAAGATAAGAATATAGAAGGTAAAAAATAGCACATGCCCCTTCACTCCAAGGAAGTAGAGGATAAAGGTGAAGGAAGTTAGGAAGATATGGACACCTTAATCACCACACATGGAATTTTTGTATGATACTCCAAAGGTACTGAGGGCATGATTATAGAGTATAATAACTACAGATAAAATAAGCTATTGGGATTTAATGGATAAATAAGGAGGAGTCTTGCGCATGAGGAAGATGATGTCCTAGAACATGCACACCCACATAGAAGAATTTGAATTTCAAGTCAGTAAGAATTCCATTAGTGTGATTGAGTTGAAGAGGGAACCTGGGAAGAAGTATAAGCCGATAGATCCCAGTTATCTGATAGATGAACATGCATTCAATGCCTTGAATAAAATTCCTGTAGATGTTATGCGCAATAATTTGGATGTCGGGCATACCATGAGGGTGATAGTAATAGATAAAAATAATAAAGAGCATGAGATTGAGAACGTTAAGAAATATGTCTAGGGAGAGCATAAATGAACTAAGGAATCCTATGATAGAGAATGCGCATTGGTGAAAACAATTCTAGGCCAATACCCCACTTTAGTGATCAAGGCACGAAATGACTATAATGACGAGATGGAGTATCTTGAGGACCTAGTGGGAATGCTTTTGATAAACATGAAGAGTGGTTCAACGAAAAAAAATGAGGAGTTAGAAAAATAAAAATAAGAAAATAAAGCAGTCGTGGAAGCTAAGATAACTTAGATCAAGGAAATGGATGCATGAATCAAATAAGCTATCACTAAGGTGGAGTTGGATTTTGGTAGGTGTCAAAAGAGTGACCCTATTATCAATGCAGTGGTCATTAAGGAGGAGGAAGATCTCAAAGTCATACAAGATAAGAAACCTACCAATAATATTGAATGAACTAAGGCCATGACAGATATATCAACACAAAGAATTAGTTAAGGCCATGAGAGAGATATTAGAGTCCCAAATCCAACAACTTCAGTTACTAGTTCTAGAGCGCATGGATATATTGGAAGGAGTGAGTTTTGAGTTGTCAATGGTGACCAAGGAGATTAAGGAGAAGGTGGATGAAATAACGCTTGGAAAAATATTGGGTATAGTTGAAGAGGCACTAGGGAAGGCTACATAAGAGCTTAGAAAATGGGTTAAGTTTGAGACTGAAGTGAGTGTAAAATTTCTAGAGCTTCTTCAACAGCATGCGACCTGATTAACATGTAAAGGTGAAATTATTATTTTGGGTATTGAATTCTTTATTCCTTTATTGATTCACACATTCTTTGGAGGAACCAGTTGAGCAAACCATTGTTGAGGATGAAAATGTGATTAGTGTGGAGTAATGTTGCATGGATAAAGTGGCTAAGTATAATCTACACACAAAGGTGTAGGAAGTGAGCGAGGTAGACATGAATGGGTGCATGTGTGGAGTGATAGACACCATGCGGAGGTTCGCGACCGAAAAAAGAGACTTTGGGAATTAGCTGATTTTGTGTACCACAGGTTAAAAATAGAAAGACAATTAAAGTGTTAACCAAAAAATTATTTAGAAACAAAGAAAAGCAAGGAGACTTGGCAGCTAAGGAAAGTCCATTTTTGGGTAAAAGCACATGCGGATCAAAGATGAAGAGACATGCATGGATAAGGTTATTAATAGGATTAAAGAAAGATCTATTTATAGGATAGTTTGTTATTAGCTATTTTAGAGCATGCATGTAGTCCATTTTTGGCATGCATATTATTAGGAGAGTGCATGGGAAATGAAGAGAAAGTCCCCACCACTATATATATATATATTGTAAACCATTTCTTTGGCACTGAGAGTGACCACCATTTTGATTAACTAAAATAGACTAAGTGCAAGGAAATAGTAACCCTAGTTAATCTAATTAGGAGGACTAAAATGTTATATAAATGCAGTAAATGACATAAAGTAGATGTAAATAAATATGCTAAGTAAAATGAAACCCTAGATGTGCAAGAGAGTAGAGAGAAATGGCTTAGCTGATTGTTGTAGATGGTCACACAGTGTCACAAGTTTGAGAATAAAATTTGGAAGTGTAGAATAACACTCAGGGACCCTGCGAAGGGAAGATCTAGAAGATTTGAGGTAACTGGGGCACCTGGGAGTGTACTGGGGCACCCCAAGGTGCCCTGGTCTGTAATTTGGGCACTCTAATCACTGTAAATGCACAAAACCTGTAATTGATATGATCACAAGTTGGTTCTAAACCTTCCTTGTTTGTTGCGCTGGATTTTTCGAATGAGATGGAAAATGACCTGGAATGTAAAGAGAAGTATCAAACCCTAGAAAAATAAAAGATCTACTATGAATGGGCTCAATAATGACCTCTTAACCATTAAACTAGTTGTCTTATCACTGAGCGTTGCACTACATTTCGGACCTAAATGTAGTTGTGGAGAGTGTGTATTTCATGCCCTAGGTGCTCTCGTGTTAGTTTCACTTTGTGAAGTAGTGAGCAATAGTAACTATAAAAAATGTAAATAGCATGTGTGCATGGAATAGAATAGAATACATACCCCTATGTAGTGTGTGTGATGAAAATATCCTAGCCTTGATGCATGACACTATGTGGATGCAAGTGATGCAATGGATGCAAATCTAGATGGAGTGATAGTAGTGTGTAATGTTGTAACCTAGGACCCTCATTATGGTCTTATAAGCTTTGTATTTATAGGGTTCTCAAGCTTAATTTTGTAATTAATCTTGAAAAATCTTGACTGAGAAAAGGATAAGGAAAAAAAACAACTAGAAAGGCCCCAAAGAGAAGTGAAAAAATGGATATGCATAGATTGGGACGCCTAGAGTGGGACTGGGGTGCCCTAGGGTGCCCAAGTACAGGTTGGGGCACCTTGATTTTGGGCTAGAATGATAGGGAGGTTGTGAAATGGGTAAATAAGTGTTGGAAAATACATGAGAATTATGAAATAAAATATAAAATAAAGATGGCCAAAAGGTGGGATTAATTAGTACTTTGTACACTTGAGAACCTTCTAAATAGTAGTATAAGACTGGGCTAAATTATGTGTAAAGTGCATAATTTTGTGTTTACATTTTTCCCCCACTTTATGTTGGTGAGTGGAAATCTCGGTAACATAAAGTAGATAGAGATGTGTACTTGATATCCATGTAGAGTGTAGAAGAAGACGTGCTGATGGACTAGACTCAATTATGGAATGACAAAAAGAAAAATGTGGAGGAGCATGGATTCTAAAGATGAAAAATGTGCATAAAAAGTGATGAGAGTGAACCTAGGGAAAAACGTGTGTAGGTGCTGCTATGTGTAGTGTACCTACATGGTTAGTAAAGGAAAGTTACTATGTAGCGTGTGTCATTTTCATTTTCATTGTTGTTGTTGTTATTGTTGCCCCCAATTTGACTGCTTGTTTCTCATATGGCAGACCTGCAAGGAGAAAATGATCAAGTAGTCAAATATGTATGTATGTAAAAATGTTGTGTAAAATATACATGTGTAAAGTACGCAAATGTAAAATACGCTAGAAAAAGTGTAAATGGAACATGTACACCTGATCCATGTTGAGAAAAAGGGTGTAGAAGGATATCATGTACTGTCATGAGTTTTTTCTAGTGATCTCACGCCACCCTGGCTGAAGAAGTTTAGGGAGGAAATGCTTTGTGTCCTCCAAATCTAACTGCTTCTACTGAAATTTGTTGAAGAGATCTTTATACTGTCCTATTTTTTGGGTCATCTGACGCCACTGGATAGAGAAGTGTAGAGAGACACACCCACTATAACCCTAAGCCTGTAACCACTCTACATAAATACCAAAGGACACCATGTCCTGTTAAGGCCACTATGTATGGAGTTTGTAGACTGGTTTGAACTCACTCATTGTGTCTGAACCGGTGTAAATACGCTGTGTTAGTAGAAAACACTCAATGATATCCCCCTCTCTTTGGGGGCGCATGTGATGACCCTGGAAGGAGAATGCTGCCCCAAAAGAGGACCAACCACACTCTGACTTGTAGAACTCTGCCCTGCAGGGGGAAAGGGAAACACTTGGTAGATACCAAGGCGTGCACAAAAGGGGATGGCTAGATAATACAAGTGTTAGTCTAAAAACACATACATGCAATAAGTGTAAAATATGCAGACAATGTAGAAACTACCAAACAAAGTAGTGTAAATACACAAGAAAACAAGTAGACCACACAAAGTGGGTTTCAAACATGGGACATCACTCACAATGTCGCAAGACATGCAAGGCAATCAAGGTCACAAATAGCAAACAAATGTACACACAAGCAAAGGGAAAATCCCACATACAATAGCAAACAATGGAAGACAAGTAGAAATAAACAAGTAATCATGGTAACATGTAAACCTACAAAATAAGTGTTGCACATGGAACACATGTTAGTATGTTAGATTGATACCTGATATTTCAAAGCATGTATGAAAAATTAGTATAAGAGGCTAAGTAAAAAATGAAAAAAATAGTAATTGTATGAGACAAATGTGGATGCCCCCAATGACCAGTATAGTAAGGGTAGAACGTGAACATCCATGCTGCATGTAAATGTCTTGTATCCAAGATCACACTAGACAAAGGTGTGAACGTGCATGTGTGTATGATAATGACATAGAAGAAAATAATCTAACATGTGTAGTAAAGTGATCATGCAAAACACTAGTAAGTAAGAGTAAATGCCACCAAGACAATGCAGTATGTTGTGGATGGATGGAATGGAATGCAAAATGGAATGATAGGAGCAACGTGCCCCCCAGTGGATGGAATGTGTATGCAGTGAGGTTCATTTTTTTACCCCTCAACAGTCAAGAATGAACCATAAACGAGAGTGTGCCATTGGGAAATGGTCGAGTAGTGTAGGTTGTGTCTATCACACTGTGATGAATATGTATGTGAATGGTGATGAAATGCGACATATGGAGAGATGTGCGTGAACCCTATAGCTGAAGTGTACATCAAGACTTTGTTGAATGGAGGAGTGATGATTTATCCCTAAGCGTATATCACTATAGAATGAGTGTATGGGATATATTGAAAGATGCTCATGGACCCTATAGCCTAAGTGTATACCACAACTTGTTGAATGTATGAGTGATTATTTATCCCTAAGTGTATATCACTATAAGAGAAAATGATGAAGATGTGTGACAATTTAGTCTTAAGCATATGTCACTATGGGATGGATAATAAGGGCATATGAGGTGTATATGATTATGTGGTGGATAAAATAAGGTGGTGCTTTAACACTAAGCATAGACCACTACGTGATGAATAAGAATGAGGTGGTGATTTAGCCTAAATCATATACCACTAAGTGATGAGTAGGATAAATGATGATGTAATAGAATGACGTAGAATAGGATAATAGAATATGTGATGATAGGATGTAAGAGGATAATGAGAAAGTGATGATACCACTACATTAGGAAGAGCATGATAATGTAATGGAACCTAATTTTGGAATGTAAAAAACTATGGTAATGTAAAAGGATGAGTATAAGAAGACGATGATAGAATAGAGTGTTGGTCATTTAACCTAATAAGGTGTAATGTGGTATGATGACATGTGGATGATGTAGGTAGGGTCCATTTTATTGGTAAACCCTCGGCAGTTGAGTATGGACCAAGGAACTAGAGTGCGTCATAGGGTAGTGAGTAGAAAACAATGTAGTATAAATGACCAAGTAAGGGGTAAGGTATGTAAATACATAGTGTGAGAAATGCAATGTAGAATGTGTAGTGGGTATGGAATGTGTAATGTGTGAAATGTAATAAGTGTGTACATAGAAATAGAATGTGTAATGATGATAGGTAAAACTAGACCCGTGTATAACGAAATCTAGTGTAACATGTAAAATGTATAGGATGTATGGATGTGGTGTGGGTGTGTAATATGTAGTAACAAGCGTAGATAGAAAATGGAATGTGTAGTGGTAAGATATAAAGCTAGAATCATATATAATGTACTCTAGCGTAAATGTAGAATGTAGAGATGGAATGGAAAACTAGACTCATATGTAATGATGACTAGTGTAGTATATGGATGATGAATGCTATAAAGAGATGGGATGTATAGGTGTAGGATGGTGGAATGTAAATGTGTAGGTCCTATAGCGTAGTGTGTGGGGTTTAGTGTAATGGTATTCCCTCAACATTCTAGTGTGAACGGAAACACAAGAGGCATCATGGGTAATGAGGGTGATAAAAGCATAATAAGTGTGTAGGTGATGAAATAGCCTATATAATATGAAGAAGGGGGGTATTGGGGAATGGTGATGTAAGTCTGGAAAGAAAAAAAATCACCCGATGAGATGAAGGATGAACGTCCGTTGACGAGGGGGATGGGATGATGAACACACAATGTGTAGGATGATATTCGAGTAATGGTGGTTCCTATGGAAGAAAAATATTGTGCAATGCAATGAGTGTATATAATATGAATTTCTTGGTGTAGTAAAGTGTGGGAAATGGGGGATGTGTTGTGCGTAAGGGGGGAGGATACATGTGGAATAAAATGATTGGCAGTGATTGGCAATGTGATGTGGTAATGGTATGGCCCTGGGCATGTGGGAAAAATGGTAGCAGAGTGGTTATGAAAAGTATAGTTGAGGAAGTGAAGTAGGTGTAGGATGTATTGTGGGAAACACCATAAGAGATATGTTAAGGATGAGCCGCGGTGGCTAGAAGACGACGATAAGGGGAGATGAATGAGGGACGTTGTTAATCGAAACAACTTGATTATTGTAAATAAATGGGTAGGGTGCAAGTAGTTCATAGAAATAAGGCTTGGGATTTATGAATCCAATTGAGGCCAACAAGTAAGTCACATCCTTTGACGATTTGACTAACAAGGAAAGGGATGAAGTGAGAGGATCAAGTGTAATATGTGAACTTAACAACACCATATGTTTGGTTGAACATATAGTCAATTCGTGATGGAGGGGGAGACCCGATAGAGCGTACAAATAACATGCACTAATAAGGGAGGGATGGATCAAATTTGGTGTTGTTTATAAAGTGAGCCTATAGACGAGCATATGAATGTAACATGGCAGTCAGCATTGGAGAAGAAGATAAGCGGCACTGCTGAAGCAGGGGTGTGAGAAATAAGAAAGTAGAGAGGGCCAGGGGGATAGGACAATGTATGACAGACATAGTTAGAATATGAATCGACTTGCTTCGTATTGTGTTTGGGTAGGAGTTATTAAATATTTGGAGCTTGTGGTTATCATTGGTAGGGACAGATGTGGGGGTTGATTATGGGAGCTCAATATGCCACTATTGATTAGGTCTTGGACAAGATTTCAGAGATTAAAAAAATGATCAGTGGAATACCCAACGCAATGATGATAATCACAATAAGAGTGGTCATCAAAGTTACACCCTTTGGGTTCAAATGGATTGAGATGTAAAGGTGGGGGCAAAGTAATGAGATTAGTATCAATGAGTGGTGACAATAAGATGCTTAACAAGGTACTAAGTTTAGTAAAAGGATGTCGATATGGCTGAGGGCACAATTCCCTAAGAGTGGATACTGCATTAACAACAGTGATGGGAATCACTAGATTTATGTGCGGGTGACCATCACATAGTTTTTCATCATAGTAAGTGTGATCGAAGCCCCAATTGTATATGTATGTAGGATCTATAGTGGATTCTGGAATGACGAGCTTAACTTTAGGTGGTGACTGTTGTGTAGGACTTGGTGTTATGGCTGGTTGCTCATTTTCACTTGGTAACACAATATATGACTTAGCAAGAGGATGCGACTTAAAGAAACACTTAAGGAGTGATGAGTTGTTTTGATTTGATAATGTTGTAGAGGACATAGTAGGAGGAGATTGTGAACTAATTTGGAGAGGTTGTTGCTTAGGTGGCTCTTGACTAACCGAAGAAGGTGCATGATAAGCGGTAGGAAAATTTTCCTTAGATGTAGAAGGAACAATTTTTGGAGCCCATTTATTGGTAGTATGTGTAGGTGGGTGTTCAAGAGGATGTTGTCTAGTAAATGAAATAAATCCCTAACACTCAAGATGTTTGAATCTTCATTGTAAAGCATAAAAATCGTGGTCATTATGCCCATTGATTTGATGATAATGGAAATATGGATGATCTTGGTGTTTTTCTCACCAATAAGGAGGATAAAAATGAGTACGTGGTAGAAGAACCAATTGATGACTAAGAAGTTGGGCTAGAATGTCATGTGGCTTAACATTGTAATCAAGTATGAGAGGTTCTGGTGATGGCGTGACTTGAGGTTCAACTAGATGACATGTAGTGGACATAGATTAAATAGGAGATTTTGAAGAAGAAAAAACATGTGATTGAGAAGCATCCTTAAGCTGTTGAATTTCAGATCAAAGGGATGTGATGGTGGATTCCATAGATTGAATAGAGGATGTATGCAATTGGGAAGCATCCTTGAGCTGTTGGACTTCATATCTAAGAGACGTGATTGTTGATTCTATAGATTACATAGAGGATGTATACAATTGAGAAACATCATTAGAATATTGACCTTTAGATCTAAGAGATGTGATTGTTGATTGCATGACAAAATTTTTCCCAAGTAAGGCTTGAATCAAGTCTAAGATGGGTTGATTAGATGGAGGATCGTCAAGATCAAGGTCGACAAAGAAAAAATGAAGCATAACACTTAATTTGTGTGGTGGCGTATTGTCATCAAAATACTTGGTGTCTAGGGATTGTTAGAAATTAGCCTGACAAGTGGGATATCTCTTAAGTAAATCAGATAAAGAAGCTTGACCCATGATAGAAGAATAATAAGGATCCTAAGCATGTAAGACGTCAGGTTCACCAAAATGATTAACTAAAATAAACCAAGTGCAAGGAAATAGTAACCCTAGTTAATCTAATTAGGAGGACTAAAATGTTGTATAAATGCAGTAAATGAAATAAAGTAGATGTAAATAAATATGCTAAGTAAAATGAAACCCTAGATGTGTAAGAGAGTAGAGAGAAATGGCTTAGCTGATTGTTGTAGATGGTCACATAATGTCACAGGTATAAGAATAAAATCTTGAAGTGTAGCCGAACACTCAGGGACCTTGCGAAGGGCATATTTGAAGTGATTAGGGTGCCCTAGGGCACCCTGGTCTGCAATTTGGGTGCTCTGATCACTATAAATGCTCAAAACTTGTAACTAGTATGGTCACAAGTTAGTTTTGAACCTTCCTTATTTATCATGTTGGATCTATCAGATGAGCTGGAAAATGACTTGCAATACAAAGAGAAGTATCAAACCCTAGAAAAATAAAATATGCATATGAATGTCAGACTGACCTCAACCACCAAACTTGTGGTCCTATCACTGAGCACTGCACTACATTTTGAACTCGGATGTAGTTCTAGTGTGTGTGTGTTATTCATGTGCCAACCGCACTTTGTAAAGTAGAGAACAATAATAACTATAGAAAACATAACTAACATGTGTGCATGGAATAAAATAGAATCCCTCCCCTATGCAGTGTGTGTTATGTAGATCTCCTAGCCTTGATGGATGTAACTATGTGGATGCAAGTGATGCAATGGATGCAACTCTAGATGGAGTGATAGTAGTGTGTAATGCTATGACCTAGGACCCTCATTATGGTCTTATAAGCTTTGTATTTATAGGGATCTCAAGCTTAATTTCATAATTAATCTCAACAAGGCCAACTGAAAAAAGGATAAGGATGAAAAATGGCTAGAAAGGTCCCAAAAGAGAAGCGAAAAATGATGTGCATAGATTAGGGTACCCAGAGTGGGATCAGGGCACCCTAATTTTGGGCTAGAATGATGGGGCAGTTGCGAAATGGGCAGATAAGTGTTGGAAAATACAAGAGAATTACGAAATAAAATATAAAATAAATATGGCCAAAATGTGGGATTAATTAGTAATTTTTACACTTGAGAAACTTCTAAATAGTAGTATAAGATCGAGCTAAATTATGTGTAAAGTACATAATTTTGTGCCTACACATTCGAGTTTAAGTATTGAGAGTCTTTATATGTAGTTACAGACTAGGGTTTGATAATTTTACATGTTCTAGCGCTGGTTATGAATATTTTTTCAAATTCTTCTATGTAAGACTTTATTGTAATGGATTATGGAGGTTGGGTTATTATTGTTGATGTGTCTAAATATGGTGAGTGTATGGTGTAATTGATATTAATTGTTATCTGATCTGTTATGCTTTCTAGTTACATTTGGTTTCTGATATGATGTATGTAAAGATCTATACTTGAATGATTGATTTGTTATTGATTATTATGAATATGCATGCTAACATCATGATAATCAAATATAAACGAGGGACATGGTAGATTCACATGCCTTGGGTGAGCATTCAATTTTCCTAGATGAGGTGTTAGCGCGTTTAGCACTCGTATGGGAAATAAAGACTACAATAACTTTCTCTTGTGCCTTTTTCCTAGAAGTATAAGAGGACAAGCTTTGGATTGGTTCTTACACTTTTAAAGGGATCTATCGCCACCTTTGCGGATATCTTGGAGAATTTTGAGAAATTTTTCTCTTTCAACCTTGACTCCGAAGTCACCTTCACTCAAATAGAAAAATCCCTCATTTCTAAAGGCTTAACCAAGCCTTATTTTACAAACAATAGACACAATCATCACAATAACCATATTAATAACAATACTAACACACATCACGAGTGTTAGGAATTAGAGAACAAATATGCAGAAACAATTCCTCAAACCACAACAGTAGGAAACTATATAGCAGAATTATACTTGCAGAAATATAATAGCATAAATAAATAATGCACAAAAGAAGACAAGACAAGATTTAACGTGGTTCACCCAATGTGGGCTACGTCCACCAAGAACTTGCTCAGATTTTATTATCAACAAGAGTAAAACAACTCTCACAGTCTTCTCTCAGTTATGAACTCACAACAAAATTCCAAAGATGCTAAACCACATCTAAACCACAATTGACACCCAATTGCTTAACCTTGATCACTCTTGATCACCTCTTGATCACTAAGACTCAAGACCTCTTGAACACTCAAGATATCTTCAAGATACCCTAACACCTCTATTTATAGGATTACAATCCTTTTAAGAAGTCCTAAAGCTGACCCTAGAAGTTTGAAAGTCATAACCTTTCAACTTCCCACGGCTGGAAAAAATAGTCCCGATGTTAACAGCCAATTAACAACATGTTAACAACAACGTCACAGCAACAACACAACGACTGCACAACAACATCATAAAAAATGACTAAAGAATGCTCCTAAAGTCTCCAAACTTAACCATTCAAGCTCCAACACTTCAACACTGATTCAAGAAGACCAAAAATAGGCTCCACACCCCAACAATCTCCCACTTGGAGACTGTTTCCACTGAGAAAAGTTCTTAACCCTTCATTATCAACCATGAAGGCCAATCAAAGTTGAACACAACTTCAACTTCTCCCTTGTGACCACCTTGGTCATCATATCCATAGGATTCTGACTGGTATGAATCTTTTCCAGCTTCAACTTATCTTCTTCCAAAGCTATCCTGATGAAATGATATCTCAGCTGAATGTGCTTCGTCCTAGAGTGGAAAGCGGAGTTCTTCACCAAATGAATAACACTCTGACTATCACTGTGTAGTCTCCCAACTTCCTGCTTATGACCCAACTCATCAAGCAACTGTTGTAGCCAAATCATCTCCTTTCTTTCCTCTGTGGCAGCAACATACTCAGCCTCTGTGGTTGACAAAGCCACAACCTTTTGTAACCATGAAATCCAACTCACCATTGTATCACCAACCATAAATACATAACCTTGTTCGTGCTCCTCCTGCTGTCCAAATCTCCTGCCATGTCTAAATCTACATATCCATGTAATGTAGTGTCTGATCCACTAAAACACAATGCTGCTCCCATGGTCCCTCTCAAATACCAAAGGATCCACTTTACTGCCTGTCAGTGCTCTCTACCTGGATCACTCATAAACCTACTCACTGCTCCCACTGCATGGGAAATGTCAGGCCTAGTGCATACCATAACATACATCAAGCTACCAACTACTGATGAGTACGATACACTAGACATCTGGATTCTATCCTCCTCAGTCTTGGGACTCTACTCCTTTGATAATTTAAAGTGACCTGCCAAAGGAGTACCAACCGGTTTAGCATCCTGCATACTAAACCTCTCCAAGACCTTCTTTATGTACTCTTCTTGAGATAATACCAGCTTCCTCTCCTTCCTGTTCTGAGTTATTCTCATACCAAGGATTTGTTTTTCTACCCCCAAATCCTTCATAGCAAAGGAGTCACCTAGCTGTTTCTTGAGTACCTTTATTTCCTGCATGTTCTTCCCTGCAACAAGCATATCATCTACATACAAGCACAAAATAATATAACTACCATCAAGAAACTTCTTGATGTACACGCAATGGTCTGAGTGACACCTGGAGTAACCCTGCTCCTGCATAAAACTGTCAAACTTCATGTACCACTGCCGTGGAGCTTGTTTCAGGCCATACAAGCTCTTCTTCAATTTGCACACTAACCTCTCCTTCCCTTTGACCTCATAACCCTGTGGCTGCTACATGTACAATTCCTCCTCCAACTCACCATGAAGGAATGCAGTCTTCACATCCAACTATTCTAAGTGCAGGTCTTCTACTGCAACTAAACCAAGAACAGTCATAATAGAAGTCATTTTAACAACTGGAGAAAAAATTTTCATCAAAGTCTATACCTTTCTTCTTTGTAAATCCCTTGACCACCAACCAAGCCTTGTATCATTTCCTACCTCCATCTTCCTCTTTGATTCTATACACCCACTTGTTCTGCAATGCTCTCTTGCCCTCGGGTAGCTCCACCAGATCCCAAGTCTAGTTTTCCATAAGAGATCTATGCTCTTCATCCATGGCCTGCTCCCACTTCTTCCTGGCATCCACCTGCACTGCTTCCTCAAAGCACTCTGGCTCTCCACTGTCAGTGAGTAATAAATAATTCAAAGATGGAGTAAATCATTCAGGTTCCCTTCTTACCCTAGAAGACCTTCTCACCTTAGGAGTTTGGGGTTCCTGATGAGTAGGTACCTGAACTGGCTATGCTGGAACATGTTGTACCTAAACCGGCCCCTTGGACACCTTGTTGTCTGCAATGTCCTCTAACACTGTGTATTCTTTCTTTGATTCCTCTTTTTTTTCTTGCAACTGATCTGTATACATGACTTTTTCATTAAAGACAATATCTCTAGACCAAAATATTTTCTTGTCTTTAAGACTCCAAACACGGAAACCAAAATCATCTTCACCATATCCAACAAAGGTGCATTTCTCAGACTTAGCCTCTAACTTGGTCCTATCATCTTTATCAATGTGAAAAAATACCTCACATCCAAATACTCTAAGAAATGAGTAATCAATTTTCTTACCAGACCAAGCCTCCTCAGGTATACCTCCATCCAAGGCCATAGAGGGTCCTCTGTTAATTAGATAAACAACTGTGCTTACCGCTTCCACCCAAAACATGAGTGGCAGCCCCACATGTAACCTCATGCACCTAGAACGCTCCATGATTGTCCTGTTCATTCTCTCTGACACTCCATTTTCCTATGGAGTATTTGGAACTGTTCTTTTCCTGCAGATCCCATTTACCAAACAGTAATCAAGAAATTCATTGCTGCAATATTCCCCTCCATTATCTGACCTGAGACATTTCAACTTGAGACCTGTTTCATTCTCAACCAAGGCTTTCCATCTTTTGAAAGTTTCAAACACATCAGATTTCTTTCTAATGCAATATACCCAAACTTTTCTAGTTGCATCATCAATGAAAGTGACATAATAACATGAACCACCAATAGAGTTTACCTTAGCTAGCCCCCATACATCTGTATGCACTAACTCCAACTTACCCTCCTTCCTGGTAGGTCCAACCTTGAGGAATCTCACCCGCTTCTGTTTCCCATAAACACAGTCCTCACAGAAGTCCAAATCTAACTCCTTTAATCTGGGAAACCTATCCTTTATAATCTACATGCCCTTATGACTCATATGACTGAGTCTTTGGTGCCACAAAGTTACATCTCCATCTGCAGCAACTAAATTGCAATAATCAACACCACTGGTTAAATACAAAGTACTAGTTTTCTTACCTCTTGCAACCACAAGAGCTCCCTTGGTAACCTTCCAAGAATCCACTATAAAACTAACCGTACAGCCATCACTACCCAGCTGTCCCACTGATATCAAGTTCCACCTCAACTTAGGCACATGCCTGACATCCTTAAGTAGCCATGTGTTCCCATTCTGCATTTTCACCTAAACACAACCTTTCCCTACTATGCTGTATGGTTCATCATCACCAAGATATACATGTCCAAAATCACCTTGAACAAAATTAGTAAAGTAATGTCTATGTGGGGTGGCATGGAAAGAAGCCCCTGAATCTAACACCCAAGATTCAACAATATTATATAAAGAAAGATTTAAGGCATCTTGACAAACATCAGCTGCTGCCAAATTTACCTCTTTAGTTTCCTCCTCCTTGTTCTTCTTATCCCGAAGAGCCCAACAATCTTTCTTAGCATGACCAACCTTCCCACAGTGCCAACATTCTAACTTACTCTTGGACTTTGACCTTCCATGATCATTCGACTTCCCACAGTTACCTTTCCCTCTATTCTTTTGTCTCCCTCTGCTCTCCACTATCAAAGCATTTCCAAAAGTAGAAGAATCTCTGGTGCTCTTCCTTCACATTTCCTCACTTAGGATCACACCTATTACATCCTCAAACTTCAGCTTTGAGTTATTAGAGACTAAATTACTTACAGCCATAACCAAGTTGTCCTAGCTATCTGGTAAGGAGCACAAAATCAACAAATCCCTGACCTCATCATCAAAGTCAATTTTTACTGAGTTTAACATACTCACAACCGTATTAAATTCATTCAAATGATCAACAACAAAACCATTCTCAGACATCTTCATATTAAATAACTTTTTCATCAAAAATATTTTATTAGAGGCAGAGGGTTTTTCATATAACTTCCCCAATGCACTCATGAGACCTTCCATGGTCTTCTCCTATGATATGTTGAAAGCAACCAAAGATGCAAGGCATAAACAAATTTCCTTGAGCACCTTTCTATCCAGCAACTCCCAATCCTCATCCAACATGGCTGTAGGTTTCTTTGCTTTTCCATAGCCAAAGGAACATGGAGGTCCTTCTGATATAAGTAATCCTCCATTTGCATATTCCACAAACCAAAGTTCTACCCATTGAACTTCTCAACCCTCGATCTACCCTCATCTACCATAGCTCCCACTCAAGCTAAAATTTCCCTGTGATTTAGAACTTCAGAAAAAAAACCACCAAAGCTTTGATACCAATTGTTAGGAATTAGAGAACAAATATGCAGAAAAAATTCCTCAAACCACAGTAGTAGGAAACTATATAGCAGAATTATACTTGCAGAAATATAACAACATAAATGAATAATGCACAAAAGAAGACAAGACAAGATTTAACATGGTTCACCCAATGTGGGCTACGTCCACCAAGAACTTTCTTAGATTTTATTATCAACAAGAGTAAAACAACTCTCACAGTCTTCTCTCAGTTATGAACTCACAACAGAATTCCAAAGATGCTAAACCACATCTAAACCACAATTGACACCCAATTTTCATAACCTTGATCACTCTTGATCACCTCTTGATCATTAAGACTCAAGACCTATTGAACACTCAAGATATCTTCAAGATACCCTAACACCTCTATTTATAGGATTACAATCCTTTTAAGAAGTCCTAAAGCTGACCCTAGAAGTTTGAAAGTCACGATCTTTCAACTTCCCATGGCTAGAAAAAATGTCCCAACGTTAACAACCAATTAACAACATGTTAACATAATTCGCAACAACGACAATACTGCACAACAACGTCATAACAGATGACTACATAATGCTCCTGAAGTCTCCAAACTTAACCGTTTCAAGCTCCAGCACTTCAACATATTCAAGAAGACCAAAAATAGGCTCCACACCCCAACAGATTGTAGACACTAAAATTAAGTCACACTCCCCTTTGGTTCCTCGACTATCTAAGCACCCTTCACCACATTTTGTAGCCATGGCCCCTTTCACCCCAGAGTTTCTTTAATTAGTTTAATTAAATTAATGCATTATCCTCACTATATTTGATTATTTGCAATATCTTATTTTAAATAATATCCACACATACAGTTCACTTAGACACCTCACCAAGCCAACTCAATTTGCTAAGACCTATTCTTAGTAAGTTCCATAACTAACTAAGACTTACCCAAACCCTAAAAATAATAGTCTTACATTGCCTCTAAGCACATTCAGCCACATGCTTACAAGAAGCTCCTAAGGTCTAATCTATGGGTTAATGACATGAGATCTAAGAGTAAATCAAGAGGATCTCCCTAGTTTAGTAAACCTAGGAAATCCCAAAATGACCGACGCCGGTTACCCATAACTGTCGCTTGTTAAGCCATAACTACCGTCGGTTACCATTTTAACCTCAAACACCCTTATTCTCAAGGTTGGAAAACATTGGCAGAATGAGTTGTGAAATGTACAATCTGAGACATCTTCAGAGAGGAGAATTTCAGCAAACCTCAATCAAGGAAGGAGATATCATGCAACATATATCTCTTACACAGCTATCCCAACCATGATCTGATCTAACCAAGCCAAGAGGAATGTACATGCAGCCCATGGAAAAATATTTTCTTCAGTTGGTGATCACTTGCAGCCTTCAAACCCAATTAGCACCTCCATCCCTCACTCACAACCATCTAGAATCAGAATCCAAGTAAGTATAACGTCATACTTCTCTAGTTTATTTCATTTCATAATTATTTTACCATCTATTGTTTACCTACCCACCTATTGACCTTCTCCAACACTTCCACCTCCATATACCCATTAAAACCTCACCAAATCCTAAACAAGTCACCCAATACCTCATCCCAACCAACCAAAGTCCTTTATACAATCACAAAGGAGACCCAAAGCTTGTTCTGTGGCATTCCCATATTTCCACAGTAATCGGTAGCGGTTACACCTGACCGTCGTTTGTCACCCTTAATCGACATCGGTCTCTGTATTTACCCATACAACCTAGAACAGAGACCTACCCACCTAATTTCACCTCACCCTCATCCACCTGTGATTTACCTGAGACCTCTGTCAGACCTGCAGAGACCCAGAACTAGTCCACTTGACCTTTGGATCCTATTCTAGCCTAGCATGTTAGATTAGATCTATTTCTTATTGTGTTTTAAGTGAGATACCTAAATCATTTTGAATTACAATAGGATTTAATTTGTTTACCGCATTAAATTGTTTAAAATAGTGGACTGATAGCCATCTAGGAAGTATCACACTTCCCAGATCTAGCATAGGCTAGGCAGTTCACTACCCATATTGTTTAATTCCTTCTGGTGGTCTTGCTTTGCATTACAGGTAGTTCCTCCTAGCCAAAAGGAAGCTATCATGGTCAGCCATGGATTCAGAAGTCATACGCACACAACAACCCATCAACAACCATTTGAACAGGTATTCCTCCTACACCTGTTACCCTATCTGTTTCATCAACACTTCAAAGAAACGATCTAAGAATTAGGTGAAACATATTTTGGCACGCCTGGTGGGACCCATCTGGGGTTCCTTGCATTTCATTCATTCCTAGGAAAAAATTGTGTGTTTGTTTCCCTTCTAAAAATTGTACACACTAATTTTCTTCCTTGGTAACCCACCTCTTCTTTCTATTTTCTCTAAAGGAAACTTTTCTTTTGGTGTAATTAAAAAGAACCATTTCTTCATGTTTTCTGCATTATAGTGAAAGAGCATCCCTCTTCCTCTTCATCTTATTGTGTCATCCAATTTCATATTTTGATTTGGGTTTTAAAACAAATGCATTCCATTCTGATTTATTGCATTAGCTCACATTAATTGAGGGCAACCTATACACTGGAAGTCATGACCAGCTGATGGTTGACAAACAAATTGTAGAAAAGCACTTCTTTCCTTTTCTCTTTCTCTGAGTCTTACCAAACCTCACAAAAAATTCAAAATATACACATTATTAAACAACATCCTACTTGGAAGAAGTTGTAGGTGATCACATGATCACGGCACAGTGGGCACCCAACTCACTACTCTGTCGAGTCATACTTCAGAGCGAAGCCCGCCCCCACCATAACATACCTGAAACCTCACCTTTTAGATCTCCTTCTTTGTAGGAAGCCATCCTCACCAAAAAACTCTATTTCACAATTTAGGTGTCAGTCCTTAAATAACATAAGCTAAGTAAACATAATAGAAAAGGAACTTGTAGGATCACATTTTTCTTAGAGTTTCTGCTTGGCTTGCATTTTGAGGTGAGATATCACATTCTTCATTTTTTTGTTCATCCTTGCACGCTCCTCATCATAGCTGGTGTATTCTGGCTTCACCTGAGTGTGACTGGGCCATATCATCATCATTGTTAGAATTCTGGGTCTGATTCTACATCAGATTTTAATTCACAACCACTTTTCTTTCATCACTATTTCAATTTCATAGTAACCGTCATCGGTTACCTCTGACAGTCATCGGTTATACCCAACCGACATCGGTTCTAGGTCCTTTTGTTAACCTACTCAAAAGGACATTTTATTCACTTTACTTCCACTTTTCACAGTCCCTGTCATTGCCATCATTCCCATTTATGTATTAAACATCATAAAATTTAGCATACCTGTCAGATTTCACCTTCTACCTTGTTTTTCACTCACTGTCCATTTTCTACAGTGAGCGGCAACGGTTACCCCTGACCAACATCAATTTTCCCTAATCGGAATTGGTTATCCTATTTCATATTCCAACCACCATTTGGTACCTAATCCAATTTTTGCCACCAGATTCACTTGTTCCTGCAGTTCTCTGTGTCATTTACAGAGAAGCAACCCTACCTGATCAGTACTAGTTCACATGGTGCTGACCCGAAGACAAGACAAGTGCCCTTGTATTTCACACCAGTTTTCAACCACTCCCACCTAAGTCCTTCACCACCTTCAATTTTATCACTAGCCATGGATCCCATCCAGCCTATTACTATTGCTACCAGAGATGAGGAGTTCACATGACTCCTTGACCAAAACCCTACCACCTTGCAGTTTTACCTTTCCCACTCATCCACTCGAAATGCCTTGGGTCAGTTGATATATGACATGCCTGTATCTATCCCCCCAACTCTCACACCCACTCCTGCATCAGCCCCATCTAGCTCTATGTTTCCCATATCTACTTTACCTCCAATTGTTTCGTAGCTAGGTCCTATACCCACTATGACTTCCGCGTCTATTACCTCCATGGCACCCGTTACATCCATTGTACCCTCGACAACTACCCCAAACAAAACATTAGCTGCCCCTAATGTCTCACACATACCCATAGCTACATTGCCACCTGTAGTGTCGGTGACCCCTACCCCATTTCAGAACGTGGTCCTTTCCATTCCATGATCGTTAGCCCCTATTTCCACTAGGGTTACCATGACCCTTCCACCCCCATATACATACTACCAATAACCTCCTGTTTCATCCATTATTTACACCGGGCACATACCCCCTATTTCACTTCCTTCTTCTTAACTAACCTACATGGAAGCCCCATACAGTAGAGTGTCACCCCTGTTATATGACCAAAACCAACCCTCTCACACTATAGGAAGCACCCAATCATCACAACCCACCAACGACCTAATTAAATTGATGTTGGACAAGATGCAGACATTAGAGGCATCAGTTTCAGGCTCCTGCAATACTCTCACCTACGACGAGATTTACAATGAGCCCATCCACCCATCCATTCCTATCTGCTCATACCCTGTGCATTGGGAAATTCCTAAATTCAATTGCTTCAATAGCAAAGAAGACCCGTAGCAGCATTTGTGGTCGTTCAAACACGGGTGTTATTTGATCGCTCATGATGATGTCTTGATCTTGAGAACCTTTCCCATGTCCCTCACTAGACCTACATTATATTGGTATAGTGGGTTACCTAGACACTCCATATTCTTATTCAATCAGGTAGCCCAAGCCTTCTTGGATCATTTCTCTATCAATATCATCAAAAAGGTTACAATGAGCAATTTATACTCCATGCGTCAGTATGAGGACAAATCTATTGCAAATTATGTCACTCGCTAGCATATCCTGATCAATCAACTTGCCTTCCAACAGCCACAAACTGAACTCATCGATCTCTTCACATGGGCTTGTGCTAGACATATCTCACCGACCTTGCAGGTTCAAACCTTCCGAACGTTCGATGAAGCATTCACTATGGCATGAAAGTTATAGATTCGGGCCATCGAAGAGAAGAAAATCCAATTACGTAATAAGAATTTGACATTCCTCTTCTTCTTCCAAACCACAAAACAATTATTCAAAAGCTAAGGGCACCGCTAACGTAGTGGTACTCAAGGCTGGCCTAGCATTTCCATCAAATTAGGCTACCCCCTCATCTAATCTCTCACCCGTCAAGACTTTTCAATTCAGACAAGAGCAATGGAAATATACCCCAATTGGGGAACCTTACTCTTCTGTCTTAAAAAAGCTTATCAAAGCTGAAGCCATCACCCTTCCACCTATAAAACCACACACTGGTTTTGACCCTTCTTGCCCCATGCCCACATGGTATAAAGAACATGATTTCTGTAACTATCATCGAGTAAAGGGTCATAATGACAGCGACTGCATCACTTTCAAAAATATTGTCCAAAAAATGCTCGAGAAAGGCAAGTTAACCATGGATAATCCTAATGCACCTACTAACCAAAACCTACACATCTTCAAGAAACCATTTCAAACCCATGCCCCTTCGTCTGATCAAACCGGTGAGACCTCAACTCACGCTACCTATACCCGCGAGGTTCATGCTATCTTTAATTATGTACTTGTCTCCTCCCAATTACACCATATTCCTTCTATAGAGGATATCCTAGCCCAAAATCCTCCTGTTGTGTCAGAATTAACCTCCCCTATTCTTTCACCCACAGAGGAATACCTTTCATCTCCTTCATTACCTACGCAGGAGTCTTCCACTAACATTGAGACCATCTCACCCTTGGCTTCACCACTTAGAGAACCTTTACCTATAGTACCTCCACCCACAAAGGAGTACCCATTACCTCCTCCACCCATATATGAACACCTATCCATTCCTCCACTTATATAGAAGTTCCCATCATATCCTCCACCCATCATAGACCTAGTTGAGATACCTTTGCCTCTTGGTGAGCATTCTCCATTAACTACCCAAAATCATGTAGACCTACTTTTGGCTCTCTTACCCACGGAAGCTGAAGCTAGCCAATTTCCTATCTCTAAGACACATTTTAGGGGAATTTCTATTAGGTCCTCATCAACTCCAACTACAGATGTGCCATTCTCATGTTTAGCTGATCACTTAGATTATGTGGATAGGGCTTTACTATGGGGGCACCTTTTACTTCCCATCTCAACACAGATGCAGAGATCCCTTGTTGATACCTCCACTATCTACCAAAAAATATTTCGACAAATCAAACCAAAAACAACCACCTCTATCATAACCCCTTCCACGACACCTGTTATAGCTCAAACCACACCCTTACCCATAACCCAACATGCATCTAAACCCAAATCCAAACCTACAACATCTTCCTCAACTAAACCTATTACCACTTTAGGGGTCACCCCGACCACCAGCCTTACTCATCCACCTATCAAACTAGATTTAGCTACATCCTCCAAAGTAAACACCATACCTACTCCTACACCTAAAAAGAAGAACCAAACCCATCAACCTCATACCCCAGCTATGCCAAGCACACATGCACTTGTCCCATCTGTCTTAGGACCTCAGCTTCCCAATGTGGTCAAGCAACCTCCACCCATCAATAAACCAAAAACACAACCCATTCCTTCCTCACAAACCTCTAACTTACCCCTATGCCCAACACGAATTACACCCACACCTGCAACATCACTACCACCCATACCTCCAATACCCTCAGCTATTACTTTACTACCCATTACATTGTAGTCATTGTCTCTCACACCCCAAGCACAACCCATGTCATCTACCTTCACAGCACTCCCGTTATCCCTTTGGGTAACTCACCCTCTTCCTCTATCTACTTTTCCTTCTAGACCTCGTACACCCACATCACCTTTACCCAAGAAGGTTCAACCCAAAAACAAAACTCCGCTACCCCACAATAAGGTAGTTAAAACAACCACACAACCTCCTTCCTGTTCATCTACCATACCGCTACCTAGACAAACATGACCGACACCCCAGACCATGCCAGCACCCAAAACCATAGCTTGACCCACTCCCCCTCCTACAAAGACCATTCCACAACAATAAACCACACTTATACCCAAACCTACATTCACCTCCCATTTCAATCCACTAGCAGGGTCCTATGCCAAATTTTTGACCAACCTCCTTGAGACTTCTATCATCACATTACCACCACTCAGACCTTATGACCCCATCAAACCCAAGCCAACAAGGTTTGACGATACTAAAATTTATGCATACCATCGTGTACTAGGGCATGATGTGGAGAACTGTAAGGCCTTAAAAACCATCCTTATCTAGTTGTGTCCTCCAGAGGCCAACTTTGATGATGACGACCTTCTTGATGAGGATCTTGCTACACCAACACCCATTTCTTAACTTCCCACTCAACAACCACAACCTCCATCATCACAGCTCCTAGAACCACCCCCAAGATTTGAAATTAACATGGTTTGCATCAGAGAACTTGCCACACCACCACCCCAATGTCGTTGCACCTAGCTCACCTCACAAGACTTTTCTCCTCTGGTAGGTTTTTTCCCTTCATGTCATTATACTACTCATCCTACACCTTATCCATTTAACAACTTTCCTTAGATCAACATGATACACATCACTACACATATGCAGAAGGATAAGGGCAAAGAAAAATCAACTAACCCACCAACCAATCCTATACCCAACATACCATCTGCACCCATACCTAAAATCACTATCCGCGGCCCCATGTACCCCATTTCTAATGGTGTCACACATCACACCATGCTCAAACAATTACATTAGTCTCCCCTCAAAATGTCCTTATATGACCTTATTTAAACCTCAAAATCCCACCGTCAAGATCTCATGGAGGTTCTTCAATCTATTGAGGTTTTACCCAATGACCCTACACCCGTAGCCTCCATTATGACACCCCATCATGTAATGTCTCTCACCAAATTACCACCTTCATCTTCACCCCACCCTATTCACCAAGTGGTCTCCCTTAGCTTCTCAGAGGAAGAGATCACGCCACACCATAGTGATGACCTAGACCCAACCCTCTTCATCTCTGTCCATATCAACGACATACGGGTACGCCGTGTGATGATTAATGGGGGTGCTAGCATTAACATCATTTCATCCCATGCATTTGCTCAAATACGCATACCTGAAAATTGCATGCATAAACACATGGTCATGTTGTGTTCATTCAATGATGCTATCACCTCTACACTAGGCACCCTCATCCTCCACATTCGTGTGGGCCCCCATACTATTCTAGAATTGTTTTACATTTTGGAGGGTGAATTCCAATATAACCTATTGCTTGGAAGACCCTGGATCCGTGTCATGGTTACGTTCCTTCCACTTTGCATCGTTGTGTATTGTTTGAACATGAAGGACACACTTATACCATTCCAGCGGACCCCTCACCTTTCAAAACATGTAACATGCTTTATCGACCCAATGATGTGCTCATACCTATCAAGCCCACTACCTCCGTGACCACCACTGCTTCACCTACACCTCCACCTACCAGTACATCTGTTGCTTCTACTGCACATACCTCCTCCATTCCTACCACTACCATAACCTCCATGGCTGACCCATTAGTGTCCCAATTCGTTAAATCCACCTCTGCATCGACCTTTGACACATTATCTATACCAGCTACCTACATACCAACCACTGATCCCTTGGAAGGTGTTTCTCAATGTCTCATTCTGGGGGAGTACCGCCTATAGAGTCTCAACACATTTCTTACTCCACAAGAGTATGGAAGCCTTCACCAACACCCTTACTATGATCACCGTATAGGAGAACATCTCCTTTAAGGTCCTCCTCACCTTCGTACTAGTCTCACCTATGGGGGACTTGATACTACCACTTACACACCCGAACCACCATCATAAATGTAACACTCTGAACTATTGTTACTTCCTCCTGAGCATTCAAGTGTTGATATATGATTTCTTCTGTAAAAAGGACGTGTTCCTTTGATTGTGAAGTCATGCTTGATATGGATTTTATCTTCTTTGCTCTTGAAGATCTTTGACTGAGTCAGGATATGCTTGTACTCTTTTATTTCTTTCATTTTTAGCACCTGAGTTTAATTTGATTTCGGGGTGAATTGTGGATTTACCCATCTTTATGACTCAGCCTTGGATCAGTTGCATTGATTCAAGAGATGTTTTAAGTTTATTCTAGATGAACCAAAAATTATAGACCTTACGAAGGTTGCAAGGTCTAAATGTGTGAAATGAGCAATTCAGGAGTTAACTCAGGCTGATCTTGTTATATGAATTGGTTCCCGATATCATAATATCAGGAAGGTCTAGACCTTGATCCAGGTAATAAATTCTAGTATACATATTGCTAGCTTATTATCAATGCTGGATTGAATCCATTTCGGGAATGTATATCTGTTGGTTCTTATACTGAACGATTCTATTTGTTAGACCTAGATTGGATTTATTAAGGTTAATAACCTAAACCTAAACTATAACCTATGGGTTGGATTAGTGCTAACCTAACCTAGCCCTAAACTATAAGCTAAATGTTTCTAAGGTTAGTGACCTAGCACTAAGGAAGTTAGACTAAGTATCACCTTAAGATCTAACCTATGTTTCTAACCTAACTAATGACCATGGATGAAGGGGGACCTATGAAGGGGTGCGAGCCATGGGCGGTAGTTTCTATGGCATTAAATAAAGGGGATAAGCATGAAGGACAAGGGATTTATTAGAGATTTCAAATGGCCAACGAGACCGACGTGGCAGAGTCACCAAATCTGGAAATGATCTTTGGTTTGCATTTGTCCATCGCCAACTATGGCGGTCGATGGCAATGGAGATTGAGTGGGAATTTTGGAGTTAATGCAATTAATGAACTCGGTTCCCGAGCACGGATTGCTCGGGAAGACATGCAAAATGGAAAACTAGTTGGTTGTTTGGTTTTCCATACGCTCCGGTTTTCTCTCTGTTTGATCACTGGTTCTTCGAACCAGTCTACTTGGTGTTGCATGGCAACTATGAGAATAACTAGCTCTTTTATCTGTTGAGGAAAGTTTATAAGGCATGGAAATAACAAATTATTGTTGTTGAATCTAACATGGAAGAAGAGGAGAAGGCTCGAGCTCATTCAGAGGTCTTCTTTGGATTTTTAAGTGACATTACCAGGCATGTTAGGCCCTAACTTTTAAAAATCTTACTTTCCTTCAAATGATTTCATTAGAACAACTCTATTCAGATGATTTTTGGTTCAGTTGGTTTTAATGGTAGCAATGTATGAATTATCTTGCTGTGTTTTCATGCTGGCTCGATTATTCAGTTGAATCCTTGCTGGGTGTACACTTGGTTTTGTGCTGTTGAATTATCTTGCTGTGTTTTGCATTTGGTAGATTCCAATGAAATGCTTGTAAGGATAATGTATGAAACTGACTCTGTTGGAGTCCATGAAACATTTTCTTGTTTGATATCGACTTCAGTCGAAGCCTTGCTGTTTTCACTTGTTGAAACTGATATTGTTGGAATTCTTGAAATGTATAGTATATTTCGACTTCTGTAGAAGTTTAGTCGTGAGTACTATATGTTATTGTTGCTGTTGGAATTCTTGAAATGATAGTATGTTATGGCTTCTGTAGAAGTTCAGCCGTGAATACTATATGTTATTGATACTGTTGGAACCCTTGCAATAGATAGTATGTTTTGACTTCTGTAGAAGATTTGTTGTGAATTCTATTGGAATCCTTGAAATGGATAGTATGTTGCGACTTCTATATAGGTTAATTGAGAATACTACATGGGTTCGACTCCTTTCGAGTCGTTGAAACGTTATTAATGTTTTGACTTCGGTAAGAAGTTTTGTTGAGAATTCTGTTGGAATCCTTGTAATGTATAGTATGTTTTTAACTTATGTAGTAGTTTCATAGTGCATACTGTTGGAATCCTTGAAATGGGTGGTTTGTTATTGACTTCTGCGGAAGCTTGTTGTAAATACTCATTGGTTTTGAGTCTGTTGAAGTTCTTTAAATGTAACTAGTGTTTCTACTTCTTTGTAAGCTCAGTTGTGAATACGGTTGGTATTGACTCAGTGAGAGTCCTTGAAATGTATCTTGTATTTCAAACTTCTACCTAAGCTTGGTTATGAATACTGTTGTTTTGTTAAGAATACTAATGTTATTGACTTCGATGGAGTCCTTGAAATGTAATTTATGTTTTAACTTCTGTAGAAGTTTTGTTGTGAGTACTTTTAGGATTCTTGAATTGTTGTTGTATGAATTCAACTTCAATCGAAACCTTGGTTATAAGTACTGGTTGGAATTGACACTATTGGAGACCATGATATGCTGCGTGTTGGCTCGTTTCTCGATTTGAGTCTTCGCTAAGCATGCATATCGTTTTGACTCTTTCTTAATATTGTTGTGTTATATTTCGTAGTAGCTCGATGAAACTTTGAGGAAAATTATTGATAGGGAATTCGGCTTCTGTGAAGACCTTGTTGTGATTATTCTTCTTGAAATCGGCTTCTAATTTACATCCTTGTTGTATAATCGTAGGGATTTGATTAGTTGAATGAAGCCGTGTATGTTGCTGAGCGTTTCGACTCAGTGGGAATGTCGCTGTGTTTACACATGGTTACCTCTTCTGTTATTGTGTTATCTAGTCTTGTGCTTGACCAGGGTAAAGAGTTACTAGCTGTGCCATGACAGGAGATGGCGTTGGATATTTTTCATGTTTGTTGAATAATATGGAAAGTTTTGTTGAGCCTATTGGAGTTGGATTATTTATTAATGCTTGTTGTGTGAACTCTTGAATTGTTTAGTAGCTACAGGTGACCTTTATATTTGGAATTAGATGGAACTGTAGCTCTTCTTGTAATTTCAACTGTTTAGTCACATGCGTAAAGGTATTTGCATTAATCTAAAGGAATCGGTATAGTTCAAAATGTTATTGACTTAGGATTCTGATGGACTTTGTTTCTTCTTCTAGACTATAATTTATATGTTGATGTATAAATAAGTTGAAGGGAAAATTCTCTCTCTCCTAGTCAGGAAACCTTGTGTGCTTTCTTCTTGCATCCTTTTGCGATCTCTATGGTAAGGGAATAACAAGAATAAACTGAGGTATTGAATGGAGAGACTGGTATAAAATGTGTGCTGCTGTATAAATAGGTATACTTGTCAATACCATTGAAATGTGTTACGATGATAAAAGAATTAAGACTGTGAGATTGTTTAATGTTTTAACTGCCATTGAGAAATTGTAGAAACAATCTTGTAGGATTTTTGTTGTCTTAAGAATGGTTGTATTCATATGTTCTTAGTCTCTAACATATAGGATGAATAGCCTGATTTAAGTTTGGAATGTGAATAAATGATTTCATTTAAACAAGTTGTTTAATGAAAACAATTGGTGGACTGCAATTGTTTTAAGAATTAGTGCTTATCATGCTCAGTTCACCGAACTGACCCGTGTTGAAAATTTTTGTAGATGGTTTCCGTAAGTGGTAAAGGCACGTAGATATGATATGATGTTCAGATTGTTTAATTTGGTTTTATGATGAATTTCAACTTGATTCTCTAAATGTACTACTTGAAGAAAGATGTTCTTTTGCTGTTGAGTATTGTATCAAATATGCTGAATGCATAAAATGTATTTGATTAGCTTTTAAATGAATGAAATGAGGTATTTGTTACTTATGTGTTTGCATTCGTATCTTGATGGATTGATCTTCTTCGGTTCGAATGATTTTAAAAGCATTGTTATTATTGTATAACTTGGAGACATTTGTGATTATCTAAGTAAGCTTCGCAAGGTTATGTGACTAAATACTTATGATTGTTTAGTAGTTCTATTATGTTCTATCTAAAGCTAAATTGGAATTTAGATCACTGTCTTTCGAGAAGCTAAGGTTAAAATAAACCTTATCAGGAAGCTAAACGAGCTGAATAAATTATTACTTCCTAGTCTTGATCTAAGTCAAGACAACGTTTAATTGGATTTTTAATCACTATATCTCAATACTAATAAGTAAGATATATTTCAGCTATGAGATCTGATTTAAACCAAAAAGGGTTTGGTTAGCAATCTCATGTGAAGATTAAGGGTTATTTTCTAGTTTCGTTGATTTAGATTTATGTTTTTCTATGAACTCCTTGTTGGGACCTCAAGTCTTAATAACTTCTCTTTGCGTAATGGGTTTTATTGAGAAAGGTAATCCTAAGGTGAGGAACCCAAGGGTTGGGAAACGACTACCCTAAAAGGAGCGTCTTAAAGTATAACTTTAACTCAACGTATGTAACACTTATATATAAGTAGATCTTTTTGAGGTAAATTTGAAGGTTAATGGCACAAGTCAACTGCAGGGTTGTACCTTCGAGAAGATTAGGATCTTCTCGAAGATACAACAATACAGGTGACTTATGGCGACACCCTTTGTATTGATTGTTAATATTTACACCTTAAACTTGAACAAAATTTACTCTGGGACTGATTAGGATCGTGGTTATGTTATAAGGCTGCCCCAGGAGACTCGGGGTATCTTGACACACTGGGTTAAGTAGGGTTGACCCAGTATGTCAGCGTATCCCTAGCCCCTGGGAGCATCCCTATAACGTTGTCATACTACTAATCTGTTCCTGAGTGAATAACTTGGGGCAAGAGAGACTGAAAGAAGTTAGTATAAGACATTCTATATAACATAGGAATGGGGTGAAGGACGTATTCCAGAATGATGAGTATGCCATCAAGGAATACGAGACATAAGCAGTATGTTTCAAATATTTGGCCAAAGTATCGCAAGTTTCTGATTGTGTTTTCCTATGTCACCTAGTCTAAGGGACGAGATGCCGATGAATAATGGTAACAATTATTTAGATAGGTTCCTTGGACAGAGCATTTTGAATCCCGGATTAGGGAAGAGAACTGCAAGAGTGATGTGTTAAAATAAAAACGCTAACTCTTTGATACTCATGAATAGATCGGTGGATTACCGAGTCATGGAATGAATAGATCGGAGGTACTCTGAGTCATTACAGCTGCATATGGTTATCTATTATAAGAATGGTGGTTTTGATTTGTGAGTTCTAAATTATGTATTTAGAACTAGGAAGCATTTATCAAAAAAAAAAATTACTTGTTCTAATGTTCTTAAATGGGGATGTTACAATAAACCTACCCATTTTCTACTGACTTCCAATCACTTACCAATCACCATTTCGCCCACACCTTCTTACACCAATGTGCATGGAAGGGTTTTGGTTTTGAATTTTATGAGCAAGGCCACCATACCATTATTCCATGTACCACCCACAAACATAACGACCGTAGTGGTATCGACTTTCTTGAACCACCTACCAAATAGGCCTGCATTGAACTCATTAAGAACACTAGCCCTTCTCCACCTGCTCCACCTTCATCACCATCTTCACCGATGGAGTAAATGGATCTTGAATCTATCCCTCCTAATTTTTTTTTTTTCATAAACACCATTTCTTTGGGGCCTTTGACTTATCAATGTGAGGGTGAGGCCCCTTCCACTCTTCCCTTCCTGTATCCTGAGATGATCGACGATGACACACCTTCAATGAATGTCGTTTAATGTCAGGAGGATGAATCCATACTCACCTACCTTGGTGTAGAAGACTCATATATTCATCGGTTGTTACCCTCTGAGACACAAACCATGTTGAAATAATTGACTATTGAGATCAACATTCACACTCAGGACGACCCACACATCCTAAAGATCAGACAATCTTTAGATGTTGCTGAATAGGAAGCCATCACTTCTTTTCTCAGAGATCATAACCATGATTTTGCTTGGTCTTATGTAGACATGCACGGTATTGATACCACCATAGTGGTCCATAATATCGTAACTATTCCCGATGCCAAACCCATCAAATAAAAGCTGAGGAAAATGCACCCTCACATTGCTCTTCTCGTCAAAGAATAAATTTAGCACCTTCTTTCCATTTCCTTCATCTTACCCATTGATTATCCTCATTGGATTTCTAACATTGTCCCTATCACTAAAGTGATAGGGGGACTCTGCATTTGTATAGACTTTCGTGACCTCAACCTAGCCTGCTTGAAAGATGACTTTCCCTTACCTGATATTGATCAACTAGTTAACCTCACCGCTAGTCACAAGATGCTATCACTCATGGATGGCTTCTCGGGTTACAACCAAATATTTCTTGCCCCAGAAGATCAACACAAGACCTTGTTCATAACCCCTTGGGGGACCTTCTACTATCGAGTCATGCCTTTTGGCCTTAAAAATGCTGGTGCCACGTATAAACGGGCTATGACTTACATCTTCCATGATATCATGCATCGCATATTGGAAGATTACGTGGATGATCTCTTGGCTAAATCTAAATGTCAATTTGAGCACCTTGCCATCCTTAAAACCATCTTTGACCACCTCATTAAATATTGTGTCCGCCTTCAGCCTAAGAAGTGCGTCTTCGTGGTTCTTTCAGGAAAGCTATTGGGATTTATCGTTTTCCTCCATGGTATAGAAGTTGACCCTGCTAAAGTCAAGGCCATTATCAAAATGCCTCTGCCTACTAACCTTCAACGACTTCGTAGCCTACAAGGTAAATTGCAATCCATTCACCATTTCATTTCATAATTATCTGATCGATGTCAACCATTTCATCATTTTCTCAAGAAGGATGTCTCCTTTCAATGGGATGATGACTGTCACAAATATTTTGAGGCCTTAAAATAATACCTTCTCTAACCACCCGTAATCATTCCACCTAAAGATGATCAACCTTTTTACCTATACATATCAGCTACTGATCATTCCTTGGGAGCCATGCTCTCTCATCATGATGAACAACACAGGGAGCAGGCGGTTTATTACATAAGCTGCACTCTTTTGGACTATGAAACCTGATACAACCATCCCGAAAAACTTTACTTAGCCTTAGTTTTTGTAGCCACCAAACTCTTTCATTACCTACTCAACCAAAAAACCTATGTTGTTACCAACACTGACCCGTTACACTTCATGTATGCCAAACCTTATCAAAATCAACGTGTCACATGATGGCTTATGCTTTTAGCTGATCTTGACCTCGAATTCATCCATCAAAAGTCCATCAAGGGCCAAGATATCACTGACCAATTTGCTGACGCACCTATTTTTGGGGATCAACCCTCTAATTTTGACTTTCCAGATGAGTCAATTACTACCCTTTCCCTGGATGAACCTCCTTACCGAATGAAAGTCTTCTTTGATGGTTCCAAGTGTCAGCATGGGGTTGGGGCTAGTATTTTCCTCATTCCTCTTGATGGTGAGCCCATGCCTTTGTCTTTTAAATTAGATTTTGAATGCACCAAAAACATTTCCGTATACAAAGTGCTCGTACTTGGTCTCCAAGCCCCTTATGCCCTCGATGTCAAATCAATCAACATCTTTGGTGATTCTTAATTGGTTGTAAACCAAGTCAATGGTATATACCAATGTCATAACGAGATACTTCAAAAGTATAAACATCATGTAGACATAATTTTGACCACTTTTGACCGTTACACCCTTCAAACCATCCCATGTTCAACCAATAAATTTGTGGATACCATGGCCTACTTAGCTTCCCAGATACCCGTTTCACCCACCGATTCTAAAATCTTTATCACCATACAATGACTCCAATCACCTTATTATTTACCTCATGATGTTTACTCGATTGGAACCGCTACCCCTGACCTGAGTGACCTTTGGTATAAATAATACTCTGACTACCTTTCTCTCTCCATATTACCTCCTGATCTCACCCGTAATGGACAACACACCTTCCTTAAAAAGGTCTCTCATTATGTAATCCTGGGGGGACTCGTGTATAAGCATGAATTTAATGGTATTCTCTTATGATGCCTCATGAATTCTAAAATTCATTATACCATTAAGGAGGTTCATGATGGCATATGTGGAGGACACTTCAGTGGCCTTGCTGTTGCTAAGCGTATTCTTCACCTAGGCTATTACTAGCTGACCCTTAACCATGATTGTTGCGACTACGTAAAACATTGTGTAAAATTCCAACAACATTCCAATCTTCATCATACACTCAGTCATACCTTATAGGTCACTCGCGACCTTTGGCCCTTCTCTCAATGGGGTTTAAATATTGTCAGAGAAATAAATCCTCATTCATCCCAACGCCATCAATGGATCATTACGGCTACCGAATACTACAAAAAATGGGTGGAAGCCATACCACTAATCTCTACAAAAGCCAAGAAAATATGTGAGTTCATTAATCACCACATCATTTGTCACTTTGGTGTTCCTCATCGCCTCATCAATGATAATGGAAAACAATTCAAAAAAAAACATTGCAAAAAATTTGCGATGCCTTCGACATTCAGCTTAGTTTCTCATCACCTTACTACCCACAAACCAACAGCCAAGCCGAATCTACTAACAAAACCCTCAACAAAATTCTTATGAAAGTGGTTGACGATACTGGGAAGGATTGGCATATGCACATTCCTTTTTCCCTGTGGGCATACCGCACTAGTATTCACACTTCCACTATGGCCACACCATTTTATTTGGTCTACGGTACAGAGCCTATTCCTGCCTCTCGAAGTATAGATACCCTAACTCTACATTTCTCTCCATGACATGCTCACTGATGATGACTTTCGTCAGGACCGTTTAACATAGCTAGAGTTATTAGATGAACATCATCTTAATGCTCTAGATCACCTTCAAGTTTACCAAAAACATATCAAATGTACCTATGAAAAACATGTCCATGAACAAACCTTCCAATTCGGTGACAGTGTCCTGAAAGAAAATCAACACGTAACCAAAGCAGAAAAAAGTAAACGGGGCAAATTTTCTCCTAATTGGCTTGGACCATACATTGTAACTCATACCTATAGATTAGGTGCTTATCGTTTATCTTCTCTTGATGGTAAACCTGAACCTGAGCCCCTTAACTCCTTGAATATTCAACCATTCTATTGTTGACTTGTCATCCTACCTCACCCGTTTTCTATTTCCAAGATTGTCCCTTGAGCACTACCCACTCCATACACCTCACCAACGATTAAACAAGAATCATATGAGTACCTGTCACTTGTTATCTTCTCTTGAATATGTGTACCATGGCACTGCACATAGCATGATTCTCATGGATACTTTTTGTCTACCTTTAGATGATATCCCATGGTCATTTCACCTTTCCTTTTGAATAAGAGTCCTCTACTCCACCTTGGTCTTGTCCATGACTTCAAAGACCTCATATGGGACCAAACTCCTTTAGTCAAAATTCTAACTTAAATATGACTCCCTCAAAAGGAAATCTTCCTCTCGACAATTACTGCTATAAATAGACCACTCCCTCAAAGGACAACTATGTAAAGCTTTAAAAAAACGAGAGCAATCGAAGCTTCCCGCATCGATCAGATTCATAAAGACCTCAAGAAGTTCAATATTATTTATCCCATATAGACTTCCCGAATCGATTAGTCTATCAAAACAAAAACCTTTTGTCATAGACTTGCCCATTGTGATCTAGGTTCTCTTGCTCAAAGGGCCTGTTACCTTATACCATATAAAATTAACTATATTTCACCCTTCTTACCATTCCCACTCTCATTTCCTAACTGCCTCAAGGGACTTTTTAGAACTTAGACATTTGGTGATCATGTGACTACTTTTCACTGTAGAACAGTCAATCATGCAATGTCTTTAGGGTCTTATGTTCAACACCTCCTCCAAGGTATGATCTACTCGGTATGATCCCACCCAATCAGGTGGCTTTATCACCCCCTCTTATCTTTTAACCATCTTTGTTTATGTTTTGATTACCTTGTACATGACTTGGTCCTTGACGCTTACTTTTGGGTAATCTTCTTCTTTCAGCACCATCACCTTCACCTATGTCATTTTACCTATAATCTACCCACACCTAACAAACCTAAATGCACAACATGCCCAAAAACCTACCAACTCATTTTCATACCTCCTCATATTCTTCCCTATCTCATGGGAGAATTACATTGACATGAGGTCCCTTTTCACCGGGACTATGTAGGCAGCACTCCGAGGGCATGGGGCCCTTGGAGGTTAGCTTGGCCATTCTCTACCCTAAATAATTCATCTTCCATGTTCCCCACCATTTACATCACATCTCACTTAGTTTCCCTTTTATACCAAAACTTGGAAATTAAACCACATCCATAACAAGTTGCTTCATATTTTAAACATTATCACATCATACATTTATTACGCTTACCATTTCTTTATCATCACTATGCATAGATTATACCACATCTCACATATGACCCATAATATCATTCATTGCAAAAAAAAAGAATCACAACTTCACCTACTTTCAACTAAACCATGCCTAACCAACCTAACTCAACCATGCCTATAACCTAACTCAACCATGCCTCAACAAACCTACCTCGATCCATGCCTATAACCTGACTCGACCATGCCTAGAAACCTGACTCGATCCATGCCTAACCAACATGACTTGATCCATGCCTAAACCGACCTGAATCCATCATGCCTAACTCACCTAATTTCCATACATATCAAAACAACAAATCCATATCTCATCTACCACAAGCCATAAACCAATATCTCATAAACACATCAATAAATCAAAAAATACCATGTATCTCATCATATAAATAAATCAATGTGTATCTTAAATATACATGGCTATCTCATCATGCCCATCATCTCAAAAATGTTGGCACGTATGCTGATATACAAAACAAAATGTCATCGGCACGTAGGCCGGTCTCATATATACAAAAAGAATGAATCAATACAAAATCTCTTCAACACGCAGGCTGGTATATGCTCAAAATATACAAATCACTCGTACATCCTCAATATCTTCGGCACGTAGGCCAATATGTGATAAAAAATACAACTATCTTTAACACACATGCTAGTATATATATCTCAAAGAATAGCTATCATACATAAAAAACTAGGTGGCCGCATGTCAGGAATCTCACTGGATGTCCTCCATCTCTGTGTCACATGTACCATCGACCTCTTGTGTCCCTATTGGCACCTCACCTAGAGCTAGTCTCCATGCACTGGTGGCCTCTCCCTAATCGGGCCTCGGAGCTCACTGACCTCCTGTGCTCTCCACACTATGAGTGTGGGATCTCATCCTCTCACTAGATGCTTGTTGTGTCCTGTAGTTGGAATAGGATATGAAATCTATCCCAGCCACCATAAGCTGGTCCTAATAATATTTAGCCTTACCTAGGGCATCCCATAACCTGGATACAGGCATGGTCTGTGGTGGTCCCATAGGTCTTGGCCCCTGTACCTACCATGCAGCACCTTGTCCCATGCCTACCTATGAACTGGGGCCTACTCCCAGTGCCTGTGGTGGTGCCCCTTACCCCTATGCCTGTATCTTAGCATGTAAGGTCCCAATCTGCCCCTGGGCTATGGCGAATTGGCCCTGTAAACTTTTCACCTGAGTCTATAAGGCTGCCACCTGACCATCCCCCTCCTGACCATCTCCATCTCCTCCATCTCCTCCATCTGTCATCTAGGCCTGCAAACTGGCCACCTGTATGTGTAGCTCTACTACCTCTACCTCCGAACCCTCCAGCTGTGTCTGCAGTATACCTAATTGGGTAATTAGTGTAGATACCTACCTCTGTAGGGCATCTCTCTACACTGTAATGGTAGCTGGGTCTGGCTGCCCTGGTCTGGGTGGTATGGCTCATAACTGAGCCTCCCAACACTACCTGTACCTATCTGTACATCTGACATTATCTATCCGCTAATCCACTGGTTGCTCCTCCTTCCTTGTGGGCACTGTAGGCTATGGTATATGTAAGGGCCTCTCCATGTCATCTCTCTGATACTATGGGAAGGGTAGAGGAATGTCCTGTAAGAGCCCGAATTGTCATCGAAATCTGTCTACCGGGATCATCTCATCCTCCCCGACATGGCGACCCTGTATCCACCTCTCTAGCTGGAGCTCAGATAGCTCCTCATGCATATGCCTATATGAGGGGAATCCCACATATGACCTCTATATAATGTCCACTCTGGAAAATCCCTCCAGTAATTGTAGAAAATGAGCCACATCATGTGTCAGCCTATCAGATCTCCACTCTCCTATCACTGGAACCCATCTCCTGTACCCTAGCCACACAAATCTTGGTGGGATTGCATCTTCTCAGGGTATCCCTATAGGTCACACACACACTATGTGCTCATACGCCCAATAATGTAGTATAAATGTACAACATAGGCTAAACCTGCATAGCCACCCATATGCCCGCAGCTCTCTGTATAGCTGCACCAAGAATGTTAGTGCCCAGGAAAAGCGAGTCTCATGCACCATCATGTCATGGATTACCTCCATTAGTGATTAGGGAAAGCGTCCACCCTCTGCATCTGGTAGTGCATAGTAGCACATTGCCTCCATCAACAAAACCTCTAACCTCGTCTCCTCCAGATGGGCTAGGTACATCTCTCCATAGATCAAACTGGCGCTATGGAATCTTATATCAGCCACTCCCTCACCAAAAATAGTCCCAATCAACTCCTCTAAGGCCTTAGAGGAGATAGAGTAAACCTAGGCACCCAATATGGGTAATCGCAAAATCTAGAACACGTCCTCCAGGGTGATATTCATCTCACTCGTCGGCAGATGGAACGTGTTGGTTGCGGAGTCCAATCTATTGATGAGAATGACCATCAAGCTAGGCTACCAAACAACATGTCTATAGTGGCGAACCCCCCTCAAGCCCACTGCCTTCACATGCTACAACTCCACTGGGATCACTACACCACGTAATGTCACTAGTAGAGGTGGAACCTTGTTTCGCATATGTAACTACGCTCTCCCCTACATCTAATCCAAACATGACATTAATCCACATTTACCATGTCCATATTCACCAATTAACCTTTTCCTACACCCTATTCTCACCCTACCCATCTCAACTACCTAGCCCACATCACTTTTGGACCCTTGTGCCAAAAAGCCTGACCGGTAACAATTCATCCTAACCGACTCCGGTCACCCTTAAATCGGCAATGATCACCTGTTTGGTGACTGATACCGGTTCACCCTTACCAACCATGGTTACCCCTTAAACGGCATCGGTCACCTATTTGGTGACCGATAATGATTCCACCCAACCGACGTCGACCACACTTGACTGATGCTGGTCACTGTCGCGGAAAAACCTACGACTTCCCAAAACCCCCCATTTCTAAAAACCTCCCCCATGCCCCTTTTACCCCACCTACAATGACCTAAACTCCCCTTGGACCTCTACCCACCCCACCTATACCATTTACTACCCTCACCTTCCTCTTTTTGCCCACTATTCCCCCCATATCCAAATTTAATTTTTACCCACCCACAAATAACAATAATATACTCCTCTAATCTATCAAATCAACAATGTATAGTAGGGCGCTTACCTCGTTACAATGCCGCCATCTCGATGGCAAGTTTGGCCGCTGTACTGGTGGCCCGCCCAATCCCTCTTCGGTCTCTACCATCACCAAATAGCTACTCGCAACCTCTGACCAATCAAATATCTCACCTTGATCCCATGGACATACTGCTCATCAACCAAACCCTCATCTAATCACACTGCTAGCTCATTATCCCATTTCGTCTAGAAAATTTTCTCTCTTGTCTCTCTTTTTTTTCATTTTCTCACTTCACAAATAACAAATGAATAACAAAAAACATGGATTTTTTATTTTTATAACCAACCCAACCTAACTGACGTCAGTTACCCGTGACCGGCATTGGTCACGTGCCCTACCTAACTATCGTCGGTTGACCTATACTAATGTCGGTTATCCATGACTAGCATCAGTCACCCTCACCTACACATTGCCCTACATTTTCCTTTTTTACCTCACCCAACCTTCACCCTGACCATTTACCCCACCCCACCTTTACCCAACCCATTTACCTTACCTTTCCTACCTTCATCATTTACCACCTCCCTTTGTCCTCCTTTGGGGACTCATTATTTTACCCCTCCCTTGGCCTTACCCATGCTGTGACCTATATATTTGGACCTGGACCATTCCTAGTGACCTTTGACCTCATGTGTTCACTATACCTTGCAGCACTGTTACTTGTGTTGATTGACCTGATGACCTTACCTGGCCTATTGCTATGACCGTTTATCCTGACCCTACCTTTGGTGTACCAAAACATACCTAAACATTCCTGCACCTAACCTACATTGTGTTTTCTGACCATAGCCTATACCTTTGATACTGAAATCACTTCAACCTTTTTTGGATAAACCTATCGACCTTAGACGATGTAGAGTTTGCCTCCTCTTCAACATGGTAGAATGCTGTAGTTTATACATGTGCATGCGTTTGACTGTTGCTGCCTTTGACCCAGACCCATTACCTATATTTCGTGAGTATATCTTTAACACATTCTCCCCCATGCCCACCTACCTTTTCCTCCCATTTACCTTTTATCAAACCACTCACTGATTCTCCCTTCTGCCTCATTAGTTCCTAGTTTTAGGGGGACCACCTTCACCCACACATGGGGCAACCACATCTTATTTTTGTTAGCATCGCTTACCAATACAAGCTACACAACAAAAAGGGGAAAAATGTAAACACTAAAATTATGTCACACTCCCTTTGGTTCCTCAATGAATAAGCACTCTTCATCACATTCACCTAGCCATGGCTCCTTTCACCCCACTAATATTAATTTAATTAGTTTAATTAAATTAATGCATTATCCTCACTATATTTATTATTTAAATATCTTATTTTAAATAATATCCACACATACAGTTTAATTAGACACCTCACCAAGCTAACTCAACCTAAGACCTATTCTTAGTAAGTTGCCATAACTAACTAAGACTTACCCAAACCCTAAAAATCAATGCCTACATTCCCTCTAACCACACTCCCACATGCTTACAAGAAGCTCCAAGTCTAATCCGCGGGTTAACGACATGAGATCTAAGGAAATCAAGAGAATCTCCCTAGTTTAGTAAACCTAGGAAATCCTACCTTGACCAATGCCGGTTACCCATGACCGTCACCGGTTAAGCCGTAACCACCGTAGATTACCCTTTTAACCCCCAAAAACCTTATTCTCAAGGTTGGAAAATGTTGGTAGAAGGTTTGTGAGAATTGACACATCTTCAGAGAGTGATTTCCAGTGAGAACCTACATGCAAGGAAGGAGATCAAACATTTTCTCTTACACAGCTATCCCAACCATGATCTGATCTAACCAAGCCAAGAGGAATGTACATTCAGCCCATGAAAAATCTTTTCTTCAATTGGTGATCACTTGCAGCCTTCAAACCTCTCATCAGCACCTCCATCCCTCACTCACAAGCATCTAGAATCAGAATCCAAGTAAGTATAACGTCATACTTCTCTAGTTTATTTCATTTCATCATTATTTTACCATCTATTGTTTACCTACCCACCTATTGACCTTATCCAACACTTCCACCTCCATATACCCATTAAAACCTCACCAAATCCTACCCAAGTCACCCAATACCTCATCCCAACCAACCAAAGTCCTTTGTGCAATCACAAAGGAGACCCAAAGCTTGTTCTGTGGCATTCCCAGATTTCCACAGTAACCAGCACCAGTTACACCTGACCGTCGTCTGTCACCCTTAACTGACATTGGTCTCTGTATTTACCCATACAACCTAGAACAGAGACCTACCCACCTAATTTCACCTCACCCTCATCCACCTGTGACTTACCTGAGACCTCTGTTAGACCTGCAAAGACCCAGAACCAATTACTTGACCTTTGGATCCTATTCTAGCCTAGCCTGTTAGATTAGATCTATTTCTTATTTTGTTGTAAGTGAGATACCTAAATAATTTCAAATTACAATAGGATTTACTTTATTTACCACATTAAATTGTTTAAAATAGTGGACTGATAGCCATCTAGGAAGTATCACACTTCTTGGATCTAGCATACGCTAGGCAGTTCACTGCCCATATTGTTTAATTCCTTTTTGTGGTCTTGCTTTGCATTACAGGTAGTTCCTTCTAGCCAAAAGGAATCTCTCATGGTCAGCTATGGATTCGAAAGTCATACGTGCTCAACAACCCATTAACCAACATTTGAACAACTATTCCTCCTACGCCCATTAACCTATCTATTTTTTCAACACTTCAAAGAAATGATCTAAGAATAAGGTGAAATGGATGGTGTCATAGATAATCAACACATGAAAAACTTATGTGAACAATCAATAAAAAAGCTAATCATACAACCTAGTGAAGACGCTACTCCATATAAAGTCAAACATCAGTTTACACCCTAGGAGAGAGTCTCTCTAGTGTCTTTCATCAACTAAAAGAGGCTAGAATGATAAAATATCCGTTTAAAATATTGTTTCCTGAAGGGGAACCTAAGCAACACTAGAACAACCCAATACATACTATGAGTTCCATTGCATTGATGACCATTCAACAAATATATGCTTGCCATTTAAGAATTATGTCAAAGCCTTAATTGGTGATGAAGAAATCTTTATAGAGCTCGATGAAAAAGCTATCGCAACCGAAGACATGTCAATTACAAAAACTTCTCAAGAAGAGTTAAATGTTGCCAACCTCTTGTACATACTAACAATCAACGAGATCAAGACAAAAAAGTCTAGTATCTCTAACTCAAAACAAATCAATCTCTTATTTATATTTTCTTCCTATAGTTCAAACAAAAATTGGACCTATGTTGGACAAAAAAATTCTACCATCAAACGAGAGCTTGACCTTTCTTCAAGCCTCTCTTTCAACCCTTGCTATAACTGTGAAATCTATAGAAAAGGGTCTATCATTAAGCACCATTGAGCTTGATTCTATTCTTTCACTGCCAGTCCCTATGCCTAACATATCTAGTCTTGTTTTTTAAACACAACCATAACAAGATTGGACACTTGCAGCAACACAACCTCCTATGTCCATAATCCCTCAAACAATCAATCTTGTAGGTATATCATCAATGAAAATCCTTACATGTCAAGACATTTACATGTGTATACTTCATGAGTTGCGTATACCCAGGAATATCCTTATACAACCTTTTCAAGATTTAATTGCAAATATTTCATCAAATAAACTAATCCATAACCTTGATAGAGAAAAAATGAATATTTTCTCTCTACAACCTATAAGGAGACTCACGTATACATCTAGAGACCAATCCTCCTTTTATTGCACTCTTCCAATCATAGATGAATATGAATCTCAACATATTCTCCACATTAATGATAATCCTTGTCTAACATCACATAGGTATTTCAATCTCATAAAAAACCTATCGATTCACACATCCTTTGACTCGAAACCCATTCTCCCAAGTATCATACTTAACAAATTCTTGAATATTTAGATTTCATCCTTTTACTTGGACCTTGTTCACCCAACTCTCGTAACTCAAGACCCCTTAAATCTTTGGATTCAATTTGTTGACTTGGACCTGATCCGCTCAAGTCTCATGTCTTAGAACTTATCAAATCATTTAATTCTCTCCTTTGAATTGGGTCTTGTCCACCCAAGTATTGTAAATCAGGACCATTCCAATTTCATAAACACAGACCTCTCTCATGATGAGTTCATTACAAACCTTCATTCGCTAAAGTTCAAACACATTAAAAAGCATAAACAAGAGATAAAAAATTCATATCCAACCTATCAAAAAATCATTATTTGAACATCAAAAACCTAGAATTAGAAACATCTTCTTCCATGGGTTCTCTCCACACTATGGAGGATGCTTGCATGATCAACTCATAATTCAAATAATTTTAATTGTTTTATCCATTGGAAGATATATTAATAATTAAATTATCATATTTTTAGGTTCTTCACCTTTATGACACCAATTAACCTTGTTCCTATTGGGAATTGTGTGTCTCATCCCTGTTATAGTCCCTGCCATTTTAGATTTTTTTACCTACGGTTTTTTCTCGAAGCTTATTGATGGAAAACCCTCCTTTCAAACAAATATATTTCTTTAACAGAAATCACTAAACTTCTTTGCCTTTTCCTTTTTGACCACCATCTCAGTATACGATGTTAAATCCTTGCATTCTACTAGTCGCATGAGGATGAGAATTAGAGGCAAAATATTCCTTCCCAACAAGCACACTATGGACACATGAGGAAAAGTCAATCATAAAATACAGAAAATAACAAAATCAATCATTACACCTTTTTCCCTTTACATTCTTCAGTGATCAGCCTATACTTCTTGCTAGTAGTATGCGATTGTGAGTGGAGAAAGATGTCCTTACTCGCCTACATTTTGTCTTTGGTATTGAGCCCTTCTATTTGACTAGTGACATGTGGAAACATATAGGGGGTTCTTCAAAAAAACAATTAATAAATAAAGCCTTTATCAAATTTGAATCCAAATTGCTTAATAAAATACATCCCAAGAAGTAATTTAGTTTCTCATTGTAAGAGAGACAACAATTCCTTCAACCAGTTTTTTTCCAATTAGTAGGCCATCAATGGATCTAAGTCTAGTCAAAACCTATAAAGTGGAATAATCTTAGAATTAGTCAAGTAATCTTGACTAGGTGTGTTACATTTTTCTCACATGTATTATTGTTACACCTTGTGTCTTAGCGTCTGTCATCTTCATTTTCATATCACTATTCACCTCATTCTCTCGTCCTTCTTAGTTCTCAGTGATGAGCCCTCGCATCTTTTTAGTTGCGTGGAGTCATGAATGGAGTAAGACATCCCAACATTACATCATGTACATTTCTATCAATGGAATGAAATGCTTACAATTATTTGAACATGATTTCAAACTATGAAAACCCTTTACCAAGTAAAAAAAACATTCAAATATGTTTCCAAAAAATTCAAAAACATTCAAATATGTTTCAAAAAACTCAAAAACATTCAAATATGATTCGAATTTTTTTAAAAACATTCAAATATATTTCTCAAAACTCAAAAATAATCAAACATGTTTCTACAAAACATAAAAAATGCAAATATGTTTCACAAAATACAAAAATAATATAAAATTGTTCCAAAATCCAAAATAGTATAAAACTAGAAAAATCAAAACATTCAGATAATGTTTGACCAAATTTCATTAACTTTTTAATACAGTTCAACAATCTCACCATTTGATGATGTTCCTCATGATCGATCTAGATCATCTTTTGCTAACCAATTTTCTTGCACATGGTGTATATCTATGCTCGAGGCAATAAATTACCCCTATATCGCAATATAACTTTGCTTGGTGAAACACCTGACTTTGACCTCATACAGATCATGCTTCAATGGGATCTGACTATTAGGAATAGTCCTCACATGTGGTCATTTATTTGTAGGTTAGATAATATTACATAGAGTTAAATATAAGTTACTATTACATATGTAATAATAACATTGGGTTAATTATATTTGTTAGAATATATATTGTAATATTATGTAAGTTGTTTAAAAAACTTACATAATTATGAGAATGGGTTGTTCTCACATAATATATTAGAACACCCATTTAGTGGAGTGGTTATAGGACTCATTATATTTAGGAGACCCTTCCCTATAAATATGTAATACTTGTGTTATGGAATGATGTTGAATAAATTATTTGAGTGTATGCTCTTTCTCCAGATATGGGGTACAACCCACATTTGGTATCAAAGATGGTTTTGAAAGGGACCTCTTTAGTTTTTTCACTCCACCCATGCCTTTTTTTGTTAGGTAGACTTAGAGAACATGTGAGAATATACCACGTACCTCATAGGGAACCCATTACCTTTGTTCAAACAATGGATATGCAGAGTAGACCTCGTGAAAACCCCAATTGCTAGTTTGTTCACCCTTCTTGCACTCTGTCAGTGGTGTAACAAAGTGAACCTCATGTGAACCTATTTGGAAGGCATCATTCATTTACATTGTGTTTTTCCTCCCATCCTATTCACTCTATAAGTATATCTTCACTCCATTTTGTTCATTGTTTGGATTCCAAAAATTTGATTTTTTTTTTTTTTATTCAGGATTATTTTTAAAGGTGAAACAAAGGTTTGCATATCAATTCTAAATTTAATCTACACACACACTACATTATATACAACAAATTATTACAAAATTGAAGAAAGTATTTCTCCTTGTGAGGGTTTTGGGTCAACTTCTTTAAGTGCAGATCCAACGAGCTATTTTTCTCTTTGATATCTATTTGCACAAGTATTCTATGATCTTATTTCTACAAACGATGAGACTCCTACATCTCCACAAATAAAATCTTGACATTATTTGCATATTAAATATTTTGGACAATCTCATTTCTCTTTACTCTCTTCTGTTCAGATTTGCATGCGTCACCTGATCTACACATATTTTTTGGGATGATCTTATTATTCTTGGTGTAGGGACAACCACAATCCTCGGATCTTCCAACTCAGTGCTTAACCATTGAATAAGCTCTCAACTCATATGGTATCCTGGTTTGGTTTCATTTTTATCTTCTCCATTGGAAAACTGAGTGATCCATATAATGAATCCAGAGACATAACTCTCCATAGACCTTGAAGTAAGTTGCATCACTGCAAACCCCATTTCATCAGATATGTAGCTTTATCAAGAAGATCATGCAATCTTGATATTTAATCCCTTGGTATAGATTTGATATAACATCTCAAAGTCACTTTACATTGAATGTAATTTCTTCAATGACATAGACATTTAAAAGGAAATAAATTCTACCTTATTGGATGGATGGTAGCACATTAGATCTACAGACACCGAGTTTTTAAGGTTGTGGTCTCCTTGACTCACCACCTCTTTCAACAGAATATATTTCTCCATTTTATCAACAACCTTTCTCCCTTATCATGGTGGATGAAATTTTTTTCAAGTGTGGTGTCAAAAAATGATAAGGATAGAATCTATCAATGTAGGACTACTTATGGCATCACCAAAAATATTAGTAGTGGTGGTAATCAATCATGGTTTGAATTTACTAACACTTGGCTTCAAATCCTGAATGATCAGTTTGGATTATTGGTTTGACAATTTCAAACTTAAAAATTAGTTTTATCGACATTTTGATTTTACTAGGAAGAAGGGATAATGTGTGGGTCAAATATTTGCAAGTATTGGAAAAATAGTTGTATAACATATAGTGGATAGGGTTTTTTAATTTTATTTTTCAAAAAATGGGGGAAGATGCATTATTTTCAAAAATATTGTAATTGGATGCGTTTTCGGTTGTAATCGACATCCAAGAGGTATTTACCTAGAGGGGGGAAACTATGAAACAACTCAAATGATGGATGCAACAGACAATGTTCCTCACCCCATGCTAGCACTAAGGGGGGAAATGTTAGGAATAGTCCTCACATGTGGGTGTTTATGTGTAAGTTAGATAATATTACATAGAATTAAATGTAAGTTATTGTTATATATGTAACACTAACATTGGGTTAATTATATTTGTTAGACTATCTATGCGGGGGGGAGGCGGAGGGAACACTAACATTGGGTTAATTATATTTGTTAGACTATCTATTGTAATATTATGTAAGTTGTTTAAACAACTTACATAATTAGGAGAATGGTTTGTTCTCACGTAATATAATAGAGCACCCATTCAATGGAGTGGTTATAGGAGTGTTTATAAAACTCCTTATATTTAGGATATATTTCCCTATAAATATGTAATACTTCTGTTATGGAATGATGTTGAATGAATTATTTGAGTGTATGCTCTTTCTCCAAATATGGGGTAAAACCCACACACAAAAGAGTTATTTTGGAGTATCTAAACATCACTCTGCTCTTCATCCTGATTCAATCCTCTCACTTTCTAAGATATCACTTGGGGGCATTCATATATATTTATTTCTTCAACTGATTTAACTAACGATATAGAATTTGGTTAAACCCTAATATTGTAGAGTCACATATGATAAATAATTGATAAAGCACAAATCTAACACAAGAAATAAGATAGATAAAAATGAAACCCTAGGTGCAAGAGAGATGATAAAAAGAATGAGCTGATATTCACTTAATCCTAAAGTATTTTGGATTGGAAAATTGATGAATATGAGGAGGAGAGTGTCACAATCATACATAAAAAATCATGTAATTGTCAAATGATCCTAAACTGTGGCAAGGGTGCCTAGGAACCAGGGACCTCTGCTAGGTTCTTGTGACTGTGTAAGAGCCCAGAATATATTTTTTCTTGTGACATAAGGTGTTTTCTAACCTTATTTTTGGTCATTTGTATGTCGTTGGATGATTACAAAATTCACCTATAACCTATAAAATAAATGATATCCTAAAAAACCCCAAAACACATCAAATCCTAAAAAGTATAGATGAAAATAGGAGGTTGGATTGACCCCAGTGGTTACCCAACATAGTGAACTTAGGACTGAGTGTTGCAATACATCATAGACTCCATGTAGTTATTATGTGTGTGTGTAGAAATCATGCCCAAGGAAGCGTGCAAGATGCACCTGATAGCAAATGATAACTAGATGTAACAATGTAGATAGATGTGTAGATCGAAAAGTAAACTTCCCCTACTACACGTGTATGTAGAAAATTTAGTCTCTTTTCCCTTGAATGAAAGCTAGATGGATGTCTTTGATGCTCTTATAATGCCTTTGGATGTAATCTTAGGTAATGATAATATATGCTCAGAGCTTGGTCCTTTATTATGGTCATATAGCTTTGTATTTATATGATTCCCTTATTTGAATTTCATAATTGAAACGCAAAAGTCTGACCCTAAAAACAATTGAATTTTTGTGAAACAACTCAAAAGATGGATGATGCAACAGCACAATGTTCTCACCCCATGCTAGCAATAAGGGGGGAAATGTTAGGAATAGTCCTCACATGTGGGTGTTTATGTGTAAGTTAGATAATATTACATAGAATTAAATGTAAGTTATTGTTATATATGTAACACTAACATTGGGTTAATTATATTTGTTAGACTATCTATTGTAATATTATGTAAGTTGTTTAAACAACTTACATAATTAGGAGAATGGTTTGTTCTCACGTAATATAATAGAGCACCCATTCAATGGAGTGGTTATAGGAGTGTTTATAAAACTCCTTATATTTAGGATATATTTCCCTATAAATATGTAATACTTCTGTTATGGAATGATGTTGAATGAATTATTTGAGTGTATGCTCTTTCTCCAAATATGGGGTAAAACCCACACACAAAAGAGTTATTTTGGAGTATCTAAACATCACTCTGCTCTTCATCCTGATTCAATCCTCTCACTTTCTAAGATATCACTTGGGGGCATTCATATATATTTATTTCTTCAACTGATTTAACTAATATAGAATTTGGTTAAACCCTAATATTGTAGAGTCACATATGATAAATAATTGATAAAGCACAAATCTAACACAAGAAATAAGATAGATAAAAATGAAACCCTAGGTGCAAGAGAGATGATAAAAAGAATGAGCTGATATTCACTTAATCCTAAAGTATTTTGGATTGGAAAATTGATGAATATGAGGAGGAGAGTGTCACAATCATACATAAAAAATCATGTAATTGTCAAATGATCCTAAACTGTGGCAAGGGGTGCCTAGGAACCAGGGACCTCTGCTAGGTTCTTGTGACTGTGTAAGAGCCCAGAATATATTTTTTCTTGTGACATAAGGTGTTTTCTAACCTTATTTTTGGTCATTTGTATGTCGTTGGATGATTACAAAATTCACCTATAACCTATAAAATAAATGATATCCTAAAAAACCCCAAAACACATCAAATCCTAAAAAGTATAGATGAAAATAGGAGGTTGGATTGACCCCAGTGGTTACCCAACATAGTGAACTTAGGACTGAGTGTTGCAATACATCATAGACTCCATGTAGTTATTATGTGTGTGTGTAGAAATCATGCCCAAGGAAGCGTGCAAGATGCACCTGATAGCAAATGATAACTAGATGTAACAATGTAGATAGATGTGTAGATCGAAAAGTAAACTTCCCCTACTACACGTGTATGTAGAAAATTTAGTCTCTTTTCCCTTGAATGAAAGCTAGATGGATGTCTTTGATGCTCTTATAATGCCTTTGGATGTAATCTTAGGTAATGATAATATATGCTCAGAGCTTGGTCCTTTATTATGGTCATATAGCTTTGTATTTATATGATTCCCTTATTTGAATTTCATAATTGAAAACCAAAAGTATGACCCATAAGAAAACAAGATGCCTAAAAGATAAAAGAGGCCCAAAAGAGGTGAGTAAGATATAAAGAGTTTGGGGGCACTGGTATCCAAAGTCAATAAAGATAAAGCAATGAAGATCAAACTAGGCTATAGGGTGTGTAAGACCAAAGAGAAAACAAGAAAGACAAAACAGAGGCCAAAGACATTAGTCAATTACTAGTTTTCTTGCTTAGGAATCATATGAGTAGTAGTATGTGATTAGGACCTATAAATGTACCCAAGTGTGTGATTGTGTCTAAATTTTCCCCCAATTCATGTTGTTGAGTGAATACTTGATAACATAAAGTAGATAAGATATTTTTACTTGATAACCATGTAGAATGCGATGGCGATAACATGTCGAGGAGACAAGTGAAAGTGTGGAGTGATAAAAATGAAGCGTGGAAGATAAGAAAGAGGAAGTGACCCTAGGGGTGAAGAGTATGAGATATACCATGTTATAACTTCTGTTGTTGTAGATTTATGTAGGTATGCTTCTTGTCGCGTATTAAGGATGAACCTGCAAAAGAAGAGCGAAAGAGTAGTCAAAGTCATGTGTTATGAAAATTCTGTAAACATGTAAATGTGAAAAAGTAGTAAAAAGGAAAGTGTGCACCTGATCCATGATGAGTGAAAAGGGATAGAAAGTGTCTTGAACATGTTGTAGAAGAGTGATTTTTAAGGAGATCTCATGCCAATAGTGAGTTTTTTGGGTGATCTCACGCCAAGTGGGAGTTTTTTGGGTGATCTCACGCCATAGTAGAAGAGTTTTTTGGGAGAAAGGTCTAGTGTTATTCTCCATGCCTAACTACTTACCAAATTTATACACCACTACAGATGGTGTGATCCTACATTATTCCATGTTTGTTCTAGTTTGATCCAAGGAAATAGAAAAAGGAGGTAAAATGCATTCTAATTGTTGGATGAATGTGGCTATACTTTGTAAACTACTTTGTGAACTACTGAAAATTGCGTTGATTTGAGAAATTGACTATAACTGCCCCTAGTCATAGGTTCCTAGGAAATTTTAGGAGCACCCAGGTGCTAATGTCTATATTTGGGCGTTGGTGTTTGTGTTGAATTAAGGACCCAAGCCAGATTCTAGTCTATTTCTATAATTGAAGACTGTTATGTTCCTGTACTGTGAATTACTATATTGAAGATCTAAGCTACTGTATGTGGTGACTAATTCACCCAATGTATTCCCCCTTTTTTGGGGTGCATGTAATGTCACTAGGAGGATGCAACCCAAAGGAGAGGACCAGATGTTGATCTAAAATTGATGCCCTGTAGGGGGAGAAAATGTGTATGGTAGAAATCAAGGCACATGTAAACAAAGTGGTTAGAAACATGTGTTAGTAGAAAAAGTGGTAAGCATGCAATAAAAGAAAATGTAAACAAGTAATATTGTAGACATAATAGATCATGAAAAGTGGGTTTCAAACATGGGACATCCCTCATAATATCACATGACAATCAAGGGTAAAGTGGCCAAAAACATACAAGTAATGATCGAGAAAGATATATGGCATAGCTCGTAAATATTGGCATGAAATGCAAAACAATGGAAAATCATATCAAGCAAAGTATCATACAACCGTGGTGGAAAATAGTTCCTGTAAATAAAATTCTACACATGAAGCACCCATTAGCATGTTAGAAAGGTAAAAATTATGTCAAGACATGTACATATTGATAGAGTAGTGTGCTAGTAAGAATAGGGAATAGTGTAAAACAAAACAATAACCCTTGTAGTGTGTAAGAAAGTAGATTTCCCTAGGATCCTTAATGGGATTGGTAAGAGGTACAGTGCTAAGAATCCATGTTGCATGTAAATATATGTATAAAGTATACATTCACAACTAGAGAACAAGTGAGTATGTATGTGTATATAGAAAGGATAATGACATACAATGTAGTTGTATAACATGTAAGTAGTAAAAGTAAACAAGAATAGATGCAACCAAGAAATCCAGTATGCTATGAATGAGATGGAATGATATGTAATGTGAGTGTGATAGGAGTAGTATGCCCCCCAAGTGTATGTGGATGAATATGTATGAGATGAGGTTCATTTATAAAAAACCCGTTGATATTAAAACTATAGAACAATCTGAGTACATCATCAGGAAATGGTTTGAACTGCACACTTGATAGATAGATAAATGGAGTATAGAGCATGGAGAGTGAATGTGGTGAGGTTCATTTCATATTTATACCCTTAGCATTCAAGTATGAACCATGGAACTAGAGTTCATCGTAGGGTAGTGTGATGTGTGAGAACATAATGTAAGTAAGATGTATCGTAAAGTACAGAGCGTGAAGTGTGTAATGTGTGATGTTTAGGAATGTAATATGACCTCAAAATTCAATTGTGAACCTTATCAAGAGAGTGCATCATAGGGTGATGATGATACAAGTTGTGTGTATCAAGTTGTGTAAGATGGATGTGAAATACTAGGTATGAAGCATATAATGCGATAGTAGAAATGTGAGACACCTAATAATGATAAGAGGGGGGAAGGAGTAAGTATGATTCCCCCCCCCAAGTGTATGATGTGAAGAATAATCAAGTAAAATTGTATAAGAGATCATCATTATCATGGTCGAATGCAAATGGAGATGTGTTAGAGACTTGGTAAGCAATAATATATGGTTGATCATAGAAGGAGCCATTGCGATATAAATTATACATGCCCATTGCATATTCCTCATCAATAAATGGTGGTAGTGGACAACCATGTGCATAACAGCAAGTAAGATTTTGTGTATAGCCAAGAAATGAATCATTTCAAATAGAAACATGACGTGAAGGCATGGGAAATGTGATGTCAATATGATTAGGATCTAAAGTGGCTCCAATGTAGTCAAGACAAGACTTCCCAAGAGAAAGTGGAGAAGTGCATTCAACAAAGAGTGATAAATGGAAGATGCGGAGGCCATAAATAGCTGTAATGAAAACATATCCATGATATAGGTGAGGGGAAAGAGGTGGAGGGAGGAGATCAATGAGTGTAAATCTAAGATGAGTCAAGCCATCACGTATACAAACAATGCTAGAACAAGTGGGATTGAATGGAATATGTGGCCAACAAGCACTATTGATGAAAAGAGTGCATGTGAAAGGAGGAAATGATGATGTAGAGTTCTCATGGGAAGATGAGGCAGGTGGTATGGCATCCAATGTATGGAAAACCCCCCCAAAAAGTACCATAACATTAGTACAAGGAGGGGGTTTCTTAAATTGATATTCACCAGGGCCAATAATAACGAAAGTATCATTAAAGTATGATAATTTATCTCGATAGGAGTAAAATTAATATTGCGTAATTTGTCATTAGTAAAATCAACTATATCTACCTCGTCATAATAATCATCAGTGTTGGCATTGTCATGCTGGATAATAGTTTTAAGGATATTGGTAGGAGGTGAGCTAGATGTAGGAGCGAGAGGAGTCTCAATGAGTGGAGTGGTAGTGTTTATTGGAGAAGACACGATGGTTGAAATGATAGTAGTAGTATGAGTAGAAATGGATGTTATGCTTATAGAGGTGGAAAAAGGATGTGCAACACTAGATTGACCAATATAATATGTACCAATATTGCTATATGGAATAGGATGCAATGGAGGAATAAGAATAATTATAATGGGGTATATGTGACATAACTTGAATGGATCAGGGTTGGAAGTAATGGTATGTTCATAAATAATTTAACACACCAATGAAATGTATATGGAACAAAATGCATTGAGTGAATCCAAGGTCTACCCAAAAAGAGATTAAACTGAAATGAGGCATCCATAATGAAAAAGACCATAGGAATAATCTTAAGCCCAACTTGTATAGGTAATGTGATAGTACCTATGTATGGATGCGTAGAAGAATCATACGTAGGGAGAGAAATGGAGGATGGTCTAACATTGAATGAGGAAAGGCCGATATTTTGAAGGAGTAATGAATTATAAAGATTGAGCTTAGATCCATTATCAATTATAGTCCACTTAATACCCATGTTATATATGCAAGTAAATATATACAGAGGAGGATCATTGTCATAAACATAAATATTGATAACTATATCAGATGGAAAACAAAGTTGTTGAGAAAATGAATCTACGAATGACTGATATACTATGTCTGGATGAGTAGTAGAAGGAATGCAAGTATTAGCCAAGAAAGAAATGATTTTATCTCTACAATTAGAAGTTGCTTATTAAGAAATCATGAATGGAGATATCCAGGATGAGATGAGGACCCAAGAGTGTTTGAATGAGATAGATTCACCAAATGATTTAAGAAATATAGAATTATGCTAAACCCTAATATTACAGAGTCACATATGATAAATAAATGATAAATCACAAATCTAACACAAGTAATAAGCTAGATAAAAATGAAACCCTAGGTGCAAGAGAGAGGATAAAAGACTTAGCTGATATTCGCTTAATCTCGAAGTGTTATGGATTGGAAAACTAATGAACAAGAGGAGGAGACAATCATAGTTATACTTAGAAAATCATGTAACTACCAGATGATCCTAGACTTGGGCAAGGGCACCTAGGCGTCAGGGACCTCTGCCAAACAACTGTGACTACATAAGAGATCAAAATCTAGTTTTTCTTGTGTTGCAAGGTGGTCACTAACCTTTGTTATTGGTCACTGTATGATCACAAAATTCACCTGTAACCTATAAAACAAATGATATCCTACAAAACCCCAAAACACATTAAATCCTAAAAAGAAAATATGAAAATAGGGAGTCAAAATGACCCCGAGGGTCACCTGATAGAGTGAAATTACGACTGAGTGCTGCACTACATCTCATACTCCATGTAGTTATTGTGCATGTGTAGAAATCATGCCCTAGGAAGCTCTTATGCAAGATGGACTTGATAGCAAGCAATAACTAGATGTAACAATGTAGATAGATGTGTGGATGGAAAAATGAACTTCCCCTCCTATGCGTGTATGTAGAAAATGCATTCCCTTTTCCCTTGAATGAAAGTTAGATGGATGCCTTTGATGCTCTTATAATGCCTTTAGATACAACCTTAGGTAATGATAATAGATGCTTAGAGCTTGGTCCTTTATTATGGTCATATATCTTTTTATTTATATGATTCCCTTGTTTAAATTTCATAATTGACAACTAAAAGGTTGACCCATAAGAAAATAAGATGCCCAAAAGATAACAGACGCCTAAAAAAGGTGTGCAAGATACAAAGAGGTTAGGGGCACCCAGGGGGCATGAGGGTTCCTAGGCACTAACGTCTTGACTGGGCGTTGGTGTCCAGAGTCAATAAAGATAAAAAAATGAGAATCAAATTGGTTTGTGAGGTGTGTAAGACCAAAGATAAAGTAAGAAAGAAATAAAAGAGGCCAAAGACATTAGTCAATTACTAGTTTTCTCTCTTATGAATCATATGAATAGTAGTATGTGATTAGGACCTAGAAATGTGCCCAAGTGTGCGATTTTGTGTCTACATCAATGTGGAACACATTGGGAGTTTCATTAGGCATCACTATTACAAATTGTGTTGTACTATTTTGGTTTTTCAACATTGGGATGATGCTTTTTCTTCTTTCAATTTTTTATTTTGTTGCAATTTGTTTACCTTTGTTATAGACCAATTTCCAGAAAAACTATCTGCATCCTAGTTCACATATAACTTTGGTGTGGTTCCTTCCTATTCATATTGGGTTTGTTTGAAATGTTTTTTATGCTTTCAGCATCATATTTTTTCCATAATAAATTTGGTGAAATAAACACGCCACTTCTCTACATCAATTTTTACTAAAAACTCTATAAAACCATCAAAATTCAAATAATAAAAAATTCAAAAAAATAAGAAAACTTATAAAGATGTTTCAAAAAAACATTAGATTTTCACAAAAATCGTACAATTAGAAAAACCTTGAAGTGAATATTTTAACATTTCAACAAAATCTTGATGAATTCATACCTTTATCTACTACCCTAGTGATCATTTTAATCTTATGGCTATAAATTTATTCCCTTTGTATGATTTCTAACTCTACTTGGGACAAGTCACACTATTGTTTTTTCCTTTGCGATATAACTTCTCTCGGGATCATTTGTCAAATGGATCCAACAAGAGTGTTATGAGGAGTATCTACGTATACTCTTCTCTTTTAGTTTGTTCTCATTCCCAAGTCTTTTATAAGTTTAAGTGCTCAGGGGAATTTGCATATTCTTAATCATCATTGTGGCACGTAGTAAGGGCATAACTAATTGTCTTATTTTTTGACGTTGTGTTGCATTGTTGATTTTTTCCTTTTGGACCACTTACAAGTAGAGTGATTGCATCTTGGTTCCTTTATAACCCTGATGCCTACACCTACTCCGTCTATTGGGTTTGTTTTCATTTTTCTCTTTTCTTTGTTGTGTGTTGGTTTTGTTTTACATGCATTTGGGTTAACCATCTTGATTCTTTAATAATCACGGTGACAACTCTATTGTGTAAAAAAAATAAAGGTTTCTCATATATTCACACTCTCCAAATGACACTTCTGATACGAGAAAAATGTTTCCTATCCTTATTTATCCCTTGATTTCTTCCTATCAAGCAATGTCCACCGCTTTGCTTCATCATCCATCCGCTTAAGGGGGCATTCCCTTACTATCCTACTTGTTGGGGAATCAAAATAATTCACTAATTTTTTCTCGCTAATCTGCATACGTCCACTATCTTTAAAGCATTATTAATTCACAATAACTCTTTAAAGAGAGGAAAATGTAGACACCCCAAATTTACATACTTATTACTAGTACAATCCCAAGTCACATATTGTCATTTATCCCCTTCGATATTGATTAATAAAATTAAGCAATCATGCACATTCACCCCTTTGGATTAATTAAATTAATCCATAATACACTTAAGCTAAGTTAATTACCATTTATTAAACAAATGATTAATTAATTATCTTAGACATTGTAGCTAATTAAATTAGTTACTTAATTAGGAAAATACACCTATTTTCCTAGTCAAACTGCCACTTAGACTCCCACTTGAACTACACTTCCCTGTTCCACTTCACCCCACTTCCAAAAGCCTACATTGGTGGGGGAAGAAATAATTCCCATGCAACCACTTCTTAGATGAATTCAAAGATAATGATTTCCCCAACAAATCTGCATTTGCACAGACATGGTCATCTTACTATTTCAGGTAATTATAATTATTACCTTGGAGCCAATTCAAACTAAGATCCACTTCTCATGGCTCTACCCTTAGCTATAAGAGGAGGCCATTTTCCTTCACAAACTGATCCTTGGAGCTTTGAGCAAATTGTATCCAAATTCTACTGAATTTTTTCCTGCATTCTTATGAAATATGCTCATAGCATTTGCAAACACCTTTGGAGATTAATATCAAAGATCACCCACAATAAAATATTCAACAAGATTTAACAAGTTTAAAAGATTTTACGGTCTTACTTGATGTTTTTAAGAGATTACAATGAAGGTATAAAATTTGTTTATTTATTTATTTATCTTTTGTTGTCTATCATGCTCCTTTGCGTACAACTCCTTTATTTCTAGCATTCACTTTGCTAGAGGTTGATCATGTTTTAACCTTCATCACTATAACCCTCCTCCCATCTAGGATTCACTTTTCCAAAGGACGAGAACTCTCAATCATGTCAGGGTTTTCTTCTATCTTGGCATTCATTTTTCCAAGGGTTAAGTTTATCATCAATTTCACATGCTTCTACCTTGACATTCACTTTGTTAAGTGTCACGCCATCCAAATCTTCCAAACAACTTGTCCATCTTACCATTCAATTTGATAAGGGACAAGTTATTATCGAACCTAATCATAAAAATCTCTTCCATCATAGTATTCACATTGCTATGGGATGAGTTATCTTTCACATCTCTCTTTGCTCCCCCCTCTTTTAAAAATGGTGGGAACAAGACACATAGACTATAGTATTTTTGGAAGAAATGAAAAAGTCTGAAATCCTTTTGGACATTCTGATAGTGAAGATGACAAAAACCTTGAGGATAATCAAAATGACATTTATACCAAGGAACAAGCCCACATTGAAAATATTTTACGCATGAACAAAGACCAATTTTTTCTTCGTCTCATTGAGATGGGAGAAAAATTACCCTTTAAATTTGACGAGGATGCTTTGTGAATATTACTCAGTAATCCCAAAACAAAAAGAGTAACCCATTCATGTTAAACAATAATGATGATGGATCTGGCCCTAATAACACCAATAATGAGGATAATGGAAAATCAACCTCAAATAATAACAATTACGATGGATGAAACCTAAGTAAACCAAACGTTGGGAATAAAGGAAAATATACCATTCAGCCACTGATATCACTAAATTCCTCAGGGATAAAATTAATGAGATGGACAAAAAATTACCTATATTATCCTCCAAAGTCACTACCAAACCTTCTAACAAAGATTCCTCAAAAACTATCGACAATTCATCTAAGAGCCACATTGCGCCCAATAAAGAGAACAATAATCCTAAGAGTGATGATTCATTATATATCTTACAAAATAATTCACCATTTTCCTAGGAATGATAAATGATGAAAAACACCATCTCGGGTATGCAACACTAACGTAAATAATTCAACTTTGATGAATTGTGTCCTTACCCCTTTGATAAGGACATTTTATGTGTACCCTTTTCTAAATCATTTTAAATTCTAAATTTTGATAAATACAAGGGCAAGAATGACCTAAGAGAGCACATCAAGGAGTTCTTTATGGCTTTCCAAGAGGTGGCCTATAATGATATATTTTTAATGCATCTCTTTCCACATAGTCTAGGGGTTCAAGCCTTGGAATGGTTTCTACACCTACCTAAGGTTTCTATCCATATTTTCATGAACCTCTCAGAGAATTTTTTAAAACATTTCTTGTTCAATATAGACTCCGAAACAACCATGATGGATTTAATCAATGCTAAAAAACATTCAAATGAAACCTTTGCATAGTTCTTACAAAGATGGTGTGGAATCACAAGTCAATTTCCATGCTCAATCCCCAAAAAACAACTAGTGAGAATTTTTGTCCCAAATCTCATTGGAAAAATATTCTTTCACATGAAAATTCACTACCTTAATGCCTTTGAGGAAGTTATCGAGAAAGGATCACAAATTGAAAAATCCCTTGTCGCAAAAGGTTTTCAAACCTCACTCAAAATATAGTGGGAACCATAACAACAATAAAAATAGATATCATCATGATAAATCTAAAAATGTCAACTAAAATTGCAACATTGTTAATGATGACATCACATACAATCAAAATGTGTAAAATGTTCAAAATAATCATGTCAATCCTAATAAATCCAATCAACCTCTCATTGTTTAAAGTAAAGAGGCTTCCTTATCTCACAATTCGAAATGAATACGTTTCATTCCTTTGGGAGAACCTCTCTTAAGTGTCCTACGAAAACTTGCTAACACCAACATGGTGATGTATACCCCATTACAGGACATTGGGTTTAAGGATAACCTAAACCCGCTTGGTACAAAGATGACACTTACTATGATTTTCATCGTATCGATGGTTACCAAACTGATCGATGTGTCTGTTTACATCACTATATATAAGACCTCATTGAAAGTGGGGATATTATTGTTGAAGAAGCTTCATCAAATAAAACACCAAATGACAATCTCAAAGGTTTTTCAAACTCATTCCTTAAATATGGTGTTGATAACAAAAACAATGACAAAGGTCATTCCTCTAATAATGTTGAATTCAAATCAATTATTTCATTTATTGAGGAAGTGCCTCCTATAGTTGCCACCATCAAATTCAAACCTCCAACTAATGCCGTAACCACACATCAAAAGAAAATTTGTGTTCCTGTGGAAAACCAATTATCTATGTATTCTATAGAGCCTTAAATATCCAAGCCTAAGACTCCCTCAAAATAGAATTCAACCTCCAATGTCAAGTCCTCTTCTTCTGGTCAGTATGACCTTATAAAATAGTTAAAAACATTGCTTACAAATATACCTCTAACGAAGTAATTAAAAGAGTTTCCTAACTTCTAGGACATCCTCACTCATGCTCTTTAAGAAACACATGTTCCTGTAACCCTTAATGTTCAAAATTTTCAAGCTATGATTTCCAACCTTTCATCTGAAAATCCCATATTGTCTTTTAGCCCTTAGGATATGTTGAACCCCAATCTTCTTAACAACAACACTTTGTACATCAAATTATATATAATGAACCAAAAGGTCAAAATAGTTCTTATAGACAATAGAGAAGGAATTAACATCTGCTCTATGAAAATTCTACATTGTCTTGGTCACACACAAGATGACTTAGATGCCAGTGTTATTACCATTCATGGTTATGACAATACTGAGTGACAATCCTCTGGTACTTTCACCCTTCCTATAGAAGTTGGGCCCCAATTTCTTGAACTCTTTTTCATGTCATGGATGTAGAAACATTGTATAACATCCTTTTGGTTAGACCTTGGATACACACGATGCAAGCTGTTCTCTCCACCTTCCATTAGTGTATAAAATTCCCACACAATGGAAAATATTTCACCATGTTTATTGATGCTAAAACCTTTGAGTACTGTGAACTCCTAGAAGCAAGGTACAATGGCACTAAATATTATCTATTTGTTGATAACATATTCAAACATCACATAATCCCTGTTACTAGTAACCACATTGATCCTAAAATTCTACTACATTCTAATGCCTTCGTGTCTTCTTCAGAAGCATCTACATCTAAGACATCTCCTAAGATTAAATTATCTCATAAAGTTCTTGGTGAGTACAAACTTGAAAATGCATTTCTTGTTGGCCAAATCCTATTATTGCCTCACAAATATGGATGCCATAACATTATCCACTTATGAGAACCTCTATTTTACTATCTGGGAAATACTCTGTTGGACCTCAAATCCACACCCCAGGTGGCTTGATAGCAATTCTCTTAGGAAAAGTCAAAAATGCTTAGAATGGTGGTAGAACAAGTGGTGGTGTGACATTTTTTAACTAGGGAGGGGTTTAAAAATTTCCTTAGGATCAATATTTGGGATGATTTAGGGGCATGTAAAAAGGAGATGGCCTTTTGTTATTGCTTTTGGTCTTACCTTGAACTAGGGTGAGAGGACTCACGGTGTAACTTGAATGCATATGGGGAGATAGGATCTTTGTTCCCTTGATTTCTTTAAAGGATGGATCAATTTGGGATAAACATGGCCATGGAAACAACACTTCACTCTCACGAGTTATCATACAATTTTTTTCATATGCTTACTTTACCAGACACAGGTTACTAAAGACAGTAGAATTTAGTTTCTCTTGCATTCTCTAGATGGTAGAATTACAGCTAAGGGGCACTCTCAATGATATTGAGAGACTGAGTAGAAAAAAGGAAACAAATGGAAGCTATTATGGGGTAGTATATCTTATGCAGTTTTAATAGAGGGGGGTTTATAGGAAGAAAAATTACTTGTAGTCAAGCATTTAACACTTAGAGAAGCCTACTATTCCAGTAAGTACAGAAAATTTCACTAAGTAGTGACAATTTCTACAAAGAAAAATTTACATTCATCTATCCTCAACAAATGTAAATTTTTGACATAATCTCTAAAATATTTAACACAAGAGCTCATGAAAGCATTCTAATAAAGTATTTATTGCTTCTTCCCTCGTATGCCTGAGATACATTTAAAGGCTAACAAAAACATCTTAGCAAAAAATGGTTAGAGTAAGGATTTTACAATTACGTCCAATATTGCAGAGTAAATGCTCACAACAAAATATTGAGCTAATGACCAAAGCAAAACCATTAAGGAAAAATCTAGTGTATGAAAAAGAGAAATAATAAACACAAGAGTATAGAAGAAAATACAACTCATCAATTGATAACTCGACACACAAAAATTAAACTTAAAAGCAGACATATTTCATTCATATCTTGACTTTATTAACAAGGGAAAATCAAGAGAAGGCTCTCAAAGTTTTTCAATGGCTTTACATTGCAACCACCTTGAAAAAAAAGTATGGGAAAAAAAATCTATATGAATTTCACAAAGGAAACATGCATTATTTACAATGGAACCTCTCGACCCTTTTCAGAAATAGAAACACTAACCCCCCTTAAATATATATACAATTTTGAAGAGTTATTATAATTATATTTCTCCCCCAAAATAGTAAGTTAGTTTCCCCTTTGTTTGAAAATAAATATTTTTAATCAAAGCAGGAATGTATTTTGTCTAACTAAAAATATCTTATTTTTGTTTAGTATTTTGGGATCAATTCCATGCCTTTACTACCACATATGCAAAACATGTTGGAAACAAAATGGAATGATGGGGGGTGCGGGGGAGGGGGGGTTAATCATTATTTAAAAATTGAACTTAAATTTCAGATCACTCACATAAACCATTAATCAATTATCCATTCATTAATGTGTGCACAACAACATACAATATTCATAAACCATGAACAAGATATGTAACACCATAACACAAGATGTAAGTGAGAAAACCTAAAGGGGAAGAAAACCCAATAAATTTTTTTTTTGATATTACACACAAAAAATACTCAAGTGAATATTACACATCACAAGAGATTTCTTTAGTGAGGCACCAACCCCACAAGGAGCACCAACCCCTAAACCCTTGTTGATATTACACCCAACAAGAGAATTGCATGAATATGAAATATCACACAAGATTTTTATGAATTATTACCGCTGAATTTTTTTTGATACCATAGCTGATATTGATCCAAATATTCATCTCCAAACTCTTCCAAACCCTTGCTCAAACCCTAATCCTCCAAACTTGCACAACCTAGCTCTTTCTTCACTTCTCAAGGCTTCAGAATCATGAAAAAATGATTTATGATCCTCCTCAAACTATTATACACTTGATATAATCTCAAATAATTCTTCAAAACCTGTAAAAATATCTCGCCTAGGTCACACTTCTTGCACACTCACCACTAGCTCTAAAAAACACCAAAAATAATGCTTTTATAAGATCATCTTCATGTCAAATTAAAAAAAAAACCTTTTAAATCCTTTGGCTCAACCCATGCATCATAAAAAAATTAAAAATTCAAAATATAACAGTCACAAGTGACCCAATTAGGTCGGCCTACCAAAAAACATCATTTCATGCTCCAAAAATGTCTAAATCCCCATGGGCACAAAGAGAAAAATTCCCTAACATAAAAACCATACTTATTAATGACCCATAAATCACCAAACATATTTACATTAACATTTAAACATCATAAATTCTTGTGATTTATCTCATCCAATAAAATTATTTCATTTAATAGGCCCAATGTTCTTTGTACTTCTTAAAACAGTTGTTTCCTACACTCCTTCAGGTCCCTAAAAACATCTTTATGCCACTATATCACTTCCAAAAAATAAAAAATATTTCATGTGACCCCTAAATAAATTGAATTTAAATAACCTTTATAACATGTCTAAGACAAGTTGTAATGTCATGAAACAATCAAATTCTGCAAATCTACAGCCACTTTTGTCTTCACCAAAACAAACTACCCAAAAATTTGTTTTCAAAGATAAGCTAGTTAACACATTTATAGGAACAAATAAAGACCTATAAATGGATTAATTTGATTCAAAATTAATCCCCTTTCAAATTCTAGGTGAGATCAAACATCATCCATAATCCATAGCATTTCTCCAACCAAATCAAAACATCCTGCAGATCTTGTCTTGTCCCTGCACTGGAAACAATATTCATATAAAAAAACTGACATGGAAATCAATAGTAAATATCATCATAATGATACAAAAATAATATCACTGTAAATATCTCTGAATCCTCTTTCCAACCCAAGTTGAATCACCTCCTAAAACTCCTCCTATAGCTCCTAGTTATGCCCATTTTACTGAAGACATTACTTTTTACTGGCCTCAAATACTACCCTTTGACTGAGTCAGCCTGAATGGAGCTAACTTGACCATGTAACTTGCATCACCATGTCCTGGAACACATATTTTTACGTCAATAAAAACTCACATACATTCACACAATTTCAATTTAAACTATAACTCCTTTGGAAAACCTTGTCCCAAAACACTACTTCTTCATAATTTGACCTATGTTCGAGTGGGACCCACTCATCACCATGACCTCTACCATACCTTTATGAAAATATGAATGATTCACTCTACATGTTTAAATCATAATAAATTCACTAGGAATAAATTATGTCCAATTAGGAAAGCAATTCTTACTATACCTTTTTCAAGCTAGGGTTTCAAACTTATAAGATAGTTGTTTATCTTCTTAACAATTCATTCATAAAAATGTGATGATGAAATAACATAATTATTTTTTTGACAACCTTATAAACTCATTTTAGAAACATACCTTGCAAGACCACAAGGTCCCATTCAAAGAACACAATTCAAGGTGAGCATCAAGAAGCTCTAACTTCAATCTGGAAATGAACTAGTACTTGACCCCGTCTCACTCAAAACTGACATATCTTGCAAAATTCACATCATATTATCCTGAAAGTTTTATCAAAGCACCATGACACATCATAATAACCTCTCTCAATCATCAGAAATTAATCACCATATCTCAAAATCTCCAGACCTATCTCATTTGCATAACTATTCCCTTATGGTTTTGCATTGTAGAAGCTAAGGGTCAACTGGAAAAACATTGATAACTCAATCATGAAAGCTACTCAAAATGACCCAAACATACCTAGTACACCATGATACACCTGATACACATGCATTCAATGAGCTTGCATATCTCTCAAATCTCAATCGCATACCCCCTAACATACCATACTTGCTCCAAATGAGCACCTGAAACATATCCAATTACCTGTATCTGCACCCTGCAACCGATGTGAGTGACAAAACACTATCCAAACTTGTTATCCAATCATGCCAAAATGCTTCTTAAGAAACCAAGAAGCTCATACCATCAGTGCAACATCACCTAGGCACTTGAATGGGCTTGCAAGAGCAAGAAATCCTCATTGAATCTCCTTGTATCATCTTGAACTCATCTTGAACCATCATTTCAGACATCATCCAAAACATCATTTGGCCCTACTCAATCATCCAATTTTTCATTAATGTGGTTTTGCATCAATGACAACACCTATAGGACCACATGTCAACAATCTCCCCCTTTTTCATTGATGGAAAACTACCCAAAATTTTCCCCCCTTTTTACATTAATTATAGAGGCATAGCTATAGCATGCATAATATTCATCTTCCATAGCTTCATAGCACCATGTTCTGGTTAGAAACATCAACAAAATATCTCAAAAAAGCATAAGAACCTTGAAATTCATCTCAAAAACTTGATTTTTGCCTTATTTGAAAGCATGCAACCACCATGTTCCCCCTGGTACAAGACATTTACATCATCTGGATGTATCAATAAAACATGAATACAACATCATCTTACCTTGTTTGGAGCCAAAGCATCATTTTTCACCTTCTAGGAATGTAAAAATAGTTATTTTTATCCTCAACCTTATTTTATCCTTCATTAGACACCACTGTAGCAAACCATAACATCTGAGGCTATACACTCTGATGAATATTCCAACAATGTCATAAATGATCATAGCCAAACCATCATACCTTCCTTTTTGAGGATGTACCATCATGTATCTAGGCTTAGACTAGTATTTACAATGGACTTTATTTCTCTCCAAACCATGACTCAAGAAACACAATGTCCCTAATAAGACTTCTCAATGTATCTTAAGACTAAACTTTGTCACACTACAACATGTTCATATGCTTTGTCTTGTCAAAACAAAACTCCCCCTGGATACTCAAGACCACTGTTTCTAGTGATCAAGCAGAAAAATTGAGCTACTAACCTTGGATTCTTGGCGTAAAATCATCTTGATCACTTTTACCTTGTCATAAACTATTTCTCCAGTCCTTAACAGTCATAATTGAATGTGATCATGCATATAAGGAACAAAAATTTTCCAATTCATTGTGTAGACATACTATACATACCTCAAATTACCTTTAGGTCTTGATATTACTATCTAGAAGCAATATTACTTGCTCCCCTGTCTCTAGTAGGTACATATACGCTTCATCCACCTATAGGAGAAATTTTCTTCATCACAGTGGCACTGACATTCTAAAAAATCAACTCATCACCAAGCCAAGCTTCAACAAGTCAAGAAAGTGACTTTCAAGCACATAAACTCACTTAGAGTGCCTTGAAGAGGCACACATATATACTCCCCTTGTTATGAATGTTCACTACATACATTTCTCTTGAGAAGACAATCTCAGAAATACTGTAGCACAATATACATTAATTCTAAGACAACATATCAAGAAACCTTTTCAAGGGGTCAAGTTGACTATCACCCTAAATAACTTCAAATTAGAAATGTCACAAGAACTAAACTAAGATCATCTTGCCATTTTAGCAACTAAGTCAACACACAAAGATACATGAGAATATCCTCATACCATGTCCTTCACTTGTAACATGATGTTTTGCACAAGGAGTAACAAGAGAACTCCATCAAACTTATCACCTCTGGGATCATATTCAATTTTACTTCCAAATCCTAGTAATGTCTTTACCAATGCAGAAACATAGTTCTAAGGCTATGACACAACAATAATATACACAACAACTCCCATACCTATAGATAATTTCATAATCTTCCTTCTGTACCTATAAGAGCTCATTTTTTACTCTGCCACTGTCATAAAAGATCTTAAGAAACTTCAAGATAACTTGACACCTTCAAAGTTTTTCCTTTCTTCTTAAATGATTACTTTAAAAACTGTTGGTCGTCAAATAGGACTTTTTAGAAGAGCAACAGTCAGGGGACAAGAAGTCCCTCCTCTTTAATGGGAGAGGTTCCCTTACTCAGAAACGAACTTATTTACAAATGTACAGAACATTGTTTTATGGTCAAACTTGGATTTTACGAAAGTGTTTTCCACAAGGATCATCAATTACACAAGGACTGAGGAAAGGGAATAAGGAGATGAGTAGAATAGCAACATTCAGAATTATAGATAGCAGAATAATTCTTCGTGTATGCGAAGCTTCAAAGAATTTAAGACAAGATCATTTGCGTTGGCTGAATGAGATTAAATTTAAAGACACAAAGTTCTATAAACAACCTTCTTCAGATTTATTAATCAAGGACACAAAGTTCCTTCTTGGTTATACAAGATCACTGTATTTGCAAAACTAAACAGTATGCAATCAGAGAGACTAATGAGTTAGGAACAAAATGATCTCCACAATATTAAAGGAAAACACAGAGATAACAAGGATTAGATAGACAAAGAATGAACAGAGCCTTTTGTATTGATTTCTTTAAGATCTATTTACACTTTCAGCAAATTATTCCAAGTTCTTCCTCCTTTCAACATGGCGCAAAGAAGGCCATTATATAGCTTACAATTCGGTTTACTCCTCGTAACCGTTTCTTTTAACTAGAGAATAGTTAAGGAATGCCAAACGCAATTTCTTAACTAATTACATGGAATACGAAAGAAATGGCGAGAAGAGAGAAGGAAAGGGAAGGAGACAGGTGGCCAGTTCTGAGAGGGACCCACTGTCTTCAGAAATCACTGCTTGAATTTTCTTCCACGTCTGAGCCATGTCCTTGCCACGAGGGACACACCAGAGTCTTCATCTCGAGGATGACAACGAATATCTTTGAAAACTGATGTAACCGGTGTCTTGAAAACTTCGTCCTTCGTAACTGCTTCTTTAGTTTTCCCAAGCCTCCTCTGGGATCTTGATCTTCATAGTAATAGAGCAGCAAACCAGGCGCGGAAAAGAATTGCAAAGGCGGTTTGCTCATTACATAGCCGTTGAGGAGAGAGAAGGATAACTAATGCGCATTTGAATTCATATTTTGAAACAACATATTCGGGAAGAGCAGGAAAAACTAAGTATGGATGACCGTTGGTTCGCTTGGGACAAGTGAGACGCGAAGGTGCGAAACACGCGGCTCGGCCGATTTGGGTGAAATAGGGAGAGGACGCACAAATGCATTTTGGGACAATTGGGACGGAAAAGAGTGAAGTGCGCGACTCAGGAGTTTCAGCCGAAAATGGGACAGCTTGCACTTTTAACTTTGGGACATTCGGGACAAAAAGTTCCGAAGTACGCGGTTCGGGTGTTTCGGCCGATCGGGGAACAGAATGCACTTTGGAACTCGGGATAATTAGGACGAAATCGGGTGAATCGGCCGAAAATGGAACAGAGTGTACTTTAAGTTTGAACTTGAGAAATTTGAGACAAAAGTTCCGGAGTACGCGACTCGGCCAGTTCGGGTGAAATTGGAACAGAGCGCACTTTTGAAATTGGGACACTTGGGACAAGAAAGTGCGAAGTACGCGGTTCGGGCGGTTCGGCCGAAATTGGAATAGAGTGCACTTTAAGTTTTGGGACACTTGGGACAAAAACTTCCGAAGGGTCCGGTTCGGGAGTTTTGGCCGAAAATGGAACAATTCGCACAATAAGTTCGGGACACTTGGGACAAAAACTTCCGACGGGCCCGAAAATGGGACAGGTTCGGGGATTTCAGCCGATCGGGGAACAGAATGCACTTTCGAACTTGGGACAGATGGGACAAAACGTTCTGACAGGCCCGAAAATCACACAAAATGACCCAAAACACAGATTTTTTCAATTTCACGACTTAGGCACTTCAGAGAAAAACCCTTAAAAACTCAAAATTTGAAATTTAACTCTTATCAGAGCGGGGAATTTTGAGTGGACAACAGCTGGCTCCTTCTGGGGGTGACTTGGTATAAATTCATGGAATGAGACAAGGCAAGAACTTAGACAACTCGGTGAAGCAGACCAGTGCCTTATCCATTGGGAAAAGGAGTCAAAAACAGACCAACACAGAGGGCAACACACAAAAACAACAGAAGGGAAACACACCAAAAGCAGAGAAGCAAAACAACACTGTACAGAATGTACAAAGGGACTCCCTAGTCACCTAGGACTTGAACAACTTGAGATACTACCCAATATAAGGAAGTGGGAGAGGAGAACCATCCATGTAATCAAGATAGAAAGAGTTCTTACCAGCAAAGTGTCTTATCTTGAAAGGCCCAAGCCACAGGGAATCAAACTTTCCATGGTTGCCACGAGGTTCATGTCTTTTGTCCCATAATAGCACGGTATCTCCAACTTGGAACTCTCTGAACCTAGCTTTCTTGTCAAATAGAACCTTTACCTTCTACTGGTGAGCGGATATCTTGTCAGCAACCTCTAATCTATCCTCGTTCAGTTTGTGCAGGTACATGATCCTTTTATCCAGAGCATCACCGAAACTAGTGTCTTCAATGGCCTTCATCAGGTGCAAGGCTGGCAGTTCCACTGTCACTGGCAATTGAGCTTCTACTCCATACACCACTTGAAAGGGAGACATTCCAATGGCTCTTTTAGGTGTGATCCTATCTGCCCAAAGAGCATCATAAAGCTTCTTATGCCAGTTTCGCTGAGATTCATTGACCAACTTCCTTATGATAGTCACCAGATTTTTGTTGGTGGATTCTGCTTGTCCATTTCCCTGGGGATAATAATCTGAAGAATGAGCCAGAGAGATGCCATACCCGTAGCAGAAATCCATTATCTCAGTTGAGGAGAAGTTCGAAGCATTATCCGTTACAATCTTGTTAGGTACACCATACCTTACCAAGATGTTCTCCTTGATGAAGTTGCATACCACTTCAGAAGTAGTGCTCTTGACTGGAATAGCTTCCACCCATTTGGTGAAGTAGTCAGTGGCAGTTAGCACAATGAGTGTGACCAGCACTAGAAGTAGGATTCAGTGTACCAATGAAGTCTAGACCCCACTGTTGAAATGGTTCCTCAATCACAACTGGCTTGAGAGGCAAAGATGCCAATTTAGGTCTTCCCACAAAGGTCTGACAAGCCTCGCATTTATCCACCCACCTAGATGCATGTCTGAACAAGGAAGGCCAGTAATATCCTCCCCGGAGTATCTTGTGAGCTGTGACTGTTGACGAATAGTGCCCTCCACATGCCTGGTCATGGAAAGCTGAGAGCAACTTTCTCTGCTGTACCTTATCAACACACTTCAGAAATCTCCCATCTAAGCCACGCTTGAACAAGGCATTTTCCCACAGTACATATTGCGCTGACCTCAATTTAACAGTCCTCTTTTCTTTGGCATTTAAATGAGAGGGGCATTCCCCATAGGTGAGAAAATGGGCGATGTCAGCATACCATTCATCAACTGAACTAAGGAATAGAACAGTAGGAATGTCAGCTTTCTCCTTTCCTCCAGGCAACTCATGCTTGGCTCCTTCGACAAAATGAGCTCACAAAGACCTGTTCCACGAAACCCAGACTTGGTTAGGTTGTTTGGATATCAATGTCATATCTGGACCTTAGCCACCCAGTTTCCCCTCTTGGACCAAATTCTTGTTGTGTAGAATTGACTTACATCGTTATCTGGAACAAGCACCATAGACGTTGAGAGTGGAGGATATAGAAAACGGAACTGCTTGACAGCTTGCTACTTGCCCAAAAGCATGCCTCCCATCCTGGGTTTTATTTTGAGCTCAGATTCTTTAGGAGATACCATGAAGGCAATGCAAAAATTCGGTTAGCTCATGTTCCATCAGAATCTTCTTGGGGGGTTGTTAAGACAACAGCCAGGGTATTATTTGTAGCATAGCAATAGATGATGTGAAAATCTTTGCTGGAATTGGACAGGCCAAAACGGGAGAGGTTTAGCAAAGCTTTTCTTGATACCCCTCAGGAGTCCTTTCCTCAGAAGACCAACAAATGTTTGCTTCCCTTTAACTCATTCTGGAGAAATGTTCAATCTCAAAAGTAAATCTGCAAATAAGGGATGAATCTTCTTAAAAAATGAATCTTACCGAAGAAGGAAAGCACGCTTTTTTTATGGTTGGGGAGGAATTTTCTGTATGGCCTGAACTCGTTCAGTAGATCATCCTTGATACCCATCCTTGGAGACAAGTGCCCCCCTAATAGTTCCTTCGTAACACAGAAGACAGATTTTTAGGTTTAAGACTACCATGCTCTCGGCCATTTCAGCAGAATGTCCAAGTGGTCGAGTGATCCGTCTTGTCTGTGAAACACGTCAGGTCATCCAGGTATATTGACAATACATTCCCTTCAAGATCCAAAAGCCGATCCCATAGCTCTCTGGAGTGGCACAAGCAGCATAATCAGCCCCAAAAGGCATTCTCTTGTAGGAAAGGTATCCAAGGAGTAGGTGTTGAAGGCTGTCTGTGTTGATATCAGTATCAACCGCTACCTAATGTATCCCAAGAAACCCACAGCAATTAATAACATTCAGATCCTGTGTACTGCTTGCAATATTTGATCCATATAGGCACAGGTAGTTATCTTACGAGAAGCTGCTTCAGGTCTGAAAATCAACACAGATGCGGATCTCACCATTCTCTTCCTACAGGCACAATGTTTGCCAATCCATGTTGAATGGTGAATGGGAAAATGATTTTCGCCTTCAACAATATGATCTCCTGAAATATAGTGTCAGTTTTTGGGATTATACTGCCTTTGTTTATTAGTTTTGGCTTTTTTTGCAAGGCTTGATCCCTGGTTGCGGAGGGATAGAGGCTGCCATGGTTTTGGCTTGATAGGCTTAGATCCTCTAAGAATTATGCAAAACATCCTTATAATTCATTAGAAGATCAATTGCTCTTTCCTCTATCGGGTTGTTGCCAACATTTTCCAATATTACCAGCTTGTCAGTAGAACTCCCTAATAAATCTTATCATACCAGCTGATTGCTGAGCGTTAGAAGCTTTAGAGATTTCACAATATCTATCATGTTTGTCAAACAACTCTCCAAACTCACCAACCTGTGGAACTTGTTTCATTTGAGTTTTAATGCACTTCGTGATCTGTTTCTTTCCTGGGTGGAAGCTTGTCAGAGGAACACTCCTCACGAGGAGGTTGTCACTTCCCTCAAAACAGTTGCTCGAAATTCCCTTGATTCAGGAAGGAAAGAAAATGCTGGTCATCATTAAAAACTTGCCAGTTATTGTATTGTCAGGTACACTAGGCCGATGGACCATTTCAATAGTGATACTATCCTGAGAGAATCAGGATGGGAATCAGGAGTGATTCCTGAGACAAGCCAGTGAATCAGCCATGCTGTTCTGTTCTCTGGGGAATTGCTTCAATGGAAGAAAGCATCTAGGAATTCAATTGAATCCCAAACCTGATTCGATAATGCTTTCAGCCTCCCATTTTTTACCTGAAAAGAAGTTCTGACTTGCTCACATCCGTTCGGCCATCACCGAGCCAGAAGATTGTTACACCTCGTTTCATGGCCAATTGCAGTCCAAGAATGAGAGCCTCATACTTTGCGTATGTTAGTGTGTTCGAACTGCAACTTAAATGAAAAAGGGGTAGCAGCTTTCAGGCGATTATTAGCAGGGCGCCAGCTCCCGAACCAGCCGAGGAACACACTTCCATAAAATTTCTACAATCCAAACACCATTAGGATCTTTAGGGGATAATTTGGAGGGTGGATTTCATCAGGGGACAGAATCTTGTAATTACCATGACCATGTCTCATAGAGTATTGTGCCTTAGGACATTGTTTTCTGCACATTAGACTCAGACTGGTTCTCAGGGAGTAACATTCTTCATTTGTCCATGACAGGATGAGGGGTGTGACCAATCCATTTGGAATCTCCCCACCCACATCTTTAAGAAGTTCCTACTTAGCAACAGTCCATAAGAAGGAGGAATGTCTGATTTTTTTTACTAGGATGGTAGCCAAGACTTTCTTTTCAGGTAAAGCGTAAAAGCCAATTGATGAATCTTTAATCCTTCAACCAAAGGCACTTCCTTACTTTCCATGGAGTAGCAAGATCCATAGACGAGTAGGGTAAGGCCAAAGCATGAGATACTTTAGCAGCATCACTTATTGAGGATCCGGGAATCTATGACACAGTTAAATGAGGCCATGGCAGCGGTTTTTTGGGTGGGGGGCTATAAGAGTGTTACATAAAAAGGCTGATTTTGGACCAGGCGAGGTGACAGCAGCTACCAGGACTAGGCTGTGGTATAGAAGGAGAGTGGGCAAAAGGGGCCTTAGAGGTGGGTCTTGGAATGGGAATTAACAAATTGGATTCATCCTGGCAAAGCTTTGGGATGGGTTGGTAGTTTCAGTTCTAAAATTTGAACCTTAGTCCTTTTTAGATGATCCACAATATCAAAGGACCAGAGGTGGGATGGAGCAATTCATCATTTGAAATTATAGGCTTTCAACCTTAGGAGAAAAAGAAGAGAAGCAACTGGTAGCAGAGTGACAGTACTTACCTTTGTGCAGATTGAGTTAGGGATAGGAGATCCTCTTCTGGCAATGACAGGAATAGTTGCGGCTTGCTCCTTAGATTTCTTCATGGGCTGTGTACTTTCTCTTTCTGCATTGTCTGTTCTCGATTCATGCGGCAAATGATTCACTATTCATATCTGCCTACCACTTCATCATAGTTATATCCATCATCGTGCCTGCAGGTGTGCAAAGAAAATAACCCGAGACATCCTGCGAGTTCTTCATCCTCATCATCAAATTCTCAAGGAACTCCTCACGAGCGTCATCATCCACCATCATCATCTGGCTCTTCAAACTTCACAGGTTGAATTCAACGGAACTTTGACAGGAGGTCCTTCAGTGCTAGTCTTGTGTGAGTGCAGGCAAACGATTTCTGGGCTGGAATTTCTTCTTTGGAACACTGATAGGGGCATGCTGAGCCAATTGTTCTTTAAGCTACTAGATCATTGCAAGTTTCTGGGACTAATGGTCAGTATTGGGGTCCAGAGGTGGGGAGAAGAAGCAGCAGATTTAGATTTGGGAGGACTCTCTTCAACTTCCTTGACATGATTAGGTCATCCTCGACACTAACAGCCAGTTCTGATCCGGATAACTTCCAGATTAGCCCTTCTTAAGCATAACTGACTTGGGCGTTTGAGCATTAGACGAACATTTTGAATTTGATTCAACCGGGCGAGTATTTATAGGAATTTTGTTGGATCCGTCTGTTGAACCGCAGCCACAAATTTCTCATGGGTTCTTGATGGATATTCTTTATCTGCGAAATTTAGGCAGCAGGGCATGCACATCTTTGCGGCTTGAAACGGATTTGAATGAGTTCTAATGTATTCCAGTCGGTGATGGCAACAGTGGGAGGTGATAGACACCAGTCAACAGCATTATCCTGTTAACGTCTCATGAACAGCCTTACTGAGACGTCTTCATGTCAATCCAAAGACTCCACATGCAACTATGAAGGCTGCAATGTGTTCATTAGGGTGTACTTGCCATCTCTTTAAATTGGGGAATTTCTTCGTACCTCTAGGTAAATATGCAAAGCTGAGCAAGGGCCAGGGCCGACACGTGACCCCATGGTAATGTTGCCATCTTGGAAATTTTTTTAAATTTTATGCGTGGAGGGGAACTGTAACACCGCAAGGATCAAAAGCTCGGTAGATAGCGACTAGCAGGTTTGAAGGAATACCACCCGTAGACTTCTATCTTGAACAGACGAAGTGCTAGTCGAACGAGTTCTTCTATTGAAGGGGGAAAGGAAACACCCTGTTGCTCCAAAAGTGAAAACTGAGATCTTCGATACCAAAGGTCCTTCTCCCTCGAGTGAAACGTGGAGTCGCCAGACAAGGATGATTGAAAAATTGTAGTATGGAATGCGATGTTTCCCCAGCGGAGTCGCCAAAAACTGTTGGTCGTCAAATAGGACTTTTTAGAAGAGCAACAGTCAGGGGACAAGAAGTCCCTCCTCTTTAATGGGAGAGGTTCCTTATTCAGAAACGAACTTATTTACAAATGTACAGAACATTGTTTTATGGTCAAACTTGGATTTTATGAAAGTGTTTCCACAAGGATCATCAATTACACAAGGACTGAGGAAAGGAATAAGGAGATGAGTAGAATAGCAACATTCAAGAATTATAGATTAGCAGAATAATTCTCGTGTATGCGAAGCTTCAAAGAATTTAAGACAAGATCATTTGCGTTGGCTGAATGAGATTAAATTTAAAGACACAAAGTTCTATAAACACCTTCTTCAGATTTATTAATCAAGGACACAAAGTTCCTTCTTGGTTGTAACAAGATCACTGTATTTGCAAAAACTAAACAAGTATGCAATCAGAGAGACTAATGAGTTAGGAACAAAATGATCTCCACAATATTAAAGAAAACACAGAGATAACAAGGATTAGATAGACAAGAATGAAAGCCCTTTTGGATTGATTTCTTTAAGATCTATTACACTGTCAGCAAATATTCCACGTTCTTCCTCCTTTTCAAAAGGGCGCAAAGAAGGCCATTATATAGCTTACAATCGGTTACTCATCGTAACCGTTATTTTAACTAGAGAATAGTTAAGGCATGCCAAATGCAATTCCTAACTCATACATGGAATACGAAAGAAATGCGAGAAGAGAGAAGGAAAGGAAGGAGACAGGTGGCCAGTTCTGAGGGGACCCACGTCTTCAGAAAATCGCTGCTTGAATTTTTCCACGTCTGAGCCATGTCCTTGCCACGAGGACCCAAAGAGTTTCATCTCGAGGATGACAAGAAGATATTTGAAAACTGATGTAACCAGTGTCTTGAAAAATTCGTCCTTTGGAACATGCTTCTTTAGTTTTCCCAAGCTCCTCCGGATCTTGTCTTCATAGTAACAAGCAGTCAAAACCAGGCGTAGAAAAGAATTGCAAAGGGCGGTTTGCTCGTTACATAGCTATTGAGGAGAGAGAAGGGATAAACTAATGCACATTTGGTTCATATTGGAAACAGCAATTCGGGAAGAGCGGGAAAAAATAAGTATGGGATGACGTGGTTCGCTTGGGACAAGTGAGATGCGAAGGTGCGAAAAACATACGGCTTGGCCGAATTGCGGGTGAAACAGGGATGAGACGCACAAAGCATTTTGGACAAGTGGGATGGAAAAGAGCGAGGCGCGACTCGCGAGTTCGGCGAAAATGGGACAGCTTGCACTTTTAACTTTGGGGAACCATTAAGGACAAAAGTTCCGAAGTACGCGGTTCAGGTGTTTCGGCCGATCGCGGGAACCGAATGCACTTTCGAACTTGGGACAGATGGGACAAAACGTTCTGACAGGCCCGAAAATCACACAAAATGACCCAAAAACACAGTTTGTTCAATGTCACGACTTAGGCACTTCAGAGAAAAACCCTTAACCTCAAAATTTGAAAATTTAAACTCTTATAGAGCGGGGAATTTGATGGGACAACAGCTGGCTTACTTCTGGGGGGTGACTTGGTATAAACAGGAATGAGACAATAGCAAGAAACTTAGACAAACCGGGTGAAGAGACAGTGGCCTGATCCATTGAAAAGGAGCAAAAACGACCAACAAAGAGGGCAACACACAAAAACAACAGAAGGGAGGAAACACCAAAGCAGAGAAGCAAAACAAACACTGTAAGAATGTACAAAGGGACTCCCTAGTCAACCTAGGACTCTTGAACAAACTTGAGATACTACCCCAATATAGGAAGTGGGAGAGGAGAACCTCCAGTAATCAAGATAGAAAGAGTTTCCTTTACAGCAAAGTGTCTATCTTGAAGGCCAAGCCACAGGAGAATCCAACTTTCCATGGTGGCCACGAGGTTTCAGTCTTTGGTCCCATAAAGCACGGTATCTCAACTTGGCGAACTATCTGAACCGAGCTTTCTGTCAAACAGAACCTTTACATTCCACTGGTGAAGGATTATCTTGCCGCAAACTCTAATCTATCCTGTTCAGTTTGGGAAGGACATGATCCTTTTTATCCAGAGCATCCACCACGAAAATGGTCTTTCAATGCCTTCATCAGGTGATGCAAAGGCGGGCCAGTTCCACTTTCATGGCAATGTTGAGCTTCATACTTCCATACACCACTTGAAAGGGAGAATTCCAATGGCTATTTTGGGGGATCCTATCCTGCCCAAAAGAGAATCATAAGCCTCTTATGCAAGTTTCGCTGAGATTCATTGACCAACTTCTTATGATCGTCACCAGATTTTTTGTGGATTCTGATTGGTCCATTCCCTGGGGGATAATAATATGAAGAATGAGCCAGAGAGATGCCATACCCTCAGCAGCGTAGCAGAAATCAGTATCTTAGTTGAGGAGAAGTTCGAAGCATTATCCGTTGACAAATCTTGTTAGGTAACACCATACCTTACCAAGATGTTCTCCTTGATTGAAGTGCATACCACTCAGAAGTAGTGCAAAGTATGGGCTCTTGGATGGAATAGCGTCAACCTCATTTGGTTGAAGTAGTCAGTGCAGTTAGCCACATGAGTGTGGACCAGCACTAGAAGTGGAGATTCAGTGTACAATGAAGCTCGACCCCACTGTTGAAATGGTTCCGCAATCACAATGGCTTGAGAGGCAAAGATGCCATTTAGGTCTTCCCACAAGGTCTGACAAGCCTCGCATTTATCCACCCACCTAGATGCCTGTGTGAAAAAGGAAGGCCAGTAATATCTCCCCGGAGGATCTTAGTGCGAGCTTGTGATGTGGAATAGTGCCTCAAAAGACTGGTCATGGAAACCTGAGAGCAACTTTCTTGCTGTACCTTATCAACACACTTCACGAAATCTCCCATCTAAGACACGCTTTGAACAAGGAATTGTCCCACAGTACATATTGCGCTGACCTCCATTAACAGTCCTCTTTTCCTTGGGCATTAATGAGAGGGGGCATTCCCAAGGTGAGAAAAGCGGCGATGTCAGCATACCGCATTCATCAATGAACTAAAGGAATAGACAGTAGGAATGTCAGCTTTCTCCTCAGCAACTCCTGTTGGCCTCCTTCAGCAATGAGCTCACAAAAGACCTTTTTTTTTTTCCACGAACCAGCTTGGTAGGTTGATATCAAGTTCATTACTCCTGGACCTTAGCCACCCAGTTTCCCCTCTTGGATCCAAATTCTTGTTGTGTAAGAAGTGAGTTCTTAACAGTGTATCTGGAAACCAGCAATAGAGTGAGGAGTTGAGGATATAGAAACGGAACTGCTTGACAGCTGGATACTGCAAAAAAAGCATGCTTCTCCATCATGGTGTGATTTAGCTCATGATTCTTAGGTATAGCTCATGAAAGGCAAATATTGGTAGCTCATGTCCATCAGAATTCTTGGGTTAAGAACAACAGCCAGGGTATTATTTGTAGCATAGCAATAGGATGATAAATCATTGCTGAAATTGGGGACAGGACAAAACTGGAGTTTTAAGTTTAGCAGAGCTTTCTTGAGACCATCAAAAGGATTCTTCATCCAGAGACCAACCAATGTTTGAGAACGTTCACATCTGAGAAATGTCAAGTCCAACTCTGCCCAAACAGGGATGAATCTTCTTAAAAAATTGATCTACGAAGAAGGAATCACGATTTTTTTACGGGTGGGAGAGAATTTTCTGTATGGCCTGAACTCGTTCAGTAGATCATCCTTGATACCCATCCTTGGAGACAAGTGCCCCCCTAATAGTTCCTTCGTAACACAGAAGACAGATTTTTAGGTTTAAGACTACCATGCTCTCGGCCATTTCAGCAGAATGTCCAAGTGGTCGAGTGATCCGTCTTGTCTGTGAAACACGTCAGGTCATCCAGGTATATTGACAATACATTCCCTTCAAGATCCAAAAGCCGATCCCATAGCTCTCTGGAGTGGCACAAGCAGCATAATCAGCCCCAAAAGGCATTCTCTTGTAGGAAAGGTATCCAAGGAGTAGGTGTTGAAGGCTGTCTGTGTTGATATCAGTATCAACCGCTACCTAATGTATCCCAAGAAACCCACAGCAATTAATAACATTCAGATCCTGTGTACTGCTTGCAATATTTGATCCATATAGGCACAGGTAGTTATCTTACGAGAAGCTGCTTCAGGTCTGAAAATCAACACAGATGCGGATCTCACCATTCTCTTCCTACAGGCACAATGTTTGCCAATCCATGTTGAATGGTGAATGGGAAAATGATTTTCGCCTTCAACAATATGATCTCCTGAAATATAGTGTCAGTTTTTGGGATTATACTGCCTTTGTTTATTAGTTTTGGCTTTTTTTGCAAGGCTTGATCCCTGGTTGCGGAGGGATAGAGGCTGCCATGGTTTTGGCTTGATAGGCTTAGATCCTCTAAGAATTATGCAAAACATCCTTATACTTCCTTAGAAGATCAATTGTATATTCTCCTTCATGGTTGTGCAACATTTTCCAAGATTTACCAGATTGGGAGCAGTAAACTCCCTAATCAATCTATAATACTCAGCTGATTTGCTGAGGTGACAGTAGAAGCTTTTAGATTCACATATTTATCATGTGTGTCAAACAAATCCTCCAAAAAACTAACCAAAACCTTTGGGAATCTTGTTCCTTTGAGTTTATGGCACCCTCTTGATTGTTTCCTCCTTGGGTGGACAGCTGGGTCAGGGAGGACACACTCTCACGAGGCAGGTTGTCATTCATCAAAACAGTGCTCGAATTCCCCTTGAGTTCCAGGAGGAAAGAACCTTGCTGGTCATCATTGAAAAAAACTTGCCAGTTATTAGTATGTTCAGGTACACTAGGCCGAATGACATTGCAATAGGTGAACTATCCTTGAGAGAATTCGGATGGGAAATCAAGGATGATCCTGAGGACAAGCCAGGAAATCAGCCCTGTGTTCATTTTCTCTGGGAAGTGCTTCAATGGAGAAAGCATATAGGGAATTCAATTGAATCCCAAACCTGGATTACATAATGATTCAGCTCCCATTTTTACCTTGAAATAGCTTCTGACTTGCTTCACAAATCAGTTTGCATAACAGAGCAAGAAAGATTTTTTACACCTCGTGCCTCCTGGCCCTTGCGTCAAGAATGAGAGCCTCATACTTGCTGTATTTTAGTGTTTTCGAAACTGCAACTTAAATGAAAAAGGGTTTGGTAGGCAGCCCTTCAGGGATTATTAGCACGGACGCCAGGCCCAGAACCAGCAGAGGACACAACTTCAATCAAATTTCTAAATCCAAAACACCATGGGATCTTTAGGTGATACTTGGGAGGGTGGGATTTCACAGGGACAGAATCATGTAATACATTGACCCAGGTCTTCATAGAGTTATTTGTGCCTTAGGATATCTGCCTTTTCTTTGCACAATTACTCAGACTGTTTCAGGGGTAGTAACTTCGTCATTGCTCCATTGACAGGTATGGAGGGCGTGTGGACCACTCCATCTGAATTCTCCCACCAACTACCACCCCACAAAACATCTTACAGAAGTTCCATTAGAAAACATCCATAAGAAGAGGGAATGTCGTACGGATGGTAGCCAAGACTTTATGTTCAGGTATAGCAGTAAAAGCCAAATTAGTTTGCATCTTTAATCTTCCAACCCAAAAGGAATTCCTATTTCCATGGAAGTAGACACGGATCCATAAGTACGAGTACGTGTCAGGCCTAAAGCATGAGCTACTTTAGCAGGCATCACATTATCTGAGGCTCCGGAATCTATGACACAGTACTGAGCCTATGGCCCAGCTTATAAGAAGTGTTACTAAAAGGCTTGATTTTTGTCACCAGGCGAGCTGGCCGCCGGTGAAGCAGCTACCAGACTAGGCTGTGGTATAGAAGGAGGAGTGGGCAAAAAGCCTTAGAGGTGGTCTGTAATGGGAATTAACAAATGGATTCATCATTGGCAAAGCTTTGGGATGGGTTTGGTAGTATTCAGCTTCTAAAATTTGAACCTTAGTCCTTTTTTAGATGATCCCACAATATCAAGGAACCAGAGGTGGATGGGCCATCATCATTTGAATTCTAGGCTTATTCAACCTTAGGAGAAAAAGAAGAAGAAGCAACTTTGGTAGCAGGATTGACAGTACTTACCTTTGGTGCAGATGAGGGTAGGGATAGGAGATCCTCTTCTGGCAATTACAGGAATAGTTTGCCGGCTGCTCCTTAGATTTCTTCATGGGCTGTGTTACTTCTCTTTCTGCCTTGTCTGTTCTCGAGTCATGACGGCAAATGATTCACTATTATTATCTGCCTACCACTTCATCATAGTTATTCTCCATCATCAGTGCCTTCGGTGGTAAAGAAAATAACCCGAGATCCTTCGAGTTCTCCTCCTCATCATCAAATTCTTCCAGGAACTCCTCACGAGCTTCATTCATTCCACATCATCATCTGGCTCTTCAACTTCACAGGTTGCATTCACAGGAACTTTGACAGGAGGTCCTTCAAGTGCTAGTCTTGTGTGAGGTGCAGGCAAACGATTTCTGGGCTGGAAATTTCTTCTTGGAACATCTGCATACGGGGCATGCTGAGCCAATTGTTTCTTTATAGCTACTAGATCATTTGCAAGTTTCTGGACTAATGGATCAGTATTGGGTCCAGAGGTGGAGGAGGAAGAAGCAGCAGATTTAGATTTGGGAGGACCTCTCTTCAACTTCCTTGACATGATTAGGTCATCCTCGACACTAACAGCCAGTTCTTGATCCAGAATTAACGTTCCAAGATTAGCCCTTCTTAGAGCATAACTGACTTTGGGCGTTTGAGCATTTAGAAAGAAACATTTTTGAATTTGATCAACCGGTCGAGTATTTATAGGAATTTTGTTGATCAGTCTGTTGAACCGAGCCACAAATTCTCTCATGGGTTCTGATGGATCTTTCTTTATCTGAGAAATTTTAGGCAAGCAGGGCATGCACATCTTTCTGCCGGCTTGAAACGGATTTCGAACTGAGTTCTCATTGTATTCCAGTCGGTGATGGCACCAGCTGGAAGGTGATAGAACCAGTCAACAGCATTATCCTGTAACGTCTCAATGAACAGCCTTACTGAGACGTCTTCATGTTCAACTCCCAAGACTCCACATGCAACTATGAAGGCTGCAATGTGTTCATTAGGGTGTACTTTGCCATCTCCTTTAAATTTGGGGAATTTCTTTCGGTTACCTCTAGGTAACTCATGCAAAGGCTGAGCAAGGGCCAGGGGCCCGACACGTTGACCCCATGGTAATTGTGCCATTCTTGGAAATACGGCTTGGAGGGGAACTGTAACACCAGCAAGGATCAAAGCTCGTAGATTAGGACTAGCAGGTTCTGAAGGAATACCACCCGTAGGACTTCTATCTTGAACAGACGAAGTGCTCGTCGAACGAGTTCTTCTATTTGAAGGGAAAGGAAAACCCTGTTGCTCCAAAAGCTGAAACTGAGAATCTTCGATACCAAGGGTCCTTCTCCCTCGAGTGAAACGTGGAGTCGCCAGATCAAAGGATGATTGAAAAATTGTAGTACTGGAATGCGATTTTCCCCAGCGGAGTCGCCAAAAACTGTTGGTCGTCAAATAGGACTTTTTAGAAGAGCAACAGTCAGGGGACAAAAATTCCCTCCTCTTTAATGGGAGAGGTTCCCTTATTCAGAAATGAACTTATTTACAAATGTACAGAACATTGTTTTATGGTTAAACTTAGATTTTACGAAAGTGTTTTCCACAAGGATCATCAATTACACAAGGACTGAGGAAAGGGAATAAGAAGATGAGTAGAATGGCAACATTCAGAATTATAGATAGCAGAATAATTCTTCGTGTATGCGAAGCTTCAAAGAATTTAAGACAAGATCATTTGCGATGGCTGAATGAGATTAAATTTAAAGACACAAAGTTCTATAAACAACCTTCTTCAGATTTATTAATCAAGGACACAAAGTTCCTTCTTGGTTGTACAAGATCACTGTATTTGCAAAACTAAATAGTATGCAATCAGAGAGACTAATGAGTTAGGAACAAAATGATCTCCACAATATTAAAGGAAAACACAGAGATAACAAAGATTAGATAGACAAAGAATGAAAAGCCCTTTTGTATTGATTTCTTTAAGATCTATTTACACTTTCAGCAAATATTCCAAGTTCTTCCCTTCTTTTCTGCAAAATGGCGCAAAGAAGGCCATTATATAGCTTACAAGTCAGTTACTCTTCGTAACCATTTCTTTTAACTAAAGAATAGTTAAGGACCGCTAGTTACAATACCTTAACTAATTACAAAGAATATGAAAAGAAATGGCGAAGAAGAGAAAAAGAAAGGGGAAGGAGACAGGTGGCCAGCTACTGGGAGGGGCCCACTGTCTTCAGAAATCCGCTGCCTGAATTTCTTCCACGTCTGAGCCATGTCCTTGCCATGAGGGACACACCAGAGTCTTCGTCTTGAGGATGACAACGAATATCTTTGAAAACTGATGTAACCAGTGTCTTGAAAACTTCGTCCTTCGTAACTGCTTCTTTAGTTTTCCCAAGCCTCCTCCGGGATCTTGATCTTCATAGTAACAGAGCAGCAAACCAGGCGCGGAAAAGAATTGCAAAGGCGGTTTGCTCGTTACATAGCCGTTGAGGAGAGAGAAGGATAACTAATGCACATTTGGATTCATATTTTGAAACAGCATATTCGGGAAGAGCGGGAAAAACTAAGTATGGATGACCGTTGGTTCGCTTGGGACAAGTGAGATGCGAAGGTGCGAAACATACGGCTTGGCCGATTCGGGTGAAACAGGGAGAGGACGCACAAATGCATTTTGGGACAATTGGGATGGAAAAGAGCGAAGTGCGCGACTCGCGAGTTTCGGCCGAAAATGGGACAGCTTGCACTTTTAACCTTGGGACATTCGGGACAAAAAGTTCCGAAGTACGCGGTTCGGGTGTTTCGGCCGATCGGGGAACAGAATGCACTTTGGAACTCGGGACAGTTAGGACGAAATCGGGCGAATCGGCCGAAAATGGAACAGAGTGTACTTTTAAGTTTGAACTTGAGAAATTTGAGACAAAAGTTCCGGAGTACGCGACTCGGCCGGTTCGGGCGAAATTGGAACAGAGTGCACTTTTGAAATTGGGACACTTGGGACAAGAAAGTGCGAAGTACGCGGTTCGGGCGGTTCGGCCGAAATTGGAACAGAGTGCACTTTAAGTTTTGGGACACTTGGGACAAAAACTTCCGAAGGGTCCGGTTCGGGAGTTTTGGCCGAAAATGGAACAATTGGCACAATAAGTTCGGGAAACTTGGGACAAAAACTCTCCGACGGGCCCAAAAATGGGACAGCTTCGGGGATTTCGGCCGATCGGGGAACAGAGTGCACATTCGTACTTGGGACAGATGGGACAAAAAGTTCCGACAGGCCTGAAAATCACACAAAATGACCCAAAACACAGATTTTTTTTTTTAATTTCACGACTTAGGCACTTCAGAGAAAAACCCTTAAACTCAAAATTTTGAAAATTTAACTCTTATCAGAGCGGGGAATTTTGAGTGGACAACAATAACTCATACCCACTTTAAACCCTTGATCCATAGCACATAACTTGATAGTAATCATCATGATTTTGTAATCTTGTAAATTCATCATGAAGAACATACCTTGTGACACCTGAAGATGAAATTTCACAACATAATATTTTAAACACTTTAGAATCTTGATTTCCTTGACTTATATAACGCACACTAGGGCTTCTTGATGCTCTTCTCCAGTAGATTCTTGAACTTATCTTATTTACTTGAACTATAAACACCTTGGCCCTACACAAAACTTGAGCTTCTTGTTCCACTAATTTTATAAGGACAATATTATTGAGATCCTTAACCTCCTTAAGGGAAAGACAACATGAACTATCACCATGGAATAAATGATCCTTATGTACCATGAACTCTGATAAAGGACACACCTAGGTTACAAAAGAACATGAACTGGCCTCAAGAAGATTTCATACCTTTGTAGCTTTCATTATTCTTTCATCAACACCATCATGGAGTACCACATACTAATCTCCACTTTTGATCACCCTATTTGAGCAAGATAAATTCTCTTATTATGATCAAAATCTTTATCTCAGTTATACTCAGAAACACCAAATTGGAAGACTCAAAGCATAAGAAATGGAGATGTACAAATATGTGATAGATTAAGCATACATAGACCCATTCTTGAAGCACCAAGGATCACATAAGATCCAAACACACTATACGTTTCCCTTATTCATCATCTAGAGCCTCTTAATGGACTTAGTAATCTCATTTATGGAACAAAAACTTATGAGAATAAGAGTCCCACTTTGCCTTCCTTACACAATAAAAAACACACTTACAGCCTACAAGTCCTTCAAGTAGTGAGAAACACATCTAAATTTGATACACATACCTTTGTGAGGATATCAAGCCAGATAAGGATACCCATTTAGCCATATTATCTCTATCTTAATCCTTGGACCAAGCTCATGAAGTCATCTTACCCAGTTTGCACTTTTCTCTTAAACAATTAGGCCTTCATCATCTACATTTTCAATCCTACTGTACTGTTAACAAATCCCATTAATTTAGAAATACATATGACTTCAAATATCTTAAATCCTAAAACCCTCCATGTCTAGACTATATGTTTGAATTTTTAGTCCTAGAATCCATCATTTGGACCTTCAAACCCTACTTTCCATCTATACTACTCAAAAACATTGTGTCATTGTGAAAACACGGTCTAGGGTAGAGAAGTAACCAAAATGTATGAAGTTACACTTGTGACCTCAAAATTGATCATACACACTATATTTGACCCTTCAAACTCTCTGAGAACCTTTTACAATGATTGAGGAGAAAGAATAATCAATATCATATATAAAACCTCCTTAAGTTTTCTTCAAAGAGCATTGCACAAATCATCCTTTTCAAATTGATTGAATGAAACACCATATCATCATTTTAAAGTCTAGTGTTTCACTAAATCAATTTGAAAAGGATGATCTATGTAATTGTACGTACCCAAAATTGTAAGGTATTGTACTGCCAAAATAGTGTAACAAGTGCCCCAATGATGATACAGGTCTCCTCGCAAGGTGTTCGGGATCTGGAAAAGCTCTTAGAGTATGCGTTAACATCTCACATGCCCCGCCTAGCCCCCGCGCCCTTTGTTTTCCCCTTTTTACCTTCTTTCCTTGGCCTTTTGATCTTTAGTGACGAAACCGCCACCCTAATCAGGGCGGCGGTCCTGTAATCACCGCCTTGCTCAGAGTAGCGGTCCTGCGCGCATTTTCCATAACGTTCTTTTGATGCGACTCGCGTGAAATATCACATTTCACCAGCTTTCCTTGCCGAATTGAGCATGCATTTATGTTTTTGGTCCCCTGGAATAGTGTTTTTCCTTTGTTTATTGTTTAGGAGTTCAGTTTGGTTTTGATCTTTGGGTGATTGAATTCCTATAAATGCATGGCTTGTACTCAAACAAATGGCCTGATTTTAAAGACTGATCTTTGCTCTCATCTCCTCATTTTAGTATTTTAGCTTGTTATCTTGTTTAGAAGCCATAGTTTCAATTCACTTGCATCTTTAGTTAGATTGCTCAGCTGTTGGTAAGCCACATACCCATCTTGTGTAGGCAGTGCTGTCATTTCATCCAATCCGGTCTGAAGTTTATCTCTGAATTTCTCTTTGCATTGAATTTAGTTATTATTTTTCTTAGAGTACTTGTTTTAGTTCATTTACATGCTCATTTAGCATTGTCCAGCTGTTGGTAAGACACATATCCAGCTTGTGCAAACAGTGTTGTTGTCTTATCCAATCCATTGGAGTAGAATAGCTTAGGAAGCCATTAAAGTTGCAGGTTTTTCTCTTCAAATAGGATAGTTTCAGGTTCTGGTCACTTTGTGTTGCATGACTCGCAGTAAAATCCTGCTAGGAATTGCATAAGCCAAGCTCTGTACTCTTGCGCTATCCCTCTCCTACTCACATTTTCGGTTTGCATTCTGAGCTGTCCTTGTCCCAATATCTACTCCTGTTGATGCTAGCATTACAAGCTTTTCTGGATCCAAGTGAACATGAAAGAACGAGGAGATCACACTGAGGGGACAAGATCGCACATGCCATCGGATTCTCAACTGTTATGTGGAATCTAGGTTTTAACTTTCAAAGTTCTAGTTAGAATCATATCAAATAGAGTAGATAATTGCTTCATTTTAGTGACTTCTATTCTTGATATTGCCAGGGAAGCTGTGAGGATTGATAGTTTTTGAGAAACTATGATTCACTCCTCACTTCTGAGGTAGGATCGAGAATCTTGCAGATAGATTAGATGAGCTATTTTATTTATTTAGAATAAATCTACAAATTACATAGGCTGATAACTACACTCGGTTATTTTGTCTATTTTAAATTATTGTTTAGTTGTTATTTCTAGATACGCTTAAAATAGTTTGCTTTCCTTAAAATTCTTAAAATATTTCTTAGAAGAATAGAAGTTATATATATGTTTTTAGATTTATTCCACGTAGTTAGAATTTGCTTCGTTACAGTTAGATTTACATTTTATTTTGTATGACAATCACGGGACCTCAGGAACCCAGAGAATATATATTTGAGCCAATCGTGCCTCAGCCAAACCTCGTCACAGAAATAGTTGACATAGACCAAAATCTCAGAACACTAGTATTCCAATCCACTCCACTTCCACCCATCATCATTGAACAATTGTCCTTACTAGATATAGCGGCTAACGAAGCTAGAGAATTCTGGACCAGGCTAGAGAATCGTCCATAGAGTCAATTGTTTTCACCATCCACCCTATGACCTTATCTGGAGACATACACGAAACTATCCCAGGTCATTTTCCATGTATTCCACAACCCATAGATCGAATCACACCAGAGCTCGATATTGATTGGAGCCTTCGAGCAGTCATCCTTGCCGATCGATCTATCACACCAGTCCAAGTTAGAAGGGCCTTCTTTGCCTTAGATTCATGAATTCCACTAGTGCATGTTGAAGACATTAGACTGCCTAACTAGTTTGTCTGAATCCAACGCATATTCTACCCCCACCAGCTGTCTCGGCATGACCTCAAGAGGTCGGGTATGCGGAAGAGTCACTTGTAGATTCTCACACTCGCTTGTCACTTTTCCGGCATACAAAATTGGTGAACCCGATGTGAAACAAACAAAATTAGTGAAGCTGATGTAAAAATTCCTACTTTCTCGTTTGGAGTCATAGTATGACATTTCCTTTCACAAATCACCTTCGCTCCTTCCCATTATTCTGTGGGTATTCATATACCCCCCGAATATGTTGGGATTCGATGCATATGGCAGACCCCTCTTGGGTCTCGAGGCATACTACACCCAACAGAATAGGCAATCATCACCCTCGCTCTCAGTATGGGGTGAAAACTATTCAACTTATCAGTTGTTAACACAAACCCCAAGAATCAGATATAATTCATCTTTTCAAACTGAGGAGTTAGATCAACCCCCTCGAACGCAACAAACAGAGCCTTCAGGTTCAAACAATATGACGTTTACCGGAGAATATGGTTCATCTCCTCAGATGCTACTTAGACCACAAATTAGTAGGTAATCAGATCCATACCTGGTCTTAGATGATGGACAATCAATACGTTATCCTAGGAGTGAAAAACGAGTGAACAACGCTCCCGGGGCATGTACCCGCCTATAGGAGGTCTACAAATACAACCTGAGATCTCTTTTCAAGAAAATACCTCTATGCCACTGCATATAGGAAATATTCTCAGAGAAACTTGGTAAGATAGCGACCAGTTCATGACAGGATATCACGTACCTATACAACACCAGGGTATACAACAAACGCCGCTCAGGCAAAACACCGTGACTTCACCAAATGAAGTCATTTCAACATTAGTAGAAAAAGTGAGAGGGTTAGAACTTGCTCAAGCAAGTCAAAATTCTCCGTTCATACAAGCAGGAAGTTCCAATCCTCCATACCACTCTGGCCAAGTAGATCTCCTCACAGGAGTAGACACGTTAGGTATGCCTCCTCACTATCCACAACAAATGCCAACAAGGCCCATCATCTCTAACACCATTCCTCCCGGTCTAGTATCAGATAATCCATTCCTAGACAATACCCCGTCATACTTAAACATGTACTCCAAATCACCACAAGGAGATATGTTTTCCTCTCCCAGCATATTTTCTCAAACATAGGGACCTCCTTATGCCCCTACTAACACATACTCTGCACTGTATCAACAACCTATCCCACCACCACTCCCTCAGCAACCACCATCAATGGTCGAAAGCCATGTGATAGGGACTTATTCAGAATATCTAAAGGAACCCTTAGAATTCACCATATGAAGCGTCATGCTTCCAAGACCTCTTCCTGATTTACCCAAGTTCAAGGGTGAGGGAGATCCAAATGTGCATATCAAGGCTTATGCTACAGCCATACGAGAATTACTCCCTTGGGATGGGGTTGTTGCTAAAATATTCCCCAAAACCTTGGAAGGCATTTCTCTCGACTGGTATTACAGGATACCTGAAGCCTCCATCCATTCATTTAAATAACTCGTGTCAGAGTTCATCAAAGCCTTCGATATGAACAAACTATTGAGAACAGGAATTAGGGAATTCTTACACATCAAACAAGAACACAACGAATCCATCACCCATTTCATCCAGAGATGGCGTATAGTTCTTTATTCTTCAGCAAGTGCTCCAAACATGGATCAGATGAAACTATGCAATTTATTCCTTCATTCTCTCAGCAAAGAGGTGAAGGAAGAAGTCCAGAAGTTCCCGCTAAGAACTTACGATGAAGTACTTGAGAGCGCTCTTCGAATAGATCAAAAAGTGATAGATAGTGGTCGTAAGACATATGGAACAAACGGGAGGTTAATCACCTCCACTCAGAACACTACAACTATCACAAATATCAATCAAGGACCCAAAATCCTTAACAAAAATTGTGGGGTAACAACGGATGGAGTAACCGACCAGCCCAAAAGGGTAAATGTTGTTAATACTCCATCACAAACAAACAACCAACAAAGCATTAACTCTACCCCGACGATCAATACAGTGGATTTTAACCATCCACAACAATAACAACAACGGTGAAATCCCATACAAGGGCCAAGCCAAAGCTCATTTGGTTATCAAAACCAAAGTCAAAACTAGAAACAACAATTCCAAAACTTTAATCCTAATAGGCAACAGTTTGATCAGAATTTTAGGCCACAATACACACCTAACCAACAAAATAGGAATTACAATTCCAATTCTTATTGTGGTTTCCACAAAATTTGGGGTCACGATACTAGAATGTGTCGTGACTACAATAAATTTATGCAACGCTTTCCAGAAGAACAAAGACAATTCTTCATAGATTTGTTTTTGGCAGATCCCATCTCATCATCACCAAATACGCTCGCAGGGGCAATTTCCCCTCAGAATGCTCCCCTCAAAATCTTTAACGATCTGCTCCCAAATCATGATAGTGATAGGCTGAATTTAACTGGAACAAACAAAAGTGCAATGACAGGAAACAATGATCACGAAGCCTCGACTTCATTAAATCCATCAGTTGCACCACAATTAGGAAGTCAACCGAGACCCAAGATAGTCAGTTTGGTAGAATTAGATGCTGAACTACCTATCAAAGCTATAACAAGAATGCGAGAATATTTCTCTCAACCGAGCTCAAGTCATCTGCCAGAAACAGATAAGAGTCAACAAATAGTAGAAAAACCCGTAGGTGCCTATGATTTAATTAATGACCTAACAAAGACCTTCTCGTACATCTCATTTTTAGATTTACTAAAGAACTCTCCTCCTCACAGAGCTGCTCTTTTAGAAGCATTAGGTCTAGGTCATCTAATTAACATCACTGCACCTCCTGAAACAAAAGTAAATCATGTAGATTTTGATATCCACCCTCCGGGGCAGCCGGACAAGGATGTCGAATTCATATTCGAAATAAGTAAAATGCCCACAGATGCTGAGATCACACGTCGAGGTGACCCAGCCTTACACTTACAAGTATGGGTTTATAATAACTACGTAAAACGGGCAATGATTGATGATGGGGCCGCAGTTAATATAGTCCCTTTCTCTTTCCTCCAAAAACTTGGATATGGGGAAACAAACTGTTCCAATACTCGAAATACATTGAGAGGCGATGATAGCCTTAAAGCCACTTCAATAGGAACTATAATACTGCCGATCACCTTAGGACCCAAAAAAATCCTAACTGAGTTTTATATTATAGATCGGGAAAATAATTATAATATGATACTCGGCCGACCATGGATACACCGAATGAAGGCAATCCCTTCTACTTTATTTCAAGAAGTAAGATTCTTACATCTAGAAAAGGTGTTTGTAGCCAAAGGCGATCTAAAACCTTTCGATTTGCACCTAGCTGATTTAAAGAAAAAGACCTCAGGGGTGCACTCAGAATTTGAACTTCCAACAAACCAACTTAATAAACCCACTGACCTCAAAACCAGAGGAAAATTTGGTACCCTACAACGGATCTTGAAACTATCAGCATAGCCAAAACAATTCCAACCCCCAAAGATAAAACTAAAGAAACAGTATCATTAGGGACTACTGCGAAAATCGTTGAGTTGATAGAACAAGATTCACCAATGTTCTTACCATTTGATTCAGTAGGTATAGGATTTTCCCTAGGTGTTGGTTCCCTTCTAGCAGAGGACCTATGTATGGTAGAAGTAGAGTGCGCAAACGTAGCAAATGCCCCAACATCTATACTCCCGACTAAGTATTGGACTCTCCATTTCGATGGAGCTAAATGCCGTTATGGAGCGGGGGCAGGTATAATTCTTACTTCGCCTAAGGAGAAAGTCCTCCCATTCACCTTTAAGTTAAACTTTGAATGCACAAACAATGGATCTAAGTACGAAGCCCTCCTCCTTGGCCTCACCTTAGCCAAAAGAATTGGTGTTGATAACATCAAAGTTTTAGGAGACTCGCAATTAGTGGCAAACCAAGTTTCTGAGGTATACGAAACCAAAGCTGAAGACTTGCAACTTTACAAAGACGCTGTATTAGATTTAAGCAAGGCGTTTAACTTCATATCCATTGAAGCAATCCCGCGAGAGAAAAATCTTCTCGCCGATTCAATAACAACTTCAGCATCACGTTTTACTCCAAGCAATGAGTTAGAAGATACCCAGTTCACGGTGTCCATTCGTGATGAACCATTGATAAAAATAATAGCAAAACCTCTTTCAAGTGGAAATGAATCTACTGTCCCAAACCGTATTGATAGTGATGCGGCTACTTTGGATTACTTAAATGCCTATGCAGCACTACATATCTCCTATCACATGCTAGATTTATCCTTGATTCCACATTCGTCTTCCTACTTCGGAAATCCCGTAACGGATCTTCCCTCACAAATGGAATCCAGCATATACGCAGTAGAAAATGGGGATGATTTAGATTTACCTCCAGCACCACCTGAGTTTGAAGAGGGTAACGCCTCTTTGATCGAAGAAACAATCGATGTCAACATCGGGACAGAAGATGAACCGAGAATATTGAAATTAGGATCATCCTTAACCCCAGAAGAAGTGGAAATACATACTCAAATTCTCAAAGAAAATCAAAAGGCGTTTGCATTTAATTATAAGGAGATGACAAGAGTCGCACCCCACATTGTGGTGCACAACCTCGTCACTAGATCAGATGCAAAGCCAATTAAACAAAAATCAAGACCCATGAAGCCCAAAGTAGCTCTCATGGTAAAAGAGGAGGTAATAAAACTCCTCCAGGTAGGGTTCATCAAACCAGTCGACTACTCCCAATGGGTATCTAATATCATCCCCGTTCTCAAGAAGAATGGAAAGATACGCATCTGCATAAATTTTCGAGATATCAACAAAGCGTGTCCTAAGGATGACTTCCCATTACCATCCATAGATGTTATTGTTGATGCAACAGCTGGTTTTGAACTTTTGTCTCTCATGGATGGATTCTCAGGATACAATCAAATTAGAATATCTGAGGAAGATCAAGCTAAAACCATGTTTATAACTCCTTGGGGAACCTATTGCTATGCTGTTATGCCATTTGGTCTCAAGAACGCCGGTGCTACATACCAGCGGGCCATGACATACATATTTCACGATCTAATTCATAAAATCATGGAATCTTACGTAGATGACTTATTCGCTAAAGCCAAGAAGCGTTGTGACCATCCTAAAGTACTCCACGTCATTCTTTCACGTCTAATAGAATACAGAGTCACACTAAACCCAGAGAAATGCGTCTTTGGTGTAACAGGAGGGAAGCTCTTAGGTTATATCATATCGTCACAAGGGATAGATGTTGACCCAACCAAAATTTGGGCTGTCCTCGAAATGGTTCCACCTTCAAATGAATCTGGAATCAGATCATTTCTCGGAAAACTGGGTGCAATCCAAAGATTTATCCTGGACTTAAGCTTCACCGTTCATACAATCAACAATTTACTCAAGAAAGACTACAACATTGATTGGACTGAAGATTACAATGAAGCTTTTGATGTAGTTAAGTGTTTCCTTTTATCACCACCTACCCTAATGCCACCTAAGCTAGATCGCCCGTTAATTCTATATTCACGAGCTACCAATGTCTCGCTGGCCTATATGTTGGCCCAAGAAGACGATAACAAAAGAGAACGTGTGATTTATTTCATTAGTCGAATGTTGCTTGACTATGAAACATGCTATACATAGGAAGAACGAGAATGCCTTGCCATAGTCTTTGCTACTAAACGCCTAAGACATTATATGCTGAATCAAGAAACGAAGGTCATGGTAAAAACGGACCATCTACGGACTTTTCTCACGCAAGGGTCATTGTCTAAAAAGGCTGGACGTTTTATAACCTTAATGGGAGAATTCGAATTAACGTTTGTAAACCAGAAGTCAGTTAAGGGACAAATCATCGCGGATTGGTTAGCTGACAACCCATTAGATGGAGGCGGTCTAGTAGATTTAGATTTTCCAGATGAATGCGTATACTACATAGAAACCCGACCTGCTATCTCTGAGTGTCCTTGGTACACTGATATCATTAATTATATCATGGACCATACGTACCCGGAGGCAGTTACACCACAACAAAGAAGGTGGTTACGCATAATCGTAGCTAAATACGTCATTATAGAGTAGGTGCTCTATCGAAAAGCATTCGATGGAATACTCCTAAGGTGTGTCGACACAGAAGAATCTAAGAGGATTCTCCATGAATCTCACAGTGGTATATGTGGAGGCCACTTCGGTGGCCATGCCACCGCTCGAAAAACACATCGAATGGGCTATTTTTGGCCCACTCTAGAACGTGACGTGATAGAGTTTGCACGCAGGTGTCATAAGTGCCAAGAATTCTCTCATGAGATCCACATGCCAGCACAAGCTCTGCAACCAATCACTACTCCATGACCCTTTTCTACATGGGGTCTAGACTTAATAGGGAAATTATCTCCCTCATCCACAGACGGCCATAATTTTATAATCACGGCCACTGAATATTTTACCAAATGGGTGGAGGTCATGCCTCTTACTACTGTACCTGGGTCGGTAATCGCCAAATTCATTTTGAACCAAATCATTTACAGGTATGGTATCTCGCAAATCATTATCTCTGATAATGGAACTTCTTTTAAAAATGAAGAAGTTCGCGAACTATGTAGTAAATTTAAGATAAGCCATCATACAGCTTCCTTGTATTATCCCCAAGCCAATGGACATGCTGAAGCGAAAAACAAGACACTGAAATCCATTCTCCTTAAAACGGTGAAAGAAAACAAACGAGATTGGCATTTGAAGTTATATCCAGCCTTGTGGGCCCACCGAACCTCAATAAGAACACCAACGGGAGCAACTCCTTTCTCGCTAGTATTTGGGGCAGAAGCACTTCTCCCATTTGAGGTCGAAATACCCAGTCTCTGCATTTCACTACAAGGGATTCTGGATGAAGATGCTTACAGAGAAGCACGTCTTTCCCAACTACAAAGCCTAGATGAAACTAGGTTAGATGCTGAGCAGCGACATAGAGTCTATGCTGACTAGATGTGCCGGCAGTATAACAAGAAGGTCTATGAATGTGACATATACGAAGGTGATCTAGTCCTAAGGCTAGACAGCCGGATCGACAAGAAGACCGGCGAAGGAAGGAAATTCCGGCCCAAATGGTTGGGCCCATACCGAGTCATGAAGGACTATGGAAATGGTGCTTACCTCTTATGTACACTAGAAGGTGAGGAATTTGGTGAAACAGTCAATTCCCTGCACCTCAAGTGATTCTACACATAAGCAACTAGCACTACTTGTATAATTATCTACATTGCATCTTCATATAGATTAAGATCATTTTTTCCACTTGTTTCTTACATAAATTGTGATCAAGGAATCTATTATCAAAGCAATTCATTACAAACTTGTGATGTTTTTGGCATAAAGCTCTTTAATCATACCTCTCCATTTTCATGATATCATCAAATCATCTCATAATCTTTTATCAAATAAATCAAACATGACAAAGTCTTAACGGTAACCATACCAAGATCTGCAAGTTTGTTCTCACTTTGATTTCTTCTTAGGATAGGTGTCTTGCCTATGGTCTGTTCTAGAAGCTTCATGGTGTCACATCTATCCCATATATACATCTCTTTGGAAATAAGCATATGCTGACATTTTACTCAAATAAGCAAGTCAAAAAGTGATTAAACAGAAAATTTTATTTTTACACATTTCCTTGCCCCACCAACCTTCGGTGATGAGCTTGCGTCTCTACTAGTGACGTAGGGTTGGGAAAGGATGGAAATGCCCTTACTCGCCTATGCCTTGCCCACGGTGATAAACCCACGCTTCTTACTAATAGCATGGGGAAAAGTATAGGGGGTCCTCTTGACACAGCAAACGTTAAAAGGTCATAAACAAACAATTCAAAGTTTGAGTCAAAAACAAATGAATCAGATGTTCAAAATTCTAAGAGAGTTAAAAACCCAAAAACCCAGATTTTTTCTACTATGTGGCCATCTACGGGTCTAAGTCTGGATAAACCACAAAGCAAGTTGCATCCAAAACTATGAAGTCACTCGAGTGGAGTTGGCTTGTAGCTTCCAATTTGGTTCCACCAAAGCTTTGTCTGTCTTTCATCACTACCATTTCACCACATTTCATAACTTGCGCCCTTCTTGGCTCTTGGTGATGAGCCCTCGCATCTTACTAGTTGCGTGGAGTTGGGAGTGGGGCAAGTTAATCTGTTCATCATACTGGTTATTTTCATGACTTTGCCAAAACAAACATGAGGTATCCAAATAGCTCACAGAAGCTAAGATTCAAAAATCACAATATATCTACATATCATGTATCAGCATCATGAAACACAAAAAGAAAGTAAACGTTTGCATCATCTGTTCTCCATTGCATACATTCTAGAAAGCATATAAACATACATCGTAGTATACACAAGGAAACTGGAAATAGAAAAGGAAAACATGAGTGCCAAGCGTTTGATCCAAAAATGAATACATATATATATATATATAATCAATGTTTATATATAATGCCATCATGCTCTAAGCATGGTCAAAACGCTTAAAGAGCCCGTGATATACAATAGTACAAAATACACATGGGCCAAATGGCCTCTCAACCCCTACGCGACCCCTCCAAAGGTGTATGCCCTCACCTAGGACTCCGGCTACACCGGCGCTCTGAATGTACGCAGGGCTTAGGGTACCGAGGGGCAGCTGCGGTCTCACCATGAGAATGGCTCCTCATAAGGCCTCAGCCATCATGTAGCCCGCTAACTCTGTGCGCAGGGTCGACACCATCCTGGCCACGTGCTAAATGGGAGCGAAGACATCAATATGTCTACCAGCTGCTGAGGGCTCCCCGGCATCTACGGATAGCTCCGCGCGGGTCCTATCCATGGGGATCATCAGGGAATCGATACATACCCTGCAGATCAAATCCCGCTACTCGTCAACAGTCTCTGCAAACAAAGAAGAAAAATGAATTAGAAACCAAGCAAGAGGATAAAAGATACAAGATAAAAACACAAGGAGAGATAGCAATTAAAACAAATCCTAAATTAAATAAACATTAAAGGGAGAAGGGTAACTTACTCGGATCCCCAGGCATCCAATATGGGTCGCTGGGGCTGACACCTACCACAAATGCCACTGCCGATTGAGGGGATGCTCCCATGGCAGGGGCAACATGTCACCCTGCAACTGAATCATCCTCTCCACCATGGCCCTGAGAGAATGGCTCCTCTAAAACTAGAGTGTCCTTCTTTGCGCTCTGCTCAGCCCTCTCTGCCTACATAATATCCTGAGTGTCATGCCATTCAGGATCGCTGTCCTCAGACTCCTCCTCTGTCCCTCCCTCTGTGAGCTCCTCAGAGTCGGAGTCAATATCTATAGGGTCATCTCTGCTATGAGCAGGACCCGCAGCAATCTGAAGCAAAGGTGCCCGAGGCGCACCATCTCTCCCTCTAGCACGAACTATCCTCCTGGCTACAATAGGAATGCCAGGAGTGATCGCTGTCCAACCACGGCCTCTAGGCCCCCCTCTGGCCTCGCGAACTGATCTGTAAACTGGCACCACTGGGGGAAGCATGCCCATATACGGTAGGCCAAACTGCTGAGGAACTTTGCCAAAAGGATGCACCTCCACTCACCCCACTCAATCAATGAGCTGCCCTGTAGTGGAGCAAGAGATCAAGGTAAGAGTCTCCTCTCCCCATATGCTGGCCATAAGCCGGTACGGTGTCGCCTCCATGTCTGCAGTAGTAAGGGAGGCAACTAGCTGGTGAGGTGCTCTAAGCACTGACATATCTGTCCATCTGGCTACCCTCACAGCCCCAGGATCTGCCACCTCCACGCCTCTGCCATAAGGGATAAAATGCTCATACACCCAACTCATGACTAAAGTCGGGTGGCTCAATGACTGTCCTTGTAAACGGACCACCCTGTATAAATCATGGTAGGTGGTCCCCATAATATCTACACCCCAGGCATATATCCGGCCATGCCCCTCTATCTGCGCAATGATGGGGGCCCAGCAATATAACAATGTATCCCCTCCCTTGTCCCCGATCAGTCTCGAGGCAAGGATCCCCATGACGGCCTGTCGAGGTACGGGGAAAGGAAAGGAAGGAATGGATCGAACTCTCACTCCCTTCTTCGACCCCATGGAGATAACTACATCTCCCATATATGATGCCCACTGTGCAATCTGTGCCTGTGAGCCTGGTGTCTCTAATGTAAGTCTCCGCCCAATGATTAGGACTCCCAGAATGCGGTAGACGTCCTCGAGTGTAATGGTCCACTCACCACGGACCCCTGGCAGTCAGAAGGTGTTCCAATATGCATCCCAATAAGAGAATAAGTCACAAAGGATGTGACTAGATGGTGCAACATGAGGCACACGCGATATACGTAGTATACTGGCTCTCTGTAGTGTGTCCTCCTCGTCCTGTGAAAGGGCATCCAGTACCCCTGAGAGCCAATCACACTCTCTCTCTCTCTCTGCTCCATCTAATATACTCCTCTCTCACCTGCATACACCCAAAAGCACACAAAACAGAGCAAGTATATATCTAAACAATACCAAGAAGGTCATAAAAACGTGTAGAAGTGCAAAAAAATACAAACACAATCTCAAATATAAGTTCTTTTGCATTTTGTGTAGAACTGCCGCCCTGAGCAGGGAGGTGGTTTTGTAACCGCCGCCTTAAGGGTGGTGGTTATGTAACCACCGCCTTGAACAGGGCGGTGGTCATGTAACCGCCGCCCTGGCCAGGGCGGCGGTCGTGGTTCGAAAACCCACGTGGGTTTTTAATCCTAAAAAGCCTAAAACTAGCAAAAAATGACCATTTGACCTAAAAATGGAGCCTACCCAGTAGGCGCCCCCCCTAGGTGGACCTTTTGAACCTAACATTTTCAAAAATAACCCCCCCATTACGACAAATTTAGCACTTCAAATTTAAAGGGGGAAAAACACAAAATTGAAGAAAACTAACCTGTGATCTAGCAGGATGGTGTTCCGCATGTGGAGGCATGATCAAGATCTCGCTGCGGACGTTTTGACTCTACTCACACAAGAAACCATCACCGTGGGTCCCAGAGCTCAAAAGCAATCAAATCAACTCGCGCAAATGAATAGAAAAATGGGCCCACTTTCATATATATAGCACCCTGATTCGTTTTAAAAGACTTTTTCACAGGTTTTGGAGCACCGATGGAGGTAAGTTCCTATCCCCGCACGAATGGTACGTTCTCATTCCCTATTATTTTAACATTTATTTTCCAAGTTATTGTATCTATTTGCACTTGAATCCTCTTTTCATTTTACAGGTAGTGGGAATTTTGGATGGCGTAATTTCAACACACGAACATGGAAGGTATAACTTCTAACTCCCCATTTCGGGACTGCCATACTCAGACCCACCATTTTATGCCTCTTCATGGCTAAAACACTTCTCCAAGGGGGCAATATGTACGTACCCAAAATTGTAAGGTACTGTACTACCGGAATAGTGTAACAAGTGCCCCAATGATGATACAGGTCTCCTCGCAAGGTGTTCGGGATCTGGAAAAGCTCTCGGAGTATGCGTTAACATCCCGCATGCCCCACCTAGCCCCCGTGCCCTTTGTTTTCCCTTTTTTGCTTTCTTTCCTTGGCCTTTTGATCTTTGGTGACGAAACTGCTGCCCTGCAGGGCGGCGGCCCTGCGCGCATTTTCCAGAACGTTCTTTTGACACGACTCGCATGAAATATCACGTTTCACTAGCTTTCCTTGCCAACTTGAGCATGCATTTATGTTTTTGGTCCCCTGGAATAGTGTTTTTCCTTTGTTTATTGTTTAGGAGTTCAGTTTGGTTTTGATCTTTGGGTGATTGAATTCCTATAAATGCATGGCTTGTGCTCAAACAAATGGCCTAATTTTGAAGGCTAATCTTTGCTCTCATCTCCTCATTTTAGTATTTTAGCTTGTTATCTTGTTTAGAAGCCATTGTTTCAATTCACTTGCATCTTTAGTTAGATTGCTCAGCTGTTGGTAAGCCACATACCCATCTTGTGCAGGCAGTGCTGTCATTTCATCCAATCCGGTCTGAAGTTCATCTCTGAATTTCTCTTTGCATTGAATTTAGCTATTATTTTGCTTAGAGTACTTGTTTTAGTTCATTTACATGCTCATTTAGTATTGTCCAGCTGTTGGTAAGCCACATATCCAGCTTGTGCAAATAGTGTTGTTGTCTTATCCAATCCATTGGAGTAGAATAGCTTAGGAAGCCATTAAAGTTGCAGGTTTTGCTCTTCAAACAGGAAATTTTCAGGTTCTAGTCACTTTGTGTTGCATGACTCGCAGTAAAATCCCGCTAGGAATCGCATAAGCCAAGCTCTGTACTCTTGCGCTATCCCTCTCCTACTCGCATTTTCGGTCTGCATTCTGAGCTGTCCTTGTCCCAATATCTACTCCTGTCGATGCTAGCATTACACGCTTTTCTGGATCCACGTGAACACGAAAGAACGAGGAGATCACACTGAGGGGACAAGATCGCACACGCCATTGGATTCGCCACTATTTTGCGGAATCCAGGTTTTAACTTTTAAAGTTCTAGTTAGAATCATATCAAATAGAGTAGATAATTACTTCATTTTAGTGACTTCTATTCTCGATATTGCCAGGGAAGCTATGAGGATTGATAGTTTTTGAGAAACTATGATTCACTCCTCACTTCTGAGGTAGGATCGAGAATCTTGCAGATAGATTAGACGAGCTATTTTATTTATTTAGAATAAATCTACAAATTGCACAGGCTGATAACTACACTTGGTTATTTTGTCTGTTTTAAATTATTGTTTAGTTGTTATTTCTAGATACGCTTAAAATAGTTTGCTTTCCTTAAAATTCTTAAAAGATTTCTTAGAAGAATAAAAGTTCTATATATGTTTTAGATTTATTCCACGTAGTTAGAATTTGCTTCATTATAGTTAGATTTACATTTTATTTTGTATGACAATCACGGGACCTCAGGAACCCAGAGAATATATATTTGAGCCAATCGTGCCTCAACCAAACCTCGTCACAACAATAGTTGACATAGACCAAAATCTCAGAACACTAGTATTCCAATCCACTCCAGTTCCACCCATCATCATCGAACAATTGTCCTTACTAGATATAGCGGCTAACAAAGCTAGAGAATTCTGGACTAGGCCAGAGAATCGTCCATAGAGTCAATTGTTTTCACCATCCACCCTATGACCTTATCTGGAGACATACACGAAACTATCCCAGGTCATTTTCCACGTATTCCACAACCCATAGATCGAATCACACCAGAGCTCGATATTGATTGGAGCCTTCGAGCAGTCATCCTTGCCGTTCGATCTATCACACCATTCCAAGTTAGAAGGGCCTTATTTGCCTTAGATTCACAAATTTCACTAGTGCGTGTCGAAGACATTAGACTACCTAACTAGTTTGTCTGAATCCAACGCATATTCTACCCCCACCGGCTATCTCGACATGACCTCGAGAGGTCGGGTACACGGAAGAGTCACTTGTAGATTCTCACACTCGCCTGTCGCTTTTCCAGCATATAGTAATTCTCTTTGAAGCAAACTTAAGGAGGTTTTAGATATGATATTGATTATTCTTTCTCCTCAATCATTGTAAAAGGTTCTCATAGAGTTTGAAGGGTCAAATATAGTGTGTATGATCAATTTTGAGGTCATAAGTGCAACTTTGTACATTTTGTAAGAATAAACTCTTACCATTTCAATACATAACTACTTCATGATACTTCAAAAAGACTCATTATAGTTACCAAGTTCCTCATAGACCAAAGACTAATTCAATTGTACTGCTAAGTATAGACTCAAAGACTATGAGAACATACTCATGAGTGAAAATCCACTTACATACTTCTTATGATATGTAAATGATACTCATGAACATGCACAACCATCTCAAACCAATCACACACCATGATGATACAAAAAAACACCACAAGAACTCATACATGTACATCTAATGACAACAATACTGAGAATTTTCCATTTCATACTAATAGAACAACAAACTTGCACCATGAGGATATTGAGAGACATACCTTATGCACATTAAGGTTTCACACATACCAAAAAAATCATATCCCCCTCAATTGAATGCTTAATTTTCACCAATATAACTCTAAGTGGCATATTAGAGGCATATGGACACCATGATGACCTAAAATAAAGTCTTAAAGAGATCCCAAGCCCCCTTAGGTACTTGAACAAATCCTCCTCCTTATCTCTTCAGATATAAAATCTAAGTTTTACCCTTCATTCCATCATCAAAATCTCTTGATGAGACACTGAGGTCGCTTCTAGGTTCTCATATTCTTCTTTGATCATTGTTATACATTCTAGGTATTTGAAATTCACTAGCTTGGACTCTACGACCTTGAATTTTTTTTTTTTTTTGACTTGAATAGCCTTGATAGAAATTCCTTGCAACATGATGAACTTTGTTACAACTATATCACACTATTGTATTATTCCTCTTGAAACCATCAACATATCTAGGTGGATCATTCAAGTAAAATATAGAAACATTGACTTTCTCATTGTAACTGTAGCACACTACACTCTTAGAAAATTCACTCCTATTGTCTTTCCATGAATGAGTATCTCTAGAATAACTTATACTCTCTCTTTTCCTATGACCAAATGCATTACATGAATAAACATATCCATTGAATGTTCTTTCAAACCTTGAGGAATTAGGTTACCTGATTTTATTTTCTTTCACATTGTCCTTGATGAGATTCTTCTTATTTTCTTCCTTGGTGCTTGGTTCACCAATTACCTCACATGAGACCAGGTCCTCTTGCTTCACATCTTTTTTCTTGACTTCAGATTTGAAGCCCAAACCAGCTCTATCACCTGCAACTTTATGATTGTTTAAGAGATCATCATGAGCTTTGGTACTTTCTTCAAACCTTTGAAAATGCATAGTTTTCTAACCAACCTCTAGTAACTCAGCCCTTAGAAACTCTATATCTTCTTCAAATTTGTGCACACACTCTCTTTATCCTTCAAGCCTGAGACACGATACTTTACCTTCTCTTACAATAATTTGATTGACTCACTTTACTTTCTTGATTTAGACTTGTACACTTATTCTATCTTGTGCATACGAATTTCATACTCTTTGACTTGAAGTTTTAACTTCGTGTTTTCTTTCTCAACATATTTTAGTTCTCTTTGAATTCCCTAAAGATCATCTTTGACACTCTCATCATCTTCATCAGAATAACTACAATAAGCTAAAATAAAGTCTCCTAACAGTAAAGAACCTTTACCAGAAGACCTCATATAATCATTAGTCATGAACAATCCCTCATTTTCTATATCATCATAATTTGATTCAAATTCAGATTCTCAAACACCACTACTAACATTAGATCAACAATAATCTTCCTTTGTATAAAAACTCTTTTTGTCTTTCCTTTTGTAATCAACCTCCTTAAATATTTTCTTTCTCTTATCAAAATTTTTGTGCTTTTTGTCATGATAACTATCATAATCATGTTCATCATGATCTTCCTTATTGTGCTTATGAGGATAGTTAACAAAAAAATGTCCTATCTTACCACATTTAAAACATTTATAAGGAAGTTTACCCTTGTACTTACGAGATCCAAACTTCAATCTTATAGTCATCATAGTAAATATATCTTCATTTTCTATTTCAATAGTAACATCATCATCCTTCACCTTCTTATTATTAGCCTTCATATCAGATTTGAAGGCAATCTATCTTTTTTCTAATTTGGGATCACATATTCTCATATCCTAAGTAGTCAACATACCATGAAAATCATCCATCTTCAAAGTAGTAAAACCCTTTGCTTCTTCTATGGTAGATACTTTCAAATTAAATTTTGGAGTTAGTAACCTTAGAAAATTTTGAACAACCACTTATTATTTTACATCTTCTCCTCACCCTTTCATTTTATTGACAATTTCATCAACTCTAAGTAGGTAGACAACAATGGGCTCTCCATCATTCATCTTAAGAGAGTCAAACTGGTTTCTAAAGGTTTTAAGTTTGAAAATTATTACCTTTGAGTTACATTCAAATAGGAATTGAAATTTATTCCATGCTTCCTTTCCTGATTCGTAGTATATTACCTTTCCCAATTCATATTCACCAAGACCCTGAATGATAGCATTAAAGGCCTTAGAATTGTGTTCATACACATCTTTGTCTATTTGACTGGTAATAATAGTGATAGGAGGAATATAGACATATTACACAATATTACAAACATAAAATCCATGTGACATAATGTAGGTAATCATCCTTAGTCTCAAAAATGCATAATTTCTTCCATCAAACATTGGTGCCTTGTCTATGACTCTAACACTTGCCACTTTATGCTTCAGGATCTCCTTTTAAGATGTCAAACTTATGCAAAAGGAATTTATCTGATACTATTTTTTGGAAGAAAAATGGAATAAGGGGGGGTGAATAAATCCTTAAAAATTCAACTTCAATTTTAGATCATTCACATAAACCATTAATCAATTATCCATTCATTATTGTGTAAACAACAACATACAACATTCATTCTATAAACCATGAGCAAGATAAGTAACACCATAAAAAATATGTAAGTGGGAAAACCTCAAGGGGAAGAAAAATCAATGAAAAATTGGCTGATATTACACACAACAAAGACTCAAGTGAATATTACATATTACATGATATTTCTTTAGTGAGGTACCAACTCCACAATGAGCACTAACCCCTAAACCCTTGTTGATATTACACACAACAAGAGACTTGAATGAATATGACACATTAAAAAAGATTTTGATGAAGTATGACCACTTAAAATATGATAATAACACAATTGATAGTGATCCAAATATTCAAATCCAAACTCTTCCAAACCCTTTCTCAAACCCTAGGCCTCCAAACTTGCACAATCTAGCTCTTTCTTCACTTATTAAGGATTCAAACTCATGAAAACATGATTTATGATATTTAAAAACCTGTCACACACTTTATCTAATCTCAAATAAATCTTCAAAACCTAAAAAAATATCTCACCTAGGCCGCACTTCTTGCACACTCATCACTAGCTGCAAAACCACCAAAAACAATGCTTTTATAAGCTCATCTTCATTTCAAATTCAAAAACAAAACTTTTACCTCATTTTTCTCAACCAATTCATCATAAAAACATCCCAAATTTAAAATATAATAGTCACAAGTGTCCCAAGTAGGTTGGACTAGCCAAAAACATCATTTCATGCTAAAAAATGTTTAAATCCCCATGGGCACAAAGAGAAAAATGCCCTAACATCAAAACCATATTTATTCATGATCCATAAATCACCACACATGTTTAAATTAAAATTTAAACATCACACATGGTCATAATTTATCTCAACCAATCAAATTATTTCGTTTAATGGGCCTAGTGTTTTTTGTACTTCTCAAAAAAATCGTTTCCTACACCCTTCAACACCCTCAGAACTTATTTATGCAACTATATCACTTCCAAACATCCAAAATATTTCACATGACCACTAAATGGAATGGAATAACATTTATAATAATTCTAAGTAAGTTATAAGTCATGAAACAATAACTTGCTCAAACCAGAGCCACTTTTATTTTCACCAAATCAACATCCCCAAAAATATGTTTTCAAAGATCATTTGGTTACCACATTTATAGTAACAATAAATACATATAAATGGATTAATTTTATGAAAAATTAATCCATATTAATTTTCTAGGTGATATAAATCATCACCTAATCCATCTCATGGTCCAAACAACTCAAAACATCGAGCAGACCATGTCATGCCATGCACTGGAAAAAATATTCTTATCAAGACACTGACCTAGAAACCATAAAAAAACTCCTAATCATAAAAAAACTTATATAAATGGAAATATATTTTAATCCTTTTTCCATAAAAAATTTAATCATCTTAAAAATCCTCATGTAGCTCCTGTTATGCTCACTTTACTGAACACTACTTTTTTTGGCCTCAAAACTACCCTTTGACTAGTCAACCAAAATGGAGCTCATTTGACCATGAAATTGCATCAAAATGTTTTTAAACCTATGTTTACATCAATAAAAATCACATACATCACACAATTTCAATTTATCCTGCAACTCATTTGGACAACCTTGTCCCAAAACACTCTTCTTTAGAAACTAACCTTTTTTAGTGGGGGGCACTCATCACCATGACCTCTACCATGAATTTATGGAAATATGAAGGAGTAATATACATGTTTCAATAATAATCCATTAAATAGGAAGTAATTCTGGCCACTTAGGAAATAATTCTTCCATACCACTTTCAAGCTAGGGTTTCAAACTCATAAATAGTTGTTTACCTCATCTTCACATTCATTCATAAAAACTTGACGATGAAATGAACTCATTATTTTTTTGAAACCTTATAGAATAAATGTAGAAACATACCTGAAATCCAAAATATACCATGAAAACCAAAAAATTCATGATGAGCATTATAAGACCCTGTCCCCCCCCTCTTCTTTAAATTCGAGCTAGAAATGCACTAGTTCTTAACCATGTCTCACCAAAACTAACATATCTTACAAAATTCACATATTAACATCCTAAAATTTTTCTAAAAGAACCATGAAACATCAAAATAAAATATATAATAATAAAAAAGTCATCACCACCTCTCAAAATATCCAGACACCAAGACTTGCATAGCTACCCCTTAGGGGTTTACACTATAGAAGTTAGGGTCAACTAGAAAAACATTGTAAATCATCATGAAACTACTAAAAATGACCCAAAAATAACTGGTACACCATTATACACCTACATACATGTATTCATGAGCCCATATAGCTCTAAATCTCATCCTCATACTTCCTAACACTCATACCTACTTCAAATGAGCTCCTGAAACATGGCCAATCACCTGTATCTGCACCCTACAACTGATGTGAGTGCCCAAGAACTCTCCAAACCTCCCATACATCATGCCAACATGATTCTCAAGCATCCAAGAAGCTCATACCATCATACAACATCACCTAGGCACCTGAATGAGCTTGCAAGAGCAAACAATCCTCACTGAATCTCCTTGTATCATCATGTACACAACAGAACCATCAAGTAGACATCATCCACAACATTATCTCACCTTTTACCATCATCCATTTTTTCATTAATGTGGTTTTTCATCAATGACAACACCTATAGGACCACATGCCAATAAAATAGTCAACTAATACTGTTAGATGCACCTGTATTCTTATTTTCTCTTTTTCTCTTGCCAAACACCATCAATTTCTAAATCAGATGATACCAACTTGAAGATATCGAGGATATATTTCTAATGAGACTAATTTTATGTGATTTGGAGCTTTGGATCAAAAGTTATGACCATTTGAATTTTTGTATGTCGGGATTAATAGGAGAGTGACACGTTACAACATTTGATTGGCTTAGGGAATTGCCTACATGTGCATTGATTTTACTTTTATTTTCTATGTGAACCAATAAGAAAATTCCACACACCTTTGCCTTCTCAGACTAGTTGTTTAACTGACTGCCTACTGTAAAATGCGAGCCAATGAAAAAGCTCTACACTTTTTCACAGTGTCAGAATTTTCTTTTACTTGTACTAGCCACCTCGAAACATAAGCTATTGAAAAATATCAATGCTCCTTCAAAGTTATAGACTTTTGATAACTTTGAATGATCCTTATAAAACATGTTCCAATGAGAAAGCTCCATGTTTACTTTGTAATTCATACTGTTCGATAAGCTTGATTTAAATACTGTGAAACTTAAGCCAATGAGAAAGCTCGATGCTTCTCGAAATTCAGTTTCATTTACAAGGACCTTTAAAGTGTGAAGCATAAACCAATTATAAAGCTCCATGCACTTTGCAGTGTCAACCTTTATTAGGGTGTGAAGCATAGAAAAATGAGAAATCTCCACAATACTTTGGATTTCGAAGTGTCAGGATCTCTTGCTTTCATGTTTTATCTATCATTGGTTGCGAGGTCAGGCCTTTGCATCATGACTTCTATCTAGGAAGACTTCTTCACTGGCTTCATTGAAATGTTGACACATATTATCCCTTGACCCGCCAGACTTCCTGAATCTGAAACCTTATGAAACTTGGTCCATTTTGCAGACTTAATGTTTCACCTAGTGAAGCTCAACTTCAACCTTGCCCAGACCTTAAGCTTTATGAAATTTGGTAAATTATGCAGACTTGAAGTCCACAAAACCCGAATGGCTTAGAGAGGCTCGAAATCTTGCCACGTGTCCTTTGCTTTATGGGCACTTAAATTTCTTGGCGGTGTAGAAATTTGACAGCATTTTAACATCCCAGTCTTTGCTTAAATGGCTAAGTCTATTTTAATTGCGTTATTTAACCATTCTTACATATTTATACTTTATGGTCAAGTTATATGATTTTGGGCCTCATAGCTTCATATTCTTGGAGAATTTTTTTCATTCGGTGCTAATTGTATGTTCTTTGTGACATATGTAGGCATATCTTGATCACCCGCAAGTCTTAAGATTTTATAATTTGATTAACCAATCCATTAAACCAATCCTATGGCATTTCTGCTGAATCCTTTCTTTTATTTTGACAAGGCATGAAATTTATTACAAATTGATACTTCTCCTTTACTTAGTGTAGACACCTAAATTCGGATTTTGTAATCTTTTTGCTAAACGCACACAAATCACTCTCATTGTCATAAATTCCGTTATAATTAGTGATTTTATCTAATTAACTAATATTTCTTACCACTTTTGTGAATTAATGGTGATTTATTGGTTACCAAACCTCTTTTTCATTCAATATGGCATTTTACGCCGAATCGTAAGCAAAAATCCTCTTTAAAACAAACAATTAGTGTTTATTAGCTAATTAAGCCTATTTTTTCCTTGTTTGGGTAAATATACCCTACTATTGGCTCAAACCCCTCTTCTAACCACTCAAAATAACCCTACTTCTGTCCACAACATCTCAACAAGCTTCAAAAGCTTATCCCAACCTCCTAGATGACCCTACATGGTTGATTAAGGCTCCCCACATCTTAATCACTTATTAATTCACTAATTGTGATTAGCAAAGCTTAATCATGATTAAAAATTCTAATCTAATTTGTGCTTTTAGTCCCACATGCTCCAAAATACAAGTTTTCCTCAAAGTGAAAACTATAAAAAGGACTAACCACAAACCTTTATATTTTACACCATGCTTTGATTTGCATCTCATATAATAAATATGATATATAGCCAAGTTCAATCCTTGCCTAAAGCCTTCAACAAGGTTAGTAGATGGATATCTAAAGTGACTTTACAATTCATTCAGAGAGGCCATTTCACCTTGTTTGGAGTAGTAACCATCCCAATTTGATTGCCCTCTTAAGTCTATTTAGGCCCATGTTAGGTAATTGAGCATATTAGTAGGCATGCTTAGTTAGATTTTGAATTGTATTCATGTTAGTTAAGCATTCCTTTAAACTTCTATCTTAATGTTACATTCCTAGACTTAGAGCCTTGACTAGAGGTGGAAATGGTGTTAGCCTTCCTTAGTTAGTCATGCAATTTGATTTGTAAAGTTTAGGGTGCTTTCACTTAGACTGAACTTTGAAGAATGGGGAGCAATATGAAACAAAAAAATAGTTATATCTACAAAAATTCTATGAAAAAGACCATCTCAATCCAAGGAACTAGGTTAAGAACCAACAATGGCTTCTTCCTAGGTATGGGTACCCCCTATGGGTGCCACAAGAACAAAGATAATCAACATATTCCTAGTCCATTAGGTAAGGAGTCGTGGGGATAAAACACACATGGATTTCTGAAAAGATATAAAACATTCATAGTATAATACTGCCATGTCTCGAAACTTGATCACTATAGACCAGAGCACAAAAAGGGAAATGACAACACAAACATAAAAAAAACACAAAGAAACTACGTATAATACAAAGATCATACTTGACCATTTGGATAAGACCATGCTAGACAATCCTGATATTTCTTCACTAATTTTACACAAGCTTGATTTTATTTTTTTCTCATGCCACATCCCAAAAAAACCTTTTTGGGATTTTGAGAAGCTCCAAAGTTCCATTCTTCAACATCTCTGGGCACATAGATAGGATTTCTCATGACCTTGTCAGTATTGTTACAATTTGACTTGAGACTAACCAGTCCTCTAGGGATAACACTTGTTTTTTACTATATTACATCTTTCCCAAAGAGGGGTTTTTTCCATCACATAAGACAATCATTAGCTCAAGATCAATGAGTTGATTAGTGAATTCACCTTTACAATTTAGAAACCTTTGGATTTGAGCATCATCTCTAAAAACCTGCCAATGTTGAATGTTATCAAGGATTGATGGTCTAACTAGTACCTTTACTTAATAATTGTAATAAGGAGATACAACTTCATTGTCATACTAATTTGAAGAAGTTAGAACCACTCCAACTCTATTTCCAATATTGGAACTTTCTCCATCAAAATTATGGGTCTAGGGGGCATTGATGTCTTTAAGGTGTGCATTAGAAAGTTCAAATGATTGAGCCATATCCATATCAGCATTAGCTACAGGAGGAAGAGAGGATACTTGACTGATGCAGGCTCAAAGGTCTTCTGTAGTTTTGGCATATAGAAGATCAGTGGAAGTATCTCCTTATGGTGAATATTTTGGGTATTCCACCATACATGTATCACTAAAATTAGGTTCCTCATTACTATCATCATCTTCAACCAGCTGCTCATATGGGGGTGTGGTAACAAACATTTATCACACCATTCAATAATGTATTCTTCTCCTACTATGGATACCCTTTTTGTTAATGGACCTGGGACTGATTTATTCTATCTGAAAGCTTGTTGCTTGTTTCCTAAACCCATAAGTCCATGTCCTTTGTCATCAAATCAGTTCTCTCCTTTGGGATGATTCTTAAATCTATTTTTTCCTTGGGCCTAGTGCTGAACTTGAGGATTTGAAACCAATATTTTCTCTACTCTAGCAAGCTTATATTAGATATATTTGACTCCTCCAGCCAAATTTTTAACCACTTCCTCTAATTAAATAGCCTTGCTTTCCTGAGGCCTTTCTAGATTGATCAACTTGATAACTTACCTCTTTGGAGGATTCTCAACTACTGTAATATTGTTCTCAATTTGGACAACCATAGAGAAATCCTACTTCTTTATCCCTTAGATAATAAGCTATTTTTTTATCAAAGAAATTTGAGTATTTAATCAAACAAGAATCATCACTAGGCCTTATATTATCTAGTAATATATTCAAAGTTTTATTGAACCTAGTATTAAAGTATTACACACACTCATTAGGATCATTTCCGTATTTTTAAAACTCTGATAAAAAACCTAGGGTTATTCTTATCACCATATTACAATATGAAAGCATTCTTCATTTCTACCCAAGAATCAATCGAATTTGCAAGAAACAAGTTATACAATTCCCTGACATTTTATTATAATGTATGTATGAATAACTTAACATAAACATCTTAATGCTATACTTAATATTCATCCATAACATTTTGAAAAAATATGAGATGTTGATCCCCATTTATGGCAATATTCCATTGAAATCTAGGAAATCTATTTCTAATTTCATGTCGTACTTCATTGGGATAGCCCACCATTCCATGGAATCTTATTAGTCTATAAGTAGTAACCATAAAAGGAGACCTTGGTGGAGGTTGTACCATATTATTTGCTCGAATATTTTCAAAAGGAGGGTTGAAAGGGTGGGGAACTAGGGAAATTTTAGGTAGAGGAGTATGATATTCAAAATGGAAAACCTTTAGGGACTAAGTTTCACAAAATACTTGATTCTCATAAGTCAACAAAGAAGAGAGATGAAGAATACCTTTGTTACTTGTAGATGTTGAACCTTTTTGAAAAAAAGTATGTGAATATGCTTGAGGACTACCTGAATCAGATATTTCAGATGTGCTAGAGTAATCCTCCACCAAAGGTGGATCAAATTCAATAGGTTGAACAATTTTTTCTTCTAACTTTTGATCACCCACAAGTTTCCAAATCTACTTCCTTATTGATTGTGTATTCTCTAGATCTAGGAGTAATCTTCTGGTAGGATCATATTTGAACAAAGATCTTCTTCCTTCCAAATTTGCAAAGGGGAGAGTTAATCAATAAGGTTTAAAATATTTTCACTGGTATACCCACATTTTCTTTGAAATACGGAGCCACCACTAAGTCCTTGCACCTTCGATGAACAAATTAACTCAAAAGGCTCTTGAAATGATATCTTTACAAATTGGGAGGTTGAGCTTTGTAGATCTTTATTAATTTTACCACATTTTCCCCAATAGTGTTAGGTTTTATGGAAAACCTACATATAATGAGAAAATTTTGGACAATATTTTCAGAATGGTTTGTATTTTCCTAATTTCAACAAAGCTCTATAAAGTTATGTATTTTGAACCTCAATTGGAATTCTTTATCCTTGGTAATGGCACTAGAAACATGTTGATGGGAAATTCAATTTTTGAAAGACAAAATTCCTATAAAATTATATAAATAAATCCCCGACAACTCAAGAAGTCCCTAGAAATGGTGCCATAAGCGTGTTGGTCCTCAAATTCACACCCCCAAGTGTCTTGACAAAAATTATCTTAGGAAAAGGGGGAAATGCTTGGAATGGTGGTAGATTTGGTGGTGGTGTGTCATTTTTTAGTTGATGATGGGTCTAACACTTTCCTTAGGATCAAGCCTTGGGATGATTGAGGGGAAAGTACAAAGGAGATGGCCTTTTCCTGTTAGTTTTGTTTATGCCTTGAACCAGGGTGAGAGGACCCACGGTGTAACCTGAATGCAGAGGAGGAGATAGGATATTTATTCCCTTGATTTCTTTAAATGATGGATTAATATGGGATAAACATGGTCATGGACACAACACTTTAGTCTCACGAGTTGTCACAAAAAATGTTACATATGCTTACTTTACCAGACATAGGTTATTATATACATTAGAATTCGATTTCTCTTGCATTCTCTAGATGGTAGAATTACAGGTAAGGGGTATTCTCGATGATATTGAGAGACTGAGAAATAGAAATGAAACAAATAGAAGTTATTATGGGGTGGGATCAATTATGTAGTTTTAATGGAAGGGGGATTATAGGAAGAAAAATTCCTTATAGTCAAGCATTTAACCCTTAGAGTAACCTCCTATTTTGGGAATTACAGAAAACTTGACTAAGTAGTGACAATTTCTACAAAGAAAGATTTGAATTCATCGATCGTCAATAGATGCAAAGATTTGAAAAAATATCTAAAATACTTGACACAAGAGCTTGTGCAAGCATTATAATAAATTATTTATTATTTCTTCCCTTATAAACCCAAGATACACTCAAAGGCTAACAAAAATTTCTCAGCACAAAATGGTTGGAGTAAAAGTTTTATAATTACGTCCAATATTTCAGAGTAAATGCTCATAACACAATATTGAGATAATGACCAAAGTACAAACATTAAGGACATATCTAGTGTATGCGAAATAGAATTAATAAACACAAGACTGTAGTAGAAAATATAACTCTCCAATCGACAATTTGACATACAAAACTCAGAACACAAAAATTAAACTCAAAAAGAGACATATTTTATTCAGACCTTAAATTTTCTTATCAAGGGAACATCAAGAGAATGCTTTAAAATTTTGTCAATGGCTGCACATTGCAACCAAATTGACACAAAATTATGGGAAACATAAATCTATATGTATTTCACAAAGGAAACATGGACTATTTACAATGGAACCTCTTGACCCTTTTTAGAAATAGAAAAACTAACCCCCTTAAATATGAGGACAAACCCCCATATTTATACAATTTTGATGATTTCTTACAATTTGATCCCCCCCAAAATAGTAAGTGAATTTCCCCCTTGTTTGAAAATAAGGATCTTTGATAAAATTGTTAACATATTTTATCTAACTGAAAATATCTTATTTTTCTATTAGTATTTTTGGATTGATTCCATGCCTTTACTACCACATATGAAAAAAATTAAATGATACTACAAGGTGCACTTGTATCCTTATTTTATATTTTTATCTAGCCAAACCCCATCAATTTATGAATCAAATGATGCCAACTTGAAAATCTTGAGGATATCTTTCTATTGAGACCAATTTTGTGTGATTTGGAGCTCTGGATCAAAAGTTATGGCCATTTGAATTTTTGTATGTCAGGATGAACATGAGAGTGACACGTTATGACATTTGATTGGCTTCAGGAATTACCTATATGTGTATTTCTTTTCCTTTTACTTTCTGTGTGAGCTAATAAGAAAATTCCATGCACCTTTGCCTTCTTAGACTAGTTGTTTACCTAACTGCTTGCCACAAAATGTGAGCCAATGAAAAAGCTCCATGATTTTTCATAGTGTCAAAATTTTCTTTTATTTGTACTAGCCACCTCGAAATGTAAGCTAATGAAAAATATCCATGCTCCTTTGCAGTTCCAGAAATTTGATAACCTTGACTGATGCCCGTGAAATGTGAGCCAATGAGAAAGCTCCACACTTACTTCACATTTCAGACTATTCAATAAGCTTGATTGATTGTTGTGAAACGTAATCCAATGAGAAAGCTCCACTCTTCTTGTAATTTAGTTTCATTTATAATGAAATTTAAAGTACAAAGCATTAAAAAAAAAAATCTCCATGTAACTTGCGGTGTCAACCCTTTGTCAGGGTACAAAGCATAGACAAATGAGAAAGCTCCTTGATACTTTGGATTTTACAGTGTCAGGATCTCTTACTTTTGTGTTTGTATTTCATTGGTTACGGGGTCGGGCCTTCTCATCATGACTTCTATTTGGAATAAATTGTTCACCTGCTTCATTGAAATGTTGGCATGTATTGTCCCTTGACCTGCCAGACCATCCAGATACAAAACCTTATGAAATGTGTTTCATTTCATGGACTTAATGTTTCGCCAAGTGAAGCTCAACTTTGACCTTGCCTGGACTCAAAGTTTTATGAAATTTGATAAATTATACAACCTTGAAGTCTGTAAAACCTGAAAGGATTAGAGAAGCCCGAAATTTTACAACACATCCTCTACTTTACAGACATTTAAATTACTTGGCAGTGTAGAACTCTGACGGTCATTTGAACATCCTAGTCTTTTCTTAAATGGCTAAGTACATTTTAACTAATTTATTTAACCATTCTTGTAGCTTTATACTTTGTGGTTGGGTTGCATGATTTTGGGCCTTCATAGCTTCGAATTCTTGGAGTAATTTTCATTCAATTCTGATTGCATGTTATTTGTGAAAGATGTAGACATATCTTGATCACCCGCAAGTCTTAAGATTTTATAGTTTGATTAACCAATCCTCCAAAATTGTAGCTAAATCCTTTCTTTTATTTCAACAAAGCACAAAATTTATTACAAATTGATACTTATCCTTTACTTAGACTTAACTATGAATTATGGGGAGTAATATGAAGCACACAGAATAGTTACATCTACAAAAAGTCTATGTAAAATACCAGCTCGATCCAAGGAACTTGATTGAGTACCAACATACTCTTTGGAGATGATACAAATATTTAGAAGATGAACACATTCATGGCTCTGACAACTCTTGGCTATACGAGGATCAGATGGTTGAATGCTAAGAATCCACTAATTATACTGAGGCACATAAAATGATGAAAACTATGAACTAGAAAGGAAGAGAACTTATCCCACAAGGACATGACACTCTTGAACATGTTGAAATCAAATATAATCTATACACACATGGTCTAGGATATGAGACATTTGACAAGAGGCCATTCATATTTGATGTCTTGACTAGTGACAAGGACACAGACTATGAAGTTGAGACTAGTTCCACACATAGCCTCTTTTAGAACCTCGTTGAAACTACACTCTTTCTCAAAGACCTATCCATAAGAACCCTTGATGTTTTTTACCCTTACCTTATTGATAAGGACTAGAACTGTCATGTTCTTATGGACCTCTTTCAAAATGATGAGGCCATCCAGGAGCTCCTCAGATCTCAAGACCCTTTTCCCTTGTCAAATCATAAGAAGGCTTTCGATATAAAGTTGACCTTATTTTGGAGAGGAACTTGAAATATCTAGTCCAAAAATTAAAAAAAAAGAAAAATCATATCTTGCATAGTGAAAACCTTTCTGAGGAGTTATGCGAGCAACAAAAAGTGAAAAAAAGAAAGAAAATGAAGTGTCTCACAGTGAAAATGTTTTAGAGGTGATAGAGAGAGGAGAATCTAATCCTGAAATATTTGATGACCTAAATAAACCTATAACATCATTTTAAGATAATGACACTTCTAAGCTATTGGTAGAAGGAACAAAAACTATCAACATCGTGACAAAAGACCAACCTAAACTGCTATAACTTGGTTCTAGTCTCTTAGAAAATGAAATCAAGGCATTCATAAAGATTCTAATAGAGTTTCAAGATGTATTTGCTTGGTATTATAAAGATATGCCAGGTCTCAACCCTTCTCTTTTGGTTCATCATCTTTTGGTGTGCCCAGACGCTAAGCATATTAAGAGAAATTTGTGTAAAATGCATCCCAAAGTTGCATTTCTCGTCAAGGCTGAACATCAAAAAATTATAGATGCAGGCTTCATATGGTCCATCGACTATTCAAAGTTGATATCAAACATGCTACTAGTTGTAAAGAAGACCCCTAGAATTTGCATTTTTATGGACTTCTGCAACATCAATAAGGCATGCCCTAAGCATGAATTCCCTTTTCCCAATATCGACATGATCGTTGACTCTATCGTGGGCCACACGATGTTATATCTTATGGATGGATTCTTAAGGTACAACAAAATTTAGATTTTTAAAGAAGACCAACACAAAAAAACTTTCACAAACCCATGAGGGACATTTTGTTACAAGGTCATGCCTTTTGGCCTTAAGAACACCGATGTTACCTACCAACATGCCATGACTATCATTTTTCATGATCTTATTCACAACATAATGGAGGAATATGTCAATGACATACTTGTCAAGTCCATAACAAGATTTGATCTTCCAACTGTGCTTTGACATATATTTGAACAATTAAGGGAATATAAGGTTCATAATCCAAAAAAGTGCATATTTGGTGTCACTTCAGGTAAAATTCTGGGATTTATTGTCTTGCAAAGGGGAATCAAAGTGGACCCTACAAAATTTAAAGCAATTAAAATCTACATTAGTTAAGAGGATTACAAGGAAAAATACAGTCTATTCGGAACTCCATCTCTTAACTTGCAGATAAATGCCATCATTTCAACCAATTACTTAAGAAGGATGTCCAATTCAAGTGGACATAGGAATGTAAAGAATCTTTCACCAAGTTGAAATAGTATCTATCCACTCCAACGATACTCATGCCACCCATTCAAGACAAGCCTATGTTGTTATACACTTCTACAACAGAGCATGCCATTGGGGAATTATTGGTGCTACACAATGACAAGGTTCAAGAACAAGCTATGTATTATTTGAAAAGAAATATCCTTGATCATGAGACTAAGTACTCACTGTTTTGAGAAATATTGCTTGGTAGTCGCTTACACTTTTGGCAAGTTGCAACATTATTTGTTAAATCATACAACAAAGTTAATTCCCAAGGTTGACACTCACATGTATTTACTTTAAATACCATTAATAACATGATGGATGTCCAACTAGATTGTAATCCTCAGTGAAAATGATATTTAATGTTTCAATCAGAAGGCTATAAAAGGTCAAGTGATGGTAGATAAACTAGCCGCAGTGCCACTGCCAGGTTCACAACTGTTAAATTTTGAATTCCTAGATGAAGACTTGTTGTTCATTGATGCAGTCCCCTCATGGACTATATTATTTGATGGTTCTTACAACACACATGGTTCAAGAGCCAGGATTTTACTACGCACACTTAATGGGGATATTATTCCTAAATCTTATCACATCGGCTTCCCTTATACAAACAACATAGCTGAGTATGAAGCACTAATAGAATGTTTGGGATTACTATCTCCTAACGACTACAAGAGTTGACGGTATTTGACGACTCCCTTCTCATCATTAAACATGTCAATGGTGAGTATCAATTAAAATATGAGAATATTCTACCCTAAAAATGCATGGTTGATAGTCTCAAAACGTATTTATAGATTATCACTTTTGAACAAGTTGATCGTCTACAAAACAAAGCAATTGATGTCATGGCATCTATTACATCGCTTCTTGTGTTCAACGTTAATAAAAATCACAATGAGCTCCTCATTGAACATCTGTTGGGGCCTACATATGATTTTCCAGAGTTCACCATGGTTTGTGAGATTGTTGGTCATGATCATCCCTAGTATCATGATATATACACCTTCATTCAAACTAAATCTTATCCCCAAAACTTAAACTCAATCAATAAAAGAGCCTTGGAACAACGTGCCTCACACTACACTATCCTCACTGACACCCTATATCAAAGAGGATATGATGGGAATCTCTTAAGATGTCTCAATTAGGATGAAGTTAATCAAACACTAGCTGAAGTGCACTTAGTTATTTTTTACATACACACAATTGGAAAGGTCCTTGCAAAGAAGATCTTGCACATTAGATACTACTAGACTACAATGGAAATGAACACATGTAATTATGTAAAGAAATTTCAAGCTTGTTAGAATCATGGTAATCTAATTCATGTACCTTCTCATGTTGTGCATCCCATCACTTCACCTTGGTGTTTCTTTGAATGGGGGATCGATCTAATCATAAAAATAAAACACACCTCTTCCAATGGTCATACCTTCATTATAACCACCACTAAATATTTCACAAAGTCAGTTCAGGCTATACCTCTTACATATGTCACTGGATGTAATATATCCAAGTTCATTTTCAACCATATCGTCTTCCACTTTGGCATACCCACAACCATTATAACTGATAATGGTACTTCCGTTAATAATAAGAACGTAAAAACTCTTGCCAATAAATATCATATCCGGCTACAATGGGCCACTCCTTATTACCCACAATGAAATAGCCAGCCTACAAAGTAAAAAAAATACTATCAAATCCATCTTGGAAAATACAGTCGATAAGCATGTAAGTTGTATATGTTAAAAATATTAGTGAGAAAAATGTGAGAAAACAAAGAAACTTACTTCCATAATATAATCTCCTAAAAAATACATCATATAGAGAAATAGATGAAAAGTAGAGAGAATATAATACTTACACTTACCTACAAGATTGAAAAACTCCTCCTTTGATGTGTTGGATTTTCTCTTGATTTATTGATGGTTGATTGTACTTGCTTCAGATTTGGTGGAGAAACTTGAGAACCACCTCCCCTTGATTTTTCCTTGGATTTCTTGATTGAAGATGATGATAGATTGAATGATTGAAGATAAAAATGGACAAGTGATGAAATAAATTAACAGAGCTTTGTTATGGATATGAGAGATGGCTCTCATGGATGAGGAGAACTAGATATATAATTTGTGGGTAGAGGATTCAATGGCTAAGATGAATCCATCTTAGATTTGGATCAAGGATGGATAATGCATGTGAGGATTGGAGGATTCTAGAGTGGAAGACTCTAGAATTTTGAATTCAAAATTCATGGAGGGAAGAAGCTTCCATTGAATTAAATTTTCAATGGAAGGAGATATTTAGAGAGGATTCTAGAAATATAAGCCTCTAGATTTAGAGGTGTGAGGATGTGATTATGTTTATAATTAGATTAGGTTAATAAATGATGATTAGGGGTGAGGTTACAGGGAAAGACTAGGTGTAGGGATGTGTAGAGTAGGTGGGTAGGTAGATATCGGAATATTAAATTTCTAAGAAAGTTAATAAGGATTATTATAGGATAATATGATATAATATTGAAATAAAAGTGATTACTGATGAAATGATATGATAAAATAATGAAATAAAAGGATTAATGATAAGATAAATGATGATAAAATGATAAAAGGGGAAATATGATAAAATGGATTAAAGATAATTAATCTTGCAATTAGTTATTATATGGATTTAGATGATGTTGCAAGATAAATTAATCGTAATTAATCATGTCGACATTTTAGATGTCTACATTGAAAATTCATGATTTCTTGAGATTTTGGATTCATTTCTTACTCTTCTTTGTAGTTTTTATCACCACCTTGAAGCTATTTTGGAGATCTTTTACATCATCTTTGAAGATTTGAGTTCCTCTTCTTTCATGGAGTCCCCATCACCATCACATCACCATTGTGCATCAGTCTTATAGGTTTATCAGTCATCTCAGAGCTCTACCCTTGCATCACCCATCATCAAACTTCATCTACATTTTGTATTTCCATCCATTTTCATTCCTAAAACCCTAGATCCCTTCCCGATTTCCATTGGCTCAACCAAGTCACCATCGACCAGATCCACATCTATCTTGTTATCTATCACCCACACTTCCAGTCATATGTATTCATCCCTTTAGATTCCAGACCCTTTAATATCACCATTCTACACATACGTAGCTTCAAATTTCATCTCCATCACACCTACTTGTCATCAATCCACCCAAGTGACCATCGATCTAGTATCAATATTCCCTATTCTTAGATATATGTTCCATCTACAACATTCCTTACTATTGACTAAGTTCCCAAACCTCTCTATTTATCTAATGTACATATTCAGAATTCAAGATCTGACCTTTTCATACTAGTCACCGTTGATTTAGATAGGTATCCATTGATTTGATTAACAACTACCACATTCATCATCAAATCCCGAAATTTCTTGCATCTTTTCTATTCAAGATCAGATATATACCTCTTACATCATCTTAGTACCATCTAAACAATATAGTCATATTTCATACCCTTAGACCAATAGTCTAATCCCATGTGTGCTAGCCTATCACCCAACGGGCACTGGGCACTCACTCAAGGCACGCATGGGCACCAAGTCTCTCCTTTATGTGAGTCTTATGAGAATGCATCATCTTATAACATATATTCAAATGGAAATGAGAAGAAAGAACCATGCCACATTCTAGAATGATTTTTTATCTTATTACATCCATAAAAGAGAAATAACAAGCATCATAAGGAAATGGCTCATATAGAAAGGAAATACGTAAGTATTATACTCCTGAACACATAGATGATTTATAACAGAGCCTTATTTTCATCTTAATAGGTTTAATAATCCACATTACATCCCATGAGGTCATAACAAATCCTCTTATAACTATGTAGAGCCAAGTCATGCAATAAAGCTATATTATGCTCATCATATTACAAAAACAAAAGAAGGAAAATCCATCCCTCTAAATGTGCCATTACTAACAGAGCTCTCCTAATCCCTAACCCACAACATCCTCCGTTATGTTTCTGTAGGGATTCACCTCTCTCTTCTTTCCTCCACACTCTACACACTCTCTATCTATTATATCTATATCTTTCTTCTATTGTGCACTTGTATTTATAACCTTAGCACCCACCACCATGCATTTTAGAAGTTACAGTTCAGTTGCCAAGTGTTGAAGTGGTCCTCTATGGGAGCATGCCTTTATAAATCTCTGCTCTCCACTCCTTGCAATGAAATCTTCTGGAACCTTCCATCGCATGCCTATAATATTCCCTTTTTGATCCCACAGTTGCCAGGATGACATCTTATCCACAAGGGTCACACTTTTCTTGTGTGCTACCTGGGATGCCAAATGTGGCTAAGTACAAAATTTTTTTTTCCTTGTGTGTGCACACTGAGTGTTTTTCAAAAAACTGCTAGAATATTTCCCTATGCACCTTCAACCCACACACCCTTCTTCAAAAAGGTACAATGTGCACCCACATGTCTTCTTATACTTAGCTGATATTTTAGGGCCCAACACCACCCACACTATGCATGTTCTCCATCCTCGGAAACACTCTTCAATAAGGAAATAAAGAATGGTAGATCCTTACAAATGGTTAGAATGGAAGAATAAAGGAATGAAGGAATGGGGAAAAGAATGAAAGAATGAAAGAATGGGGAACTTGTTTACTTCTGGAGGAGGAGAGGGAAATCCTTACCTAATTCTGCTTCTAAATTTCCCCAAGTGTTGACCTTGTTCTGAGCTTGTTGACAGAAGTCACCCACCAGGGTGCTTACTTCTTCAAAAATCAGCTCCTCTCCCTTAGCGCTCATTGTCTCTACGATATCCTTTAGTTTTTTCCCCAAATATTTAAGCGCATCCATCCTTCGAGTGATTTGGGGATTCAATTCCTTCAGCAGATTCTTGATTAAGCCTTGTAAGGTCTCAATGGCCTCTTATTTCTTTTCCACTTTAGCTAGGATTTTTTCTTGCTCAACCCTATTCCTCTTGTTATTTTCTTGGAACTCCTTGAGTTATGCCTCATGGGTGGCAACCAAGATACTTGTCACTCTATCCCTATCCGTATAGTTATCATAGGAAGACTTAGCAATTTACGTGAAAAATTGTACATTGGCGAGGATTTTTTTGTACTGAGTAACAATTTCCACAACCTTCTTCTTATTCTCTTTTTCTTGGTGGGACAACACCTCTTCTACAAATTCTAAGGTAAGTGGCTGCCTCTCCATAGTGAGTATGTGGGTCAAGTCCTCTAGGCATTGTAAGGCTGATCCATATTTTTACACGGGTGGGGTTAAGTCTGGATGATTCGAGATAATGGAATCCGTGATCATCTCTATTTTCTTGTATGCCTCATGCACCCTTTCCTTCTCGTCCTTCAACTCACACCTTAACTGAGTGCCAATTAGTTCCTCCTACTTCAAGTCCTTGTTTTTCTAGAGGAGCTCTTCCTCCCTTTTCTTGAGTTCTGCCTCTAGAAACTTCACCCCCTCATTTCTTTTGAAGATCCTGGCTTTAACCTCAACTGAAACTTTTTTGAGGGAATTGCATATTTTCTCATCTAATAATTGTTGAGCATTCTCTAAGGGGTTTATTCCTTTTGTTTTTAGCACCTTCAACAATGCTCCTTGGTTTATTTCAAATTCCGGTTCATCAATGTGGGACACAAATGCCCATGATAAAAAATTCATTGTTTAAGGGTATGCACCTTCCTCATCAAATGAAGCCATGGCTAAAAATTACTCTGTTTGCATGGTGCTCTGGAAGCGCGTGTGAAACACCTTTTTCAAATCATCGATGTAACCCCTTCTTTGACCTTGCACTACTTCTATGATCTTCCTCCCTATGTGTGCAGCCCTTGGAAAGCTTACAACAAAACTGGGATCTCCTGCCATGCTACCATATTATTTTCCTATACTTTCCTCCTCACCTTCCTTCATCACCTCGTTAGCACTACATTATACCTCTTGTTCCACTATGTCCTTGATGATTTTCACCACTTCTCTCTCTATGACATTGTCTACCTATTCCTTTGTGAGGCTTGGGGTCATTTGATCTTTTGTATTTTCTTCCTTACCTACCCCCTTACCTTGGGCCTCAGTTTCTTCTTCCTCCTCCTTCTCCTCATCCTCTTCATTATACTCCTCATCTCCTTCTCCCTAAAAATCATGTATCTTAGAGATTGGATGGTATTCACCTCCTTCTGGCTCATCATCATCATCCCTGTCACTGATGTAGGCATCTATATTCCCTGTCTCTTCTAAATCTGCCTCATCATTAACTTTCTACTTCTTCCTTAATGGGGATTCTAGTACAAGAGATTCTTCTTCTTTTTCTTTAACAGGTGATCTCTTCATTGGTGATTCCTCATGGGTAAGGGGATCTTCATCTTCCAAAACCTCTTCTTCTGGGGTCTTCGCTTTGATAGGGTATTTCTTTATCTACGTGTAAGTACTAGGCTTAGCACTTTCTTCTGGTGTGCTCACCATTTGCATGGTTTGAACACTTGATGCCTTCTACACCTCTTCTCTTTCTCTCTTCCTAGGCAAGGCCTTCTTCCTTCATGTAGGGTCTTCAGGGATGGAGACATCGTTATCCAAGTAAAAAAAAAATTCAAATTTTTTCCTTATGCACAGATACACCCTTGTTGCAGTCCTTCCTGCAATCGACAACGTTAAAGGATTCATCATTTGCATCTCCTGGAGACATATCTCTCCATGTATGCATGCTTATTTGGGTAGACAAGCTTCCAGCACATCTCATGGTGGTCTATATCTACCTCACTAAGGTTGAACCTTAGTCTCTTAGCCTCCTTGAATTGATTAACCCTAGTTTGGAAGTATTGTGTGGTGAAGGAGAAGGATAGCTTGCACCATGGACTCATATTTTCATCTATCAATGTAAATCTACCAATGCAGAAGTGTCGGTATAATGTAAATTCTGCCTCTCCATCCATGAGCATGGGAAATTTCTCTGGGATCCTCCACTCAACCCTGAATGTGTCACACATTCTCTTATACCACTTCTCCAGGCGTGCTTTGTGAGCGACTATCATGGTTTCAGAAGTGTATTTAGAAAACATTTTTGTGGGTGAGGGATCCTCTTCTGGATACTCCCAAACAAACTTTTATGGCCCATCGGGCACTCTAATATTTGAAAATACAATGGGTCTAGAATCTCGGAGATGTTAAAGTATTGCAACCTCTTCTTGTATTCATACATGGCTACAGTATCCTTGATAGCCTATTTTTTGCTCATATCATCATCTATGCTATTTCCTTCACAAATGAGGCTTGTGAACTTGGATATCAGTTGTGGTGTGATGCACATATTACACCCTACAAAATAAAAGTGATCCCCATGCACGCGTAACATCAACCATTGGTAAAGGTGCTCAGGCTTGCCAAAGTATGGCAACTAATATAGTTTTAATAATCCATCCTTCTCTAATTTGACTTTTAGCTTGTTAATGGAAATGTGCATCCCATCTGATGTCCTCTTGTTAGTTGGTCAAACCAACTCTAGTGTGAATTCCTTCTTGGTTGTTCTCGTGCGATGGTTATAAATGCACACAACCATCTTTTGTAAACTCCCACTCTTTTCCTAGCAATACCCCATCTAGGTATTGCATCTCTGCATACCATTCTTCATTGGTGCTCATGATGGTAGTGATTTTCTTTCCCTTTTCCTTTCCCTTTGTTTTCTTCATTGAAATAATTGGTTTTCTAGGTACCATATTTTCTAGTTGGAATAAAATTAGATACTCCCTCTTGGTCTACTCTTTTACTCTGTTCAATCCCAAAGCTCACTCTAATGCTTTAACTCATGAAATGAATCCTTCTTTCTCCGCGTCCTAGCTGCCAAACCCTAACCAAGAAATCCTTCCACAAGATGATGCTCTTCACACAACCTTCCTCACACCCATGTACTTCTTCCTTCTGGTTCATAGATCTAATCTAGATGCACACTCAAATTTCTCATATTCTCCTTTCTTTGCACAAATTTCTCTCTGGAAGCTCTAGTTCACAAGATCTTCTTTCACTTCATAATCGCAAGGTAACAAATGAATTTCCCGACCTTGTATTTACAATTTTTGCTTCTTTTTAGCATTAAATGCCACACCACCTACCAACATACTTTAACATTAAATGAGAATTTTTCCACTAAGATGACTTTAAATTCCCTTACCCATGCACCACATCCTACTCAAAAATCCTTTACAACCTTTTGGCGCACAAAAATCCACCTCGACAGAAGACTCTTACACACGCATCTGCAACACTGAAGGCATGTCTTCTATCTTTTACCTGATTTTTTACCTTGCCTACCTCATATTATTATTGAGCTCTTCATCCTTTATGTATGTGGTTTTTGCAAAGCCTTTTTGACACCATAAACCAATATCCATCGTTTCCTCACACGTTATATCCATCTTACACACTTCCTACTAATGGGCCACTCAAATTGTATTGTAGGTTTATACTTCGCATCACTTCACCCCACACTAAAAAATATGTGAAGTCCTCTGCACATACACAATCCTAGAAAAATAATGTGGTTACTAGCACACAAGGTAAAAAAATGAAACAAAAGAAACGAACAAACAACGAAAAAGGGAAAAAAAAAGAAAGAAAAAGCATAAAGGGAAATTCTAAGCTAACTAGACATACTACCTTATTACAAAAACTAAGAAGAATTTTTTATAGTTGGACTTTAGCCTACTCCCATTAAAGTGACATGGTAACCTCATCCCATCCAGTGCATGTAATTGGAAAGCTCTTGAATCAGGAATGTACGAGATGATGTAGGGTCCTAAAAAATGGATTTTCAACTTCCCAGGATGGCACGTAGATACTTGGAATCATACAACAACACCATCTTCCCAACCTCAAACTTCTTTTTCTTGATATGAATGATCATGCCATGCCTTTTGTCTTGATTTTTCTCTCTTCTGACTCCATCTAGCAAGTGATCTTACTTTCTGTCTAACTACATTAACTTATCATTTCTTTCTTCTAGTGCTTGGTCATCAGCTAACGCTTCCTATGTGCATGCTATATGCAGTCAATGGTAACATGAATTCAACTAGGGAAAAATATCCTCCACGCCAAAAACCAATTGAAATGGTGTGCCCTTGTTCAAGCTTTTGTAGGTTTTCCTGTATGCCCATAGAACGGTTGATACTTTGTCATCCACAATCTTGTCTTCCAACATTCACAAATCTTAGTCAACATGTGACTTAGTATCTTGTTAAATGCCTTGTCAGTTCCATTTTCTTGAGGGTGATAGGGGCTAGTCTTGTGATGGGCCACCATAAATTCTACTAACAAAATCCTGATAATTTCATTGAGAAAGTGTGTACCTCTATCACTTGTTAAACTTAAATGACAACCATATATGTTGATTATGTTCTCCCATTAAAATCTAGCAGGTGTCGCTATGGTGTAATCCTTTGTAGGCGTTACCTCTGCCCACCATGTCAAGTAATCAGTGTAAATAATGATATACCATGAACTAGTCCCTCATGCACAGCTGGCACAATTGTCCCTAAAAAGTTGAATTGACCATTTTTCAAATGGTTCAGCAATGGCTATTGGTCGTAAGGGGATTTCATATCTCTTTCCAGGTTTTCCAAGGCACTAGAAATGGTCATAGGCCTTACAAAACTCAATACAATCCTTGTAGATGGTTTCCTACCAAATCCTTGCTAATAAAATCTTCCACGTGGTAGCATTTTCTACATAGTGTCCTCATATAATCCCACCCTATGCTTACTTCCTCTATAATTACCATGCGCTCATGTGCTCTAATATGCATCAATGTAGAACCTCATCATGACCAAAATTATACAGGTCTCCACTAATCAACATGTAGGGTGCTGCAATGTATTGCTAACTACTTTCTCTCCAGAGCCTTCAATCCTTCTGGTGCCACATGTGTTTTTAAGAATACTACGATATCTTCCAAGTATAAGGGCATGTGCACTGTAATGTAAATAGTTGCGTTTCTGACATGGTATCCTCAATGTTTTGACGTGTCCTCCCCTGAGTTAATCCTTGATAAGTTGTCAGGTCTTGAATTAATTTTTTCCTAGTTTTATGACCACTGTGAACTCAAATTTTTGAAATAATAGGACCCAACAACATATGCACCCTTTTAGAATGGGATTGTTGACTAATTATTTGAATGCCATATGGTTTGATATAGAATATGAATGGAATGTTGCTAACAGATACTACCTAAAAATTTTAGAGAACATATATCATAGATAATGCTTTGCGCTCAGTAGTTGTGTAATTTTGTTCTACTGGTGTTAATTTTCTACTTGGAAAGCACAAGGGATGATAAAAAATTCCCTCACTAGGTTGCACTAATATTACTCCCATAGTTGTTCCTGAGGCATCAAAGTGCAAAGTGAAAGGCTTATCCCAAGAAGGAAAACATAATATGGGCATCATGACTAAGCATTATCCTTCAAAGTGTCAAATGCCTTCTGTTGCGCCTCTCTCCAATGAAAGGACACTCTTGTGTTTTAATAATTACTCCAAGGGTGCAGAGATCTTAGCATACCCCTTGATGAAATTCCTATAATACCCCATATTTCCAAGGAATTTGTGCACTGCGCTTTGATTAGTAGGATCCCCTAACCCTACAATAACTAAAACTTTAGCAGGATCTACTAGAAAACCTTCTTTGCATATAATGTGTCCTAACAGAGTTCCAAATGGAGTAGCAAAGACACATTTCTTAATGTTGAGGGATATCCTTAATTACCGACATCTCTCAAACATCAACCTTAAATTGTCACAATGATCTTTCACCAATCCATACACAATCCAGTCATTTAGGTAAAATTGAAGAAACTTATGGATGAAGTCCTAAAATGCTTGTACCACGATGCATGAGAACAATACAGGTGCATTCCTCAATCTAAAAGGCATAACCATGTAGGAAAAAATTCCCCATTCAGTGGTGAAAGTTGTCTTTCTTTGGTCTTCCTTTATAATCTTGACTTGGTGATACCCTGAGAACCCATCCATGAAGGAGCGGACTTCATTCCCGGATACTCCCTCCAAAATTTCTTCAGTAAAGGGGGTTGGAAAAGGATCGATGACACATATTGCATTTAGATCCCTGTAGTCAACACAAATTCTTATCTTTCCATCCTTCTTGATACTGATAACCATTAGACTTATCCATTCTAATTTTTCCACTGCCTTAATGATACCAGATGCTATCATCTTATCTATTTCTTCCTTGACCCGTACGTGAAAATTTGGATTCATCTAATAAGGAATCTTCCAAATCAAACACACATCTTCCTTCAACTTGATCTTCATCTCTCCCAAGGAATGGTGAATTCCTTTGAGTTTATGGTACTCGTGAGGAAACAAATCTTGGAACTCACGCAACAGATCAATGACCTTTGAAACTTATTTTTCCGACCAATAGTCTCTGATGATAGATTCCTTAGGTTATGTCTTCATTCCATTGTTAACCTTATTTATTTTCAAGGGCCCATGGTTGGCACATGCTATCTCATTAGTGTTGTCTATGACTTCATGTGTACCTTCCAAATGGTTAACATTCAAAGTCTCCATCTCTTTCCCATCTATTACATACACCATTTTTCCTTTTTCTTTTTCTATGCATGTGCACTCAAGTTTTACTTCCTTTGATTCTTCTTTATTGAGGCGTATCTCTAAGTAAGGCTCACTTAGTAACTCCAACAACCTATCCTCTACCATAGCACTATCTCCCATTGTGAGGCACTTGATTACTTGTAACGCCTTATCTAGTGATGGCTTGGTACTCCTATACTCGAAAGCTTGAATGAGATCAACCACCAACTCCTGTCAATTACTTGTTTAATGACGCATATCTAAATGAATATACCAAGCACGCACATAACCCTATAAGGTGGAATACAACTTATGCACTCATAAAAAAGGTGGTAATGCTTCTGTGCTTCCCATCCATGCCTTCTCGCATGCTTGAATATGAAATGAGGCGGCCTCTTTACCATGGTATTATTGTATGACAGTGGGTGTGTTGTTCCTAGATAACCTCACAGAAAATGTGATCCTCACCTTGCACCACTCCAGGAGGTTTTCTCGATGTGTAGCCCACCAGTGCACTATAATTACAAGTAGGTTATAGTTGATAATTCCCCTCCTCTCATCTTCATTCTTCTACTGAGCCTCCATTTCTCGTAGGAAAATTTTAGGATATGATCCTCCAGAGTAACTTGGAAACTTCTTTCCTCCTAGGCACTTGACTAAACATGCCTTTGTTACCCTTGTTACAGATCCTCTCAAATATAATCCAATCAAATCATAGGTCCCGTGCACCCAATTGTCACATGCCACACTAGTGGTATCACTCAAGGATTGTGCATCCTCAAATTGGATAACTCCCTTTATGAGGTGAATTATCTCAGGATCTCTGATGGAGTGCACATAGATTCTATCAAGGAATTATTCTCCTAAGGGCTCAGTATAGGGTGCTAAATTCCCATCCATCAATGGAATGACCAGCCTTTCTTCCTTGTTCTCAAATTTGATATACCCTTTGTTAAACCGCAGGTCGACATTGTTCTTGTAACACCATGGGCACCCAAGTAATGCTAGAAATTTGTCTTCCTCGGTGAGTGCCAAGACTTCAAAGTATCTAGTGAACTTGGCCCCTTTAATGGTGATAACTGTATCCTTTAAGACTCTAATGGGCATTGCCTTAGTTTTTTTTCCATGTACAACAAATTTGAAGATTGCTGTAACGCGGGCCTTCCCATTTGATGCCAAACATCTAATGTAAGAATATTTACCTTTGCTCTCATATTGATGAGAATATTAATTGGAAGCCATCCATCAAAAACCAAATTCAAAATAATCTCCTTGTCATATTCAAGGTTATGAGGAGGAAGGTTTGCATGTAAAACCTACCTTTTGCGCTCTGCTCCGGCACATGGTACCATCTCTCTTAGTAATTCTCCTAGAAAGGGAATAATATTCTCTTGCCTTAAAATTTTACATACTTCCTTGAACTCATTCAAATAATTATTTGGAACCTTAACATCCTTCCTTTGCTCCACCTACCTTGATTACTTCTTAAGACACTGGATCTCCCCTTGTAAACTTTGAATCACATCCATAGTCTCCTGGTACACTTCCTTCTATTGAGTAGGGTCTGGATACTTTCCATATACCACTTCCTCTCTTGAAAATAGTGTCTTTTGTCTTGGCATCTCCCCTGCACATGTGGCCTCTACTTCCATCATCACCAGCATAGGTTTTATCCCTGACTCACACACCACTCTTGGCATCCACTATGATGTGAATCGGCCTTCTTGATGCTCACCATCCCAACACCTTTGTCTTTCTGGTGCTATTGGTTCATATGCTCATAAATTTCTAGAAACTCTTCGTACTTGTGTTTCTTTTCACACCATGAGCATTATAACAGATCAAGACACTCACATTTGTAATGCTCTATAGATCCATAATTATAATAGGTTCCTCATGGGAACTCACTTCATCCTCCGGTACAGTTACTATGACCAAGAAATCCTCTGTGAAAACCTCTTCCATGCACTCATCCATCTATGCATCCTTCATAACGACGGTCATCATCCTTGGAACTACTTGCAAGGCTAGTTTAGCACACACCTAGAATAATAGCATCATGGATCTGATCAATCAGTTTGTAATCCTTGGTATCATGGGTTGTAGAGGTATAGATCTTACAATAGCAAGAGACATTCTTGCGGATTGCACGCTGGAGTGGAGGGCATCTAATTACATCATGATCCCCATAACTAATCTCACAATCTACCATTATAGCATGTACTAACTTCTGAGGGCAATTATCCTTTGCATATCCCTCCACTTCGCAGTCTATACACCAAATACCACTACGAACCTCATGCGCTGAGTTTGTAGAAAACTTCTCTAACTACTTGGCTATTGCAGAAATTTGAGCCTTTAAAAAAGGACTAACATTAGTATCAACTCTCCCAACCAAATTCAGTGTGCAAGGAAAATTCCAATGCCTCACATGGGTATGTGAAAGTCTTGTATGACAGAGCCCTTCTAAATGGTGTTATCAATCCTTTGATAAACCATTGAGCACATCGAGAAGGATGAATGCCATAAAATAGTTTTGAAAAGAGAGTATTGAAATGCACATCATACTCTCGCACACTCTCTACCATTCCCTGTTGGATCTCCTTCAGAGCATTGATGCTCTTCTGCTCAAACTCAAGGATATGGAAATCTATTAGGAAGGCATTCTTCAATGTGGTGTAGTCTACCATAGTTTGATGGGGGACATACTTCCTATACCAGATATGCATGCGCCCTTACAACGTTGTTGCAAACTAGATTGCCTTTCATTTTGGGGTAGTGATCCCCTTCACGTGCCATAGTAACTCACACTTGTGCATATGCTTTATAACATCTTCAATGCACCTATAGTCTAGTAAGTGTAAAGACATATCAAAAAGAACTTGGGGAGGTGGTTGGGGTCCTTGTCCTCCTGATCCAGAGCCTTGGTTTTTTCCAATGTTTCCTCCTCCACCAGATCCATTGGATCCACTAGATCATGTTCCTCTTGACCCACCAGATCCACCTCCTGCAGTCGGAAAAGGACCAGAAGTGGTCACACCTAGTGTTCCCAACGTCCCACTAAACTGCGTGCTGATGGTTTGCGATATTTTACCACTTCCAGTTGTATGTCCCATTCCACTCCCAGACGCGATACCCAAACCTTGCGTACTTGCACCTTGTCTAAGGATTCCTCCAAATATAGGAATGGATTGTGCAACCATGTATGTTCCAAATGATAAATTATATCTTTTAGGCTTGGATCGGTTACTCCCACTGATACCAACTGGGTTAACAATACTTCTCCCTTGATATGGAAAACCAAGCGCCAGGGGTTGGTCGTGAGGTGGGTTCAGATGCATGATGATGGCTCTCCTTTCTCCATGAGACAAAATCTCATCAGAAGTTGAAGGGGCTTCTCTCCCACACTTGCCAAGATGGGGTAGCAAAGACTACTCAGGTTCCACATCCTCTACATGAACCTCAACTCCTTCCTGCAACATTTGCCTCCATAGATCCATCACACATGCAACCTCATGTTGTCTAGTCATCTCCCTTTCACGTGCTTCACTATACTTGAGTCGTCTCTCCTCTCTTTCCTTCCTATCCATGATGTCTGCCATCTTTCTCCACTCTAGCTTCCTCCCCCAACACTCAGAAAAGATTTTAAACTCAAAGTAATGACCAATAGCTTCATAGCCAAAGGAATAACATGTATAAATGATCCTCTAGGCTCCCTCAAAAACTTTAACTCACCAACTTCTGAGAAAGAATACATAGAAATGGCATATTCAAGAGTATAACTAGTCAACACTCTCTTCCAACAGTGATCAACAACACACATCCAAGTCATATTTGTATGCTATAGTCTCTAATAGTCATCTTGGGTCCATATGTGTGATCTATAGTACCAGCTCAATTTGGATGCGTATGCTGAAAGCAATTCATATAGTTTTACTAGGAAGTAGCAAAATAATGTCTCATATAGCTCATGGTATAGGTTCTCTTCTACCCATATATGTGCATTGAACTCAGGTCTAGTGCTGAATCTCTGAGAAAACACATCCTCCGTACTCTTGAACCATGTTTCAACACTTTCTAAGGTCAAACGCCCTATCATCACGCATTATAGGGACAAATATGCATATCATTTCTCATAACAACTTCAAAAAGAGGTCTCATCCATGGAACCAAGATGTAGTCATATTTCATACCCATAGACCAATAGTCTAATCCCATGTGTACCAACCTATCACCCAGTGGGCATTGGTCGTTCACCTGAGGCACACACAGGTGTCAAGTCTCTCCTTTATCTGAGTCTTATGAGAATCCATCATCTTATAACAGATATTCAAATGGAAATGAACACAAAGAACCATGCCACATTCTAGAATGAGTTGTTATCTTATTACATATAAAAAAGAGAAATAACAAGCATCATAAGGAAATGGCTCATATAGAAAGGAAATACATAAGTATTATACTTCTGAAAACATATTGATTTATAACAGAGCCTTATATTCATCTTAACATGTTCAATAATTCACATTATATCCCTTGAGGTAATAAAAGATCCTGTTATAACTATGTAGAGCCAAGTCATGCAACATAGCTATATTATGCTCATCATATTACAAAAACAAAAAGAAGGCAGACCCATCCCTCTAAATGTGCCATTACTTATAGAACTCTCCTAATCCCTAACCCATAACATCCTCCATTATGTTTTCATAGGGCTTCACCTCTCTCTTCTTTCCTCTGCACTCTCCACACTCTCTATCTATTATATCTATATATTTCTTATATCGGGCACTTGTATTTATAACCTTAGCACCCATCACCATGCCTTTTAGAAGTTACCAGTTGGTCACCAAGTGCTGAAGTGGTCCTCTATGAGAGCATGCCTTTATACATCCAATCTCTCCACTCCTTGCAATGATTTCTTCTAGAACCTTCCATCACATGCCTAGAATATTCCATTTTTGATCCCATAGTTGTCAGGCTGACACCTTATCCACAAGGGCCATGCTTTTCTCATGTGCTACCTGGGATACTGAATTCGGCCAAGTACAAAACCTATTTTGCCTTGCGTGCACATGCTGAGTATTTTTCAAAAAACTACTAGAATATTTCCCTATGTGCCTTCAACCCGTGTTCCCTTCTTAAAAATGTCTCGCTTGTCCACACGCCTTCTTATACTTAACTAGTATTTTGGGGCCCAACAAACATCTTCATCAGTCTTATATCAATTTCATATTCATTCAAATATATATTTTTATTTTTGTTTGACTTATCCTTTTACATTCATTGTCGACTGTGTCCATCATTCTTAGGTTTCCGTCAACCCAGTCAGGTTTAGTTTAATATCATTTATTTTTATCATATATGCATTCTATCTTATCTAGCTCATCTCATATTTTTTGTTTCAAGTTAATATTATGTTGTATATCATCATTTATCCATCACTTTATTTATCTTTTATGACAAATTCGGTTGACATCCAACCTAATAAGCTTTCACTTCTTGGGATTGACATTGCCAAGAAACCCACCATCCTATCTACTAATCCATTTTTTGTGTTGAGTTTCTATTTTTTGTGTAGATAATTAAGCTTTCCACAAGGAGGATATTTTCCAGACGTATGCATCAAAATATCATCTATAGGTAGCCTTAAACCCTCTCATTATTGGATTTTTTATTTTTCTTTATTACCATTTCACTAATCCGACATAGGAGTGAGAAAACTAGGTCAACAATAGGTTCCAGAATGAGGATCTTGATGTGCTTCCAGCAAACCATATCATAGAAAATTTTAAGAGCCTGGTTGAAGAGGATACTGACAAAACCAAATATTTCGATGTGGAATCCATCAACAAGCTAGTAGCCTATCAAAAATTATTGAGCCAACTCCAGAAGATCATAAACTCAGTGAAGAAGTTTCCTGGAAAGATGAACCAAAAAATTAATCCACCGAGGTCTTGAATCACTATGCATGTATACTAGATGATAAATATGTAAAGGAAATCATCAAATGATTTCTTAATTATCAGAAAAATGTTGAATAATAAATAGAGGAAACTGATACAAATCAATCAAAGGGTGACACTAGTCCTAGCTGATTTATCCATTGCCATTTTCACACATTATTTTATCACAATCAACCATTTGAGTTACAGGTTTGACCCTGTCAAATTTGCACAACTACTTGGATATTTTTATGGGAGATTGTTTTGAAAATGTAAATTCATCCTATTTTTAGTATGTAACAATTAAGACTAGTGGCTATAATTGTTCAATCTTCTTAATATATAAATAGAAGGATGCATTTTGTAGTACAAAGACTTTAACCATTTGTATAAGGAGGCTCTACCATTTTAAGTACCTATATATAGGCTTAAGCCTTAATATTATAAACAAAATTGATATTTATCTATATTTCATTTTAATGTGTTGTGTTTCGGTGGCTCATTCTATACTTGTGAATGTTTCTTTCATAGTATTTGATGATCTATTTTACCTTTGCATTAAGTCTTTCCTCATATAACAAGTTATATGTTGTGATTTATAAAACTTACTGGTAATAAGTTGTGGAATAAAATTGAATCCCTTCTATTATTGTTAAGTTTTTATTTCATATAAAGGACTCTGTTATGAGAAAAGAGTGGAAATTTTTGCACATTATTATCTCTCTGTTAAAGATTTTGTGCTTGTAGAAGCTGATATTTGGTTCCTTTAACTATTGGTGCATCTCCATTTTTGATTATTTTCACTTATATCTCTCTTTTTTTATCAAGAAATATTGGATAGTGTAGTTTGTTTTTAGTATCATAAGTTCTACATCCTGATCCAATATCATATGCAAATAGTTTAGTAGGAATCTAACCTTTTCTAGAGGTTCATCCCAAGGAGCTAATGTTTCACACCTTAGGGATGTTCCAATATTTCACTGCACCATTTAATGATTCAATGAGTGCACGATCCACATGACAACAAGTTTTACTATGAGGATTAATATGAACCTATAAGGAAAAAATTATATTAAGGTTTAATATAAACTTTAGCACAAGGATACAATTGATCAATGAAGTAATTAATTGATTAAGACCAAAAGAAATCTAGATAGAAGCCCAAAAGAGTTAAAAATGGAAAATAGAGATAATGGAGTTAAGTTAAAGCCATATTTTAAGACCAATACGTTAAACAAGTACATAAGAGATCAAATAAGTTATTTTTATCTTGATTATAGTTATTGGAGCTCTAATTTTGAAATTCGTGCATCCAAAAAGCATAGATAAAGTTTTTTTTAGTTTTAGATCCATACAAAGCCAATTGGGAGGTTATTTTGAATTTCAAATTAGTCAATTAGAGTGTAAATTTAATTTTAAATAGATGAGATCTAATTTTGGGAGCAAATTGGTGTATTTTAGATCAAATTAGTGTAAAATGGGAGCTTGTTCATAGTTTAATATTTTTCAAGCTTTAATTAGTTTTAGTTAGCTTTAGTTGTTTTAATTTTAGCTTTTTAGGATTAGATAGCTATTTTTGGAGTTCTTAAATATGTAGAGAGTGTGGATAAATCCACTACTTTATAGTTTTGTATAATTTCATTGTAAAAATTATTGGAGCTGAATTCAAGACAAAGAGGAAATTTTAGAGCTTTCAATTAGTTTTGTGAGTTGTAAATTGTTTCTTAAGTGTTGTTTCATGTCTTCAGACCTAGATAGTAATTGATATTGATTTATTTATTAGAGTTTGTACTTCTATTATCATTTAAATTTACATGGTAATAAATTGTGTTATGCAAATATTATTTTCATTATTAGATTTTTTAACACTTAATTATGTAGATGTTCTTTGAAATATTATATATTTTGGTGATTTGGGAATATTTACAAGTGATAATTACTTTGTTTTGTGTGTGGAATCTGATTATCTTGAATAATAGTTAGGATGGTTAACCTCTTATATATGCTTTGTAGATGAATTGTTGTTATTTTCTTATCTAATGTAGAATTGTGATCCCTCTTGTGTTTTGATTCCTTCGAATAGTTTCTTGGAGTTCAAAAAGAACCGAGTCAACTATTTATATTTTTCTCATGTTTTATTTTTATTTGACTAAGGTAAAGGGTGTTTGTAATATTTATAGGTTGAAAGAGAGTCTAGTATCCTTTTATGCCCTACCCTTCCATCCTTTTTCAATATTTTTATGGAGTCCCACATCTTTAATACAAATTATAAATAATAGTAAGTTAAACCTCATTAAAAATCATTATTTTCATATCCATGGTCCAATAAGTTGAATACACATATGGATAAACAAGATACAAAATTGGAGTTAGAATAGGTGGTTTGCCTAAACACACAGGTCCTTCTGCAGTTAACATTAGATGATATGCATCCAAACTGAAATTATAGTCTTAGAAAAATCCATACCTTGAATCCACATATCTAGATATGGTTATAAAATGAGTGGGAGAGAGAATTGAAAAAATGTTTTCCCTATTTGAGATTTGTTTTATTCATGTATATAAAACCTTTATCAACAGTGTGATTTTCTCATATAACATTTTTTAATCTACTTATGAAATATAAACACTCTCATTTCTACCATTATGTACATGTGTGTGGACATGTAAAATTATCTATGTGGAAATTATCCACATGTTAAACATGTTCTATTGAAAACATGTCCATTTTCTCAACCTTTTCCTTTGAAATTAACTCTACCTCTTTTTGTACCATCATTATTATTTTAAGTACTTATTAGCCTCGTGTATAATTTCCACGTTTTTTAATTTTTCCTTCTCAATGTGTGTGTTGAATTTTTCTCACAATGTGGTATATTACTTATTCATTGCACACATACTATCTCCACTAGAACATACTTCTACATTGTGCTACTAATGCAGTATACTTTCAATTAGATTTGTATTGCCAATGCACTTTTTCTATTTGTATTATCCTATGTTATGTTCTCAACAAGTGTTTCAGAATAGGTTAAAATAGAGTTCAAGCACACATCCAAACATGATCTAAATCAAAATTATCTGCATGTGATCTAAGTGGTATACTTATCTCAATTAAAATATAATTATCATGATTATCATATATTGTGAAGCACAAGTTATTAATAAACAATCCTAACTTAATAAAGACTATTCCATTTACATTTTGATTGCATTTTCTAAAGTAAGATTTAGAATTTACTTTTTCAAAATAACTTGTAAAATTTTAATAAAACTAAATGCAATAACAATAACTAAGTAATGCTAAGAATTTTCATTTTTATTGTAACACCTTCCACTTATAACAACATAGGTTAGCATAAAATTTGCATGGATACTACTTCTCTTATCTAACAATGATGTCATAGAATCACATCCAAAATTTTAGAGAGACAAATGTTCACTTTCATAATAAAAGCATCCAATTTATTTACATATCCAAATTATATTTAATAGAGAGACTTAATTTTTAGTCAATTAATATATTTCTAGAAACACCTTCAAACTATCATTTATTTTTTCCAAATCACATTTTATTTACATGTTTACTATCATGAGTGAGAAGAGTGTTGTTGTTTCATTTTCCTAAGTTATTATTCCAATTTTGGAACTATGAATGAAGTTAAAATGATAATATAGATTCTTATAATCATATCCATGTCATTATATGTGAATTAAACCTCTACACATGACCCAAGGAAATTTAATGCTTGTGGTAATCATAACAAATCACCATACCCACATTTGCGTATAGAAAAAACCCACAACTACCCAATGATCACCTTGTGCACATTATGATAATAACATACATTCCTTGTCCAAGGGGTTAAAAGGTTAAAAATATAATTAGAATCATTTCCCTAAGTTAGATTAATAATTTTGGAGCAAGTTGACTTCTGGAGTTAAAATTTAGTAAATGAGTCTTACCTTCAACATAAAACAAACATAACTAACATAGCAACAAAATTTCCTTATAAAAATTTCATTGAAAACTTCAATAATGAATCCATAGCTTCTAACCCATTCACCTATGCGGTGAGAATTCATTGAAAAAGACATATTTTAATACCAATAAGAAACAATCTTTTTGGAGGCATCAATCCAAAGTAGAAAGGTGAAATTTGACAATTTTAACTTGGAAACCATAAGCCAAAGTGACTAAAAAAATGGCTTGAAAAGAGAACTTCCCAAGTATATCAGGTGAAACTAATTAACACTTGTAATTATCAATACAAAAATGAAGAGGTTATATGTGGTAGGGCATGATTTCATGGCTTATAGTTGTTAAAAGTACGACGATTCAGAAAAGTTTTCACAAAATTAAATGATCACCTCTTGTGCCAAACTCCTTAAATAATATCCAAAACCCACTTTATTAAAGCATAAAACTAGTGATTAGGTGAAGTATATGGATGTCGATATCACTAAGTATCAAAAAGTGCATTCAAGAAATAAAATTATGGAAGGGGGAAGGTTATAGGTTCTTCCTACACGTAAATTCAATAGAGGATTTGTAACTTTTAAAAGGGACATTTTTACACCTCAGAGTTTTGTGTTTGAATAATTTAACTTTCATGGTTCAACCCAAGCCATAACACGTGAGAAATAAAATTTTAGTTTATTTATATAAATCACATGTCTAAGTTGGTTGTAACACTGTAATATATAAGGCATTTTCATGGTTAATTTAAAACAACTCAATATCCATTTTAATAAGGTTTAAAATATGGTTTTACAATATTAAGTTGATTTTTACATGTTTTCTAAAGTTTTAAGTTCTAATTTACTCAGAATCGGGGTGCAAGTATGAAAGGAAACTATAAGAAGAGGATAAATCCATGCCAAAAAGATGAAGAGGTAGTGCAAAAGATATGTTCCATAGTTTTTCCCCATGATGTCCACAACTAGAGGTGTTTTTTCAACAAGGTATTTGCATTTAATACACTTCTACATTATAATAAATATCCACTTTCAAAAATTCTTTGACTATATATACCCCACTCTTGAGCTCCCATTTTTACATAGGATAAGAGGATGTTAGAAGATATCACATATATTTCATTTATGTATACACCTCATTTTTTATGTTTGTTAACCATTTATTTTTTGGAGGTATTGTTGATGTATCTTCCTCTTGAGAGGGTGCCTTAAGGTGCCTTCCAGGATTGTGCTATGGCCAGACTTTTTTTTTTGATAGATAATGCTTGGGAAAAGGCTCCAAGGGCCATTTACATATGAGATATTACATTGAAGCTCACAACAAGTAAAAATTATCTTTAAAAAAACCTGACAAAAATCTCGAGTAAAAAAGAGATTGACTCAACTAGAGCATGACAAGAAACCAACAACTAGAGATACAAAAAACCAAAACAGATAAGGCCATGAGAAAACTGGCCCTGAAAAATAGTCAATAAAAATTAACACAACAATTAGACATTTTCACATCAGCTAGACCACATAATTTGAAAGATGTCACTATTATTCCAAAATTTCACTACTATTTCCTTATTTTTTCCCTTTTTTCACATATTACAACCATCATGACCACTTGTACATTTATATCTATTTTTTAATGCTTGTTTCACACTATTATCCTTATTTTTGGTCACCATGGACCTTCATCATTTACCCAATTTATCTTATGGATTCCATTTTCTCATGCTTTTCACCCTTTGTCCTTATGATTACCCCAAATCCGATTTCATTTCCAATGGGTGATGGTATCAAGTTTGGTTTTTCCTTAGACGATTCCAACACCCATTTTTTATGGAACTGGGTATATATACCCCAATTTTTTTTTTCAAACCACCAACATTTAATAATTTTGATCATACATGAAGGCACTAATAGATCACATATTTTTTCACTATTTTATACCTAATTTTTTATAATTAGTGTCTTGATCTTACCTCTTTTGCATTTGGGTCACCATAGTGAGTTAGGACTATAAATATTCTTGTTGATATTTCCCCTTCTCCACCCATACTAATTCTCTATCACTTTTTTTGTCTCTTGGTAGTATTATTCATCAACGGTCACACACATGCTATAAGTAAGTTTTTATAACCATTATTCTTTTATCTTACGCATGTATGTTATTTATTGGTCATTCATTTTTATATACTAGATTATATGTATGTTTTATTTGATCTATTAAAGTGTCTTATTATATTATGCCCCTTGGCATTATCCATCCCATGATTACTCTTATTATAAATCCTAGAAGGATAACTATCCTTATCTTAGATATAGGCCTTAAAAATCTATAGTTATCCAAGGGTTAGGATCATTATCCTCTAGAATTATGACACTAACACTTTCGTAACACCTTTGTATCTACATCTTGTGTCTAAAATTATATTTTTTCCCTATATTTAAAACCCAATTGGTAACCTATATTTTCTCATCATACACTGGTGAATTTGGTGTGAATCTTACTCATTCTCCTAATTTATTCATCTTCATGTTTCATCTCTTATACTCACATTAGGTAGTTTTGAATCAAATATATCATTTTTCTAAATCCCTAGTTTCCCTAAGGTTCCATATTTAATGATCATATAGGGTTTGTATTCATATTCCCATCTATTGCATTCCCTAAAGTTGGTTTCATAATTTTCCCTAGCATCTCATGGTCGGTCCTCCTCTTTTGGTCTTTTTTTACGACTTCTTGTTGTCCAACACACCTTTTGTTTCAGATATGAAAATTAATGACCCTATTTTAAAATCCTTTTGTGTTTTTTATTTTTTTATTTTTTATAAATTTAATGAACACCTCTTTTTGTTTGGCATAAATCTTAGCACAATTTTCATAAATTCAATTTTTTTAATAATAACGGCACAGTAAAAAATATATGTGTTTTCACAAATTTATTAGAGGTTTTATTTTCCAATAATTAATTTTATGAAATATCTCTTTTTGTTTTGTTAAATTCACTTCTTATCTATATAAATGGTCATTTTTGTAATTTGACAATAGTCGTTTCTTGTTAAATATCACTTTTTGGCATACCTTCATTATTCATTTTGGGATTACTATTATTCATCTACAATAATCAAATGATTTTTTAAATATTCTATATTCTTATTATCTATTGTATGTTGGCATTTCCTTATCTATATTTTTCATCAACTGCCTTATTTTTTTCTTCATTTCTTATGCATCATCCATTGTGTAAATCCTTTTACACAGTCAACCCTACTTGCATACATGGTCTTCTGATCTTACACCATCTACCCATGTACATATCTGTATATAATGTAGCCAAATTAAGAACAACCAAATAAACTGCAATAAAATGAACTCCAAAATAAAATAGATCTCCTTCTTCGTTATCAAATAATGAATTACAATGTTTCCTAAATAGGAAAATAACTCCCAACTCGAGTTGCCAAGTAAACTCTAGCTAACTCTGACTAAATCTACTCTAGGTGGCGGAAATTACTATTTTTAGCAGTTTACTAGAACCTGCTATTCTTAGTAAGTTTGCATGCTTATTCCTACGGGCACAGAAATTGCCACGCATCTTATACATCCCTAAATTAGAGGAATTGCCAACTTTCTAACTCACAATGTAATTAATAGACTAAAATTAACTAATTCTGAAAAATAGGAAAAAACCAAACTATAACTTAAATGCTATTTTTCGGCCTCAAGATGGCGGATTTAGGGCCCGAAAACGTGTCGAAAACTTGCCCCAATTGGTAGGGCTGGTTTATGTTGTGTTCGTCTCATCAAAACACATGGTTTCAAAAAAAACGGACTCAAACGGACACCCGGAGCTCAAGTTATGACCTTGTCAAGTTCCTGCTAATTCAAGCGCATTAGTATAGCTCATCATGTTATAAGTTTTTTCAAATTACCATGGGGTACACTTTAAATATCCTTAACCATGCTAACAACATCATCAAAGATATAGATAATAATATGACCTACATCATTTATGGAATTGTAGATTAAAACGATTGTTTGCTTCTCCATCACAAATAATGAACCCCAAAATTATCCTCCCATTTTTCATTAATTTACATATTCCTCTACATTGATAATTACATTTGTATCCGCATTTCCTCCTAACGCCAACAACAGCTATGCTCCATCACAGCTAATATCACCTATATATACAAAGACAAATAATTTTAATATGGTTGAAACTCAAAAATTTGATCCCAAAAATTCCTCACAAACCTCAACCATAATAAATTCTACACACCTAATAAGGAGGGTAAATTAATCAACATTTCTTAAGATATGGGTCCCATGGAAGAAATAGTCATGAAACCTCACTCAAAACCCATTGATCATAAAAATCCTCCTTTAAATGGAGAAACACCCAATAGATCCCCAAAATATCCTTTACAAAACAACCATACCAATGCTTCTTCATCTAGTGTCCCTAATCGACCACCTAGTCCTAATCTCATGATCATCGTGTTGTTGGATCAAATGGCCATCATGTAAACTTATACTATTTCTAACATATTTCAAATGAAAAATCATATTTTAAAAATGGATTCTCAATAATCACAAGTCCTTATAGGTCCTAATAAAAAATGAATACCTCATTTACCATAAATTACTAATGGTAATATCATAAATCCTCCTACAATGCACAATAAGGTTATCCAAAGATTGCAAAATGAACCCCTATCTCCTTACACATATTTTATGAATATAGGGAGGACATCTCCTACCATTTCTTATTATGGGTCATTTGACCCATATGGATGCCTTAAAAAACTCAGAAAAAAATATAATCAATGGATTAAAACCAATACATATGCTACAATAAAGATATTGGAAAAACCCTTTGAAGGATATGATATATAATGGTATAATAAACTCCCTTCACATTTTATCATTGGTCTAGAGACTTTCATCCAAACCTTCATGAATTAATTTCAACAACATGATCTCCATAAAAATATATTTCAAAAATTCATTAACTTGAAACAATCCCATAATGAATCATCTCATGATTTCATCAAGTGATGGAATATTTTATATAATCAAGATAACCATCATCTTTGTAGTCAAAATATTTTTCAAACATTCCTATAGTCTCTTTTTCCTAATCTCTAATATAAATTCCAATCATTCTCTCCCACCATGTTTGAAGAGGCTCTTGAACAAGCCAAGCCACAAAAATACCTTATATAATAATTCAAACAACCTTCTACACCATAAAACACCCAAAAATCAATGTCTAATGTCATAAATCCTCAAGCCATTTCTAAATGAAAATATATCCCACACTTCTCTTCAAACAATGATAATCAAAGTGTTATTTATCATAATCCACACCACCCACCTTTATCATATGGTGAACTATTACAAGCTCTTCACATTAAAAATTAATGCTGATTTGGCCCATGTGTCATCCATCAACATATTATTGGGTCAAGGAGAGTATGGAGATCTATCTATTTCTTAAACCAAATGGGATATTTGATTTAATATTGATATCACAAATTGTTGTTGTTAGTAGAGATTTGTGTGTACCCTTCTAATTTAGGTAGTTATTCAATGTCTGAATGTCTCTACAATAACAATGGGAGTATCTCTAAGGTGTGAGACCTTATCTCTTGAGATAAACCTATGAAGAATGTCATCTTCCTTTCCCTAAAATATCTATATCAACCACTAATTTTAACTAACTACAAAGATGAGGGAGAAAGAGTGCTAAAATTTGAAAAAAGGGGTGATACACCAGAGTATGAAGGGATCAATCTCCCTAAGATCAAGGAAAAAAGGGATTAAAATAGTGATGGAGGGTTAGATTCGAGACACAATCCACATTACATTCCATCAACCTTTAATCATTTGTGTAAATGATACAATATACTAAAGCTATGCAACTATAACTCATACACGTCATACAATGACAAGAGAGAAAGGTAAGATGCAATGAAAAAATACAAAGGATAGATAATAATAACAATAAGATAGATAATATTGCTTAAGGAATACACAATATCTCATAGTCATTGAGAAGGAACTAAAACCATTACACAATTTGGCACAAGGGTCTAAACAGACTAAGAATACTCAGAAACCAATTGGGCAAGGTTTCTTTTCATTCAGGAGAGGATAGTTTCACTTATGAATCTCATGATATTTATAGAAGGAGAAGAGAGGATAAGGGATATGAAGATGCTTAATATTCTTAACCCTTCCAAACTGACCTAAAAGGTAATTCCCCAAACTCAAGATGATCCACACCCATGGGGGTACTTAGATTGCAAGAAAACCTTCATATATTCCCAATGTGGATGAGCTCTAAGTTAGATCAATTAATATCCAAAAAATCATGGGAGATAGGTAAAGAGTGAGCTACTAGATGTCCAATTTTGTTTACAAACATACTTTAGACCACTAACAACAACTCATTTCTTGTTACACAAACCGTACAACCAATTTTCTTCATTTTTTGGTGTCACAAGGAGAATATACCATCCCAAAGGCATCATGAGATAAAAGGAATAAAAAAGACATTTGTAACTGATTTGAGCATCAATTGATTGAGAAAATGACTCAAAATGATGCAAAATTTTATCATTAAAATATCTCAAGTATCTCCATTGTTATCTTTGAGTGAATCCCTCTAAAAATATCTTTCAATGAGACCAATATCATGTCAAACAGAGCTTTGTGTCAAAAGATAGTAGCAAAAAGTAGTCTCATGTTTAAGACACAAAATCAGATCCAAAATAGTTAAGGGACCTAAATTCATATATTTGATCACAACATGGTCTTACCATGATCCAAAATGACCTCCAATATGTATTTTAATTCAATACCTTTATGACAGTACCAATTTTACTCAATTCAAGATGTTCCTTGTCAATAGTTATAGAATTTTGAAGATCCCCATCAAAATTACAAAAATACTTTATAGGGAGGATTTTGGAGCATTTTTTTGGAATTCCTTTATTCTTCCACATGATCCATGGAATTTTTTGGTTTCTTCTTTTGATCTATGACTAGAATTTTACTTTTCGTGGTCTCCATTGTAGGGTGGGTTTTCTTACTTAAACACCCTACTTTATTTTACCTCCCGCATCCTTTTTCTGTGGTATCTAAATTCTTTGCATAATTGCATGTTACTCATGTTCTCAAAATTTCCTATTCTATGGATTACCACCTTTTCATTATGAATCTTTTCTTTGTTTCACAGATTTTCCTTTATTTTGTGGAATTTCCTTTGTTGCATGGACTTCACAAATTTTGCAGAACACTACACCTTCCAAACTCCACAGAACACTAAGTTCCTTCTCATTTACACAAAATAATGTGTTCCTTCATTATGTGGGTTCCTTTGATATGCATATTTTCTTCATTTCGTGGAACTTTCCAACTTGTGCATCCTTGATTTCACAAACTGTTCTAACATTCTTGCACTTCACTTTCTTTCCTTCACAATGGTGCATGGTACTTATCCTTTGTTCCGCATATTTTTCTATGTAATGAAGCTCCTTTTTTGTGTGGATTTTGTAAATTTCATGGAACACTACACTTTCCAAACTCCATAGAAAACTCCATAGAACACTATGTTCCTTTTTTCTACAGATGTCTCTCTTGAAGCCGTGTGAATCTACGACTCGAATGAAGTTGTCCAAATAACATGGGTGTTATTTTATATAAGAGTTTCTTTAGTTTGTGGGTTTTCAAACTTCTACGGATTTTCTTTATTTTGTAGATAATAAGGGAAAAAATGGCTAAGTCCTTAACCATTATGAACTATGAAACCTTGGATGTGATCCACACAATTAATTTGAATAAGATTTGAGACACCAAGGTGCACAAGTATTCATTTTGTAGCTAGTGTCCCAAAAAATAAGAAGGGTGCTTATTTTGGAAACATTTTGGGAAACTTTCAAGAGAAATCTACGTACTAGATTACCTGATAAGTGGCCTGGCATATCCATTTGGCATGGATTCAAACATACATCTTAAAAACCAATCCCAAAAATTTAAAACATACTTCAATTAGCTGAGATGTTTCACTTTCACACTTATTTGAAACTAATCCCAAAGCCTAGAATACTACCTTGATCAACTGAAAACCACTAAAAAACACCATTTCTTAGAGGCCTGATTGATGTGTATTGTGCATACACCAAGAAGGTCAAAAAAACTATGTACAAAAGATGAAAATCATATGTGCTCCAAATGAAGACATGTTGAGTGTGCACAAGATATTTTTTTTCTAAACATAAACCTAAACTACTCCTACTCTAACTAATCTCAAACTAGTTTAGAAAAAACCACTAACTAGTTGGGAGAAATAACTCCTTTTTATGATAAAATGTGGCCGTGCAATCAATTTTGTAGTGAATGTGGTCTTTAATGAGAGTGGAAAACTATCTTGAAAATTATTTCCCTTCACATTAACGAATGAAAAGAGAAAAAATACATATTTATAATCTTCATTGGGTTTTTGGAAGTATTAGAATTGATCCTTGGCACTTTGAAGCTCTTCCTCATGCTATAAAGTGAACATGACTAGTGGTAACTATAATTGAAGCTCTGATCTAGCTAGGTATCCAATTGGACACCCATCTTTCAAAACTAGTGCACTGATTTCCCTTTTGATTTTTTTTTTGTATTTTCCCAATTCATCCCCATGAATAGAAGTACTAAACAAATTTTCATCATGATGGATAAATTTTGCAGTATGATTTAATCTCTCTTAACCTTCTTCCTGCAAAAAAAACTCTACCTCCACACTTGAATCTTAATATTCCTCTTCCTTAGCCTCAAACATAAAATGAATGAGACTAAGTTCATCCTCCTTCACCCCTTCTTGATATTCATATGTGATTTCCTCCTCTAGTTTCTTTTCCTCAAACAAGATTACCAAATCCAAGGTTTCTTCCAAGTATACTTCCATAAGTGAGGGTAAGGATTGATCACAATATTCACCTTCAAAATAGAAAAACAAGATCTCGAAGATCTCATTTGCATCCAAAGTTTTAAGATACTATTTATCCTCTTCTACCATGTGTTCTTCAACCTCAACTTCCTCCTTATTTATCTCATCTAATTCATCCTCATTTTAATATTGATCAAGAAAAATAATAGGATGATATTTAAAAGTTTGAGCCTTTTCTCCATCCATGATTTTAGATTTAATCCACTCTTCAATAGATATTTTATGATTAACAATAGCGTAGCTCACTGATTTAATTTAAATTAAATTAAATCTTGTTTTAAATTAATTACTATAACTAATGATATTCTGATTATAAAATATAGTAAGACACAATAAATAAGCATGCAATAATATGATACCTTAAGAAAGAGAGATAAGGTGACTTATCTAATTTTCGAGTGATATGGAAGTGATATCAGCTGAGTGACTACTACAATAGACTAGGGACGGTATCATCAAGGTTTACAGGAGGTTCTGGAACTTAGAAATTTGCAAGATAAAAGCACTCACGGACAAGAGCACCTAGGTGCTAGTTTCTGATTAGGTGGTCAATTTGTGGTATTTTTTGGGATGGAGAAGCTTCATTGTTGATATTCATTTATCACTTTGGTTTCACTCTAATGTCTCTGGTCATACTTGTAACTTGTAAAATAGATAACTAGCTACACATGCCCATGAACCACATCAAACTTAATACAGAAAATGAAAAATGGGGAGTCAGACTGACCCCGATGGCCACTCAAAGAGTGATATTAAGACAAAGCGTTTTACTACATCTCAGATTCCATGTAGTTCTTTGTATATATGTGTGTAATGATGCCCTATGTTTCCCTTGTGTAAGTTGCACTATGATAGTGGGCTATATGTAGATTGCTCCAAGTATCCAAATGTGTGAGATGGAATAGAATGCAATTCCCCTCCTATGTTGTGTATGCAGATTGTTGCAACCCTTGTACCTTATATGAGTGTGCAAGATAAATTCATTTTAAGTGCTCTTGTTCCTTGATGCAAGCTTAGGTGAAAGTAGATAATGCTTAGTGATTGGCCCCTTATTTTAGAAGAAGTAACTAAGTATATATATGATTCCATTATTTGAATCTTTTCATTGAAAAATGAAAGGACAACCCACATTAATAAAAGTTGAATGAAAAGTAAAAGAGATCCAAAAGGGTGAGAAAAGGATAAAGAAGATCAGAAGCACCCAGGAGGGATATGAGTGCCTAGGATCTTCTGTCCTAGCTAGGTGCTAGTTTCTGAGGCCATAAAATATGAATCTGTCAAGTCCCGGAAAGGATTTAAGATGTGTAAGACCATCAAAAATGCAAGAGATAAAGAAAAAGGACAAAAAGAGTTTTCAACCACTAGTTTTATTTCTTAGCAATCATGTATACTTTAGGACCTAGAAATGTACCCAAGTGCATAGATTTTGTGTCTACATTTTCCCCTAATTTATGCTATTGAGTGAATAATCTATAGCATAAAGTAGATAGAAGATGTATACCTTGTAATCCTATAGAGAATAGTGTAGCTGATAGCATGCCGAGTGGACAAGTGAAGTGTGAAGTGATCGTAATGTGAAGTGTGGAGACTAGGAAGAGGAGGTAGACTCTAGGGGTGAAGTCTATACATAGTAGTGTGTGTTGTTGGATATTGTGCTTGTTGATGTGGGCTGATTCTTGTTGTGCATAAGGATGGACCTACAAAATAAGAGAAAGAAATTATTCAAAGTAGTGTATATGTAAAATCAGAGTAATATGTGTATAACTAAGTAGAAAGTGTGTAAAGGAAAGAGTGCACCTAATGCGTAAGAGAGTATGAGATAGAAAATTATCTTGTTTTGGAGACATTGCTGAACTTGGATGCCTTATTGTTAACAGTGATGCTTTTGGGTAACCTCACGCCAAGAGCAAGTTTTTTGGGTGATCTAACACTGAGAGCATGATATCATGCCAAAAGTGAGTTTTTCAAATGATCTCATGCCAAGAGCCAATTTTTTGGACAATCTCACGCCAAGAGAAATTTTTTTTGGCAATCTCATGCCAAGAGAAGTGTGTTGGGGAGAGAGGTATGTTTTTTTATCTCCTTCCATGACACTTCCCAATAAACACCACTATAGATGGTACCTCCCTGATTTGTAACTTGTTGTTCCTATTGTAACTGATTAAATACATTTTGTAACCAAAGGAAAGTGTATGCTACTATAGAAATGTACTGTAAACCACTAGAGATTGTGTTGAACTGAGAAATTGACTATTTTTTCCCTAAGACAGAATTTCTTAGGGGTGGACACAAGCACCCAAAGCTACTATATGATACTAGGTGCTAGTGTCTACTATATGTTTTTGACCCAGGTTTGTTTCTAGATCACTCTGTGAATGTGTTCTTATGTTATTTCTGTACTATTTTGATCTAATTTGGAGCTCTGAGTTACTGTAGGGGTGATTTATTCACCCAATAGATGTCCCCCTTCATTTGGGGTACCTGTAATGAATGTAGGAGAAGGCAGTTGGAAGGAGAAGAAATGGTACTGATATGCATATCTGAGAGTGAATACCTGTTGGTAGTAGGGGATGTGCATCGTAGAGACCAAGGCACGTGCAAACAAGATAGGATAGTAATAAGTGTTAGTTGTAAAAATTACTAGCATTCAATAAAAGCCAATGTAACAAGTAATTAAGAAGACAAGATGGAATGTGAAAAGTGGGTTTCATACATGGGACATTGCTCACAATGTCACAAGACAATCAGGGCTGAAGTAGACAAAAGAAAACAATGATGAAGTATAACATAGGGCATATCTTGTAAACAATAGAAAAAAATCAAGAAGTGATAAATAACCATGGTTGTATGTAATCATGCAAGGAAAATTTGACACATGAATCGCCAGTTAACATGTTAGGAAGATAAATAGTATGTCAAATCATGTATAGATCAATGATAGTGAGTAGAAGTAGTAAATGTTGTAACAATAGGACCTGTGAGTGTGTAGAGTATGAGAGTAACAAAGGTAGATGCCCACAGGGTCAAGCTTCGTGCATCATGTAAGAATATGTAAAGGACCTTCATTAACCTCAAAATACCAAGTGAACGTGCATGTGTATATAGAAAAAGATAATGACATACCAAAAATTTGAATAACATATGAAACAAAGTGCAACATGTAAATAGTATAAGCTAACAAGAGTAAATACAACAAGATATGAAAATGTTGTGTGAAAGTGATGGTGTGCTGTGACATGCAAGATGTGAAGATGATAAGAGTTGTGTTGCCCCCCAGTGGATGTACATGATATGAGGTTAATTTAGGAATGCTCCCTCAATAGTCAAGTATGAACCATAGAAAAAGAGTGTGTCATTGGGTAATTAAGGTAAAGTATGTGAACTAGAGATGTAATAATGTTTAGAGAGATAGTCATGAAGCATGGAGCAAGAGGGTAGCCAGGATGTGACAAGTAAGTTTCATGGAGAAATTATACCCTCAACAGTCAAACATGAACCATAGAATAAGAGTTCGTCATTTGGTAATGAATGTATTGCATGAGAGTAGATGTTAGGAAATATGTATAGTAAAGAACTTATTTGAAAAAATATTTAATTAACCAATTAATATATTGCAATAAAAATTAATAAAAAATGTACACTATGCACTAAACAAATAAATAACAGTGACACAAAATTTACGTGGAAAACCCCCGAGGGGTAAAAACCACGGTGAATGAGATATTCCATTAATATGAGAAACATTATTAAAGTCTAGTAAATCTCCCTCCTCACTTCTCTCCACCAATTCACCATTGTGAATTTAATAATCATGCCACATGATTATATTTATTTGACCCCACAGGTCACAAACCAATTAAGTGACGTGACATGACTTTATAAAAAAGGCATTTTGATTTAAATATTTATTAATAATATTCAATTAAACATAAAAAAGTAGTTTATATTAAATAATGAAAAATATAAACATTCTTAATTATTTAGTTATGATATAAGGTTTATATGAACTTAGTATTACGTTCTAATACTCCCCCTTAATATTAAGTGGGGAACATATGCCAACATTACTTGTTTATACAACAAGATTTAAAAATCCATAAACCATAGTGAAGGTTTAGGCTAGCATATCACATTTGAAGGATTTATACACCATCATGCTCATCTTACCTTTTGGGACAAAAGTATTTAGAATCTATAAATCAGTAGTGAATGATTTCTAGGCTAATCATGATTTTTGAGGCTACATATCATAGTTTCTTATGGAAAATATCTCAACCAACATCACTTGGAGCATTTTATAACACAAGGACCTCCTTTACAACAGATGCAATACACTAAATTGTAGACCATAAACTTAGAGTGACAAGTTTACAAAGATCATGAAAATATATTTTTACAATGATTTTACAATGAATTAGAAGTATAAAGGAGAAGGATATAACAACCAACCTACCATTAGGAGGTTTAATTTCTATGCACACTCCCCCTAAATGGAAACTCTGAAAGGCCAAGCATTGCATGAAACTTGTGGAATTTTACAACACATAATGGATTTGTAAACATATATGCAACTTTATCTTCAGTTGGGTAGTACTAGAGATCAATATCTTTGCAGAGAACCTTCTCTTGGATAAAATGCATATGAACCTCTATATGCTTCATTCATTATGTTGAACTAGATTCTTAGAAAGAGCAATGAAACTCTAGATATCACATAGAATATGATTACTTCCTTTAACTTCCATGTGTATCTCTTCCAATAGTCACTTTAGCCGCATGGCTTCTTTCATTGCTTCCATTGTACTTCTATACTCTACCTCAATAGAAGAGATGGAGACTTTTGGTTGTAAGTAATGGCATATGTACCAAAAAATTGAACACATATCAAGTTGTATATTTTATATCTATCACAACATTATCATGGTTGGAGTCATAATATCCATATAGACATCATAATATAAATCATTATTGATTTCACTTTTAACCATCTATAACACTTACATTGATATGTTAAACACAAGTTGTATAATAGCTTAAATAACAATATTCTTTAACAACTAACCTTGTTATATTACCAATATGTTGAGTAATTTCAACATATTAATATTGTAAAATATATATTAGAAGCAATCAATATTTGATGTCTCCAATACAAACATAAAGGCATCCCCAAGTGTCATTTGATATACATATAATAATTTTTTTATCAATCACATACTAATTTATAAATGTTTTGTCAACAACATATATGATTTATATCTTCATTATCTATTCTAAGTCTTTTTTTAAAAATGTGATAAGACTGATAGATAACACATCTGAAAACAAAGCCAAATCATGCAAGAATAATCATATCATACACTAAAACAAAATATTCTCTAATAATACTATGGAAATTTTCCATGGATTATGTGGAGTTTTGATTCAAAAAATGATTGAGGAAGGGTTTTTGGTGATAACTTACCATGTAAGCACCCTTCACACATTTATGAAAGATATGAGGAAAATTAAATCTAAAACATGTCATACATGCTCCTAAAAAATGATATTATTCTTTCATTCCAAAATTTGAACACTTCTATTTTTTAATAAACAACTAAGAATTCGAAGCAAAACCTTTAAATACATATAAGATATTATCCTGTATGCTTTTAGCTGTAGTGATATTAAGTTCATTTTTAATAAACCATTTATCTTTCAACAATATTACACTATAGTTATTATGAGTTGATTGTGAATGAAAGAAACTTATTTTTTAATTCAACAACATACACAAAAAACATTTTCTTTTCATTAGTAGTGACAGATGTAGTTTATAGAGTTAATACATTAGATATATGATTATTCTTTTCATTCTTATTTTGATTTTGATATGGTTTATTCCATTTTTAATTTTTGGAATTTGTTTTTTTTACTCTACAGTCTTCTTTCTTATGACCAAATTTACCACAGTTATGACATTTACCATCAAAACTTATCTTTTTTAGGGGGTTAAAAAGATGATTTTTGATTCTTGTTGAATCTAGATGGATTTTCTTAGATTTTTATGCGAGAAGTGCTTGAGTGACATTCTCTTTTGAATGAAATTTATTCATAACATGATCTTCTTGGATTAAAATAATACTCAAAGTTTGTAAATCAAGGATGTCTTTCTCAGTTTGTTATTTAGAATTCAAGATTGAAATGAAATTCCTAAATATTTTATGTATGTTTAATTGAATAATGAAATACAATAATTTATCTTGAATTAAATTATAGTTACACCCATCCAAATAAGATTTAATATTTTTAATTTTGATAAAAAATTGATTACCTGTTCATCTCCCTTCATGGGAGTTGTCATCAATTCTAGAATAAACTTTATAATTTTTAATAATTGTAATACCTTCATGCACTGATTCTAGTTGTGTCCAAGCTTCACTTAGAATTTCATGATTCTCGATGTTAAGAAGGAAGACATATTGCACGCTCCATAACATAATGGACATTACCTCCTGCACCTTCTATTTATATGTAGTTACATTGTCCATTTTTTTAATTATTGGTAAATAGTTTTAAAGGGACTATACCCTATTACAAAAAGGGCTCTACAACCATATATAGCTATAAAGATGTGAAAAAAAAGGATCAAAATCTAGATAGAACACTATGTCCATCAGTAACCAAGATATAATTACAAACAAGAAACAAAATAGAACATAAGTTGTAACAGAACAACAAAAAAGTAGCAAAGTCACAGCAAAAAGACCAGAAAAGATCAGCAACAAAAATGACTCCCTCCATCCCAAGTGAGTTTACTTATTGGACACTCTTTCAATTCTTGACTGGATCATTTGTAGCAAAGTGAACAACATCAATGTGGTGATGTGCATTGGGTCTGAAGCATTTAACTGCAAGATGGTATGGCTCCTCTCTTTATCATTCCCCCAAATAATGCCACAGATCCCACTAAGCATGGTAATGATTCGAACTTTCTGCTCTAAGAAGTCACTTATGGCTTTGAAGATAGCCATGTTATGATCATTTCTATCTTTTTATCTCCCCAATCTACTATCTAGTGAGTTCAGCTTCTTATAAATATTAGCAATCTGATCCTTACCAATGTCATTATCTTCATCAATTTTTCTTTTTTCTTTCTATTTTTCCATACGTTATAGGTCCTTTTAAAGTTGTTTCATCTCTTTCTCCAAAGACTCCAATCTATGAGGCACATGATTCCCCTCCTGATATAGGGCCATATCCATACCAGTATTGTTGATATGCAGTAAGTTTTGCACAACCTCCAGCTCTTTGGTGCTTCTAAGAATTCAGGTAGAGTGAGGAGTGTCAGTTTTAGGAAGCTTGGGGTTCTTGGTTTTGGATTTGGAAGGGGTGTCCAGAATGGGAGTAGGAGCGGAGGACGTGGTAACATGCAGATCACTGGGAGAAGTCGAGAAGCTAGAGAATTTAGAGACACATAGCTTATGCAAAAGGAATATGAGGCCCTAGTGGAGAGGGATAACACATGAGTGCTTCTGAAAGTCCAGAACAAAGTGTTGAAGGGAATTAAGCAGGTAGTGCGGGAAGCAAAATGCAAAATTCCTTCTAAAATGATTTAAAAAGACAAGGTGTTTAACGAGGACCATTTTGTAACGCCCTTCCAAAGAAATATACCTAGCCATCATATTTGTCACTTCATCATATGGCTTGGGAATAGAACTTACCCTAATGCCCACAGAAACAAAGTCAAGCTCCTCACCCTCATCAAAAAATTTCTTAGCCTCAGCAACCCTATCAATCCTTTTATTGAAAAAATGATAACCTTCCAATTCGAGGCTTGTAGCCTCAACAATCATCTCTTCATTGATATTAACACGGTGGCCACCATATTTTACCCTTCTATCCTTCTAGTCCATTCCAAAATGAATCGAAATATTTTGATCATGACCCTGAATGTGTTCAATAAAATTGGAAATTCCACCCTTGTGTAAGAGTTTCCAAAGCTCCTCATTGCTCTTCCAGACTGGATCACAGCATGGCTCCTATTGACATGGTGCACCTCCCATTTTCTTCTTATCCCTGCTAATCCTGTAAATTTTCTGCTCAAAACCCTCATTTGAATCTATTTCTTCCTTATGTCTGTCTTGTTTTTAAAATTCCTTCCACATGTGCGAGGTTCAATGACATTAATGTGGCCATAAAAAGGAAGATAATTCACACATGTGTGATCTTTCACCTCTGCTAAGGCCCGCTCCATGTCATTATTATTTTTACTCCACGTTTGGATTCCCATACTTATCCACATTAATGCTATTTTGTACCTCCTTACGGATGTAATTTTCATTATCCCATAGGGCTAGATTATTATTGATGCCAACATTGTCCAAGGTGTCCAAAACCTTATTCCCCTCCCTATAAGTATGCCTAATGATGATATTTTTGAAATTTTGACAAATATTTCTAGCTTCCATAATAAAGTTTTTGATAGTCCATCTAGGAGGAGAAATTTGATTTAGGTGGTTAATGATATTAAGAGAATCCCCTTCCAAAATTAAGTTTTGTATATCATGATATTTGGAAATCCTTAGCCCCCATAGAGCAGCTAGGGCTTCTGCATAATGATTCATCTGAATCCCCATTTTACCAGCATAAGCAACAATTAAACAACCTTTATGATCTCGAATAACACCTCCCCTAGCAGAAAAACCAAGATTACCATTGGACGCACCATCAAAGTTTAGTTTATGCCAATTTCTCTCAGGAGGGATCCAATGAATAAGAGACCTATCAATGTTTGAGGTATTCCTAATCTGTAAACTAGCAACTCCTATCTTCCAATTGGAAAGAATATATTCTTCATTTTTAGGATATTTATTATTTTTGGGAGGTTTAAATCTCCCAATACTATCTTTAATAGCATGACCAATCTTAACAAAATTGAGCTTGCAATGTTGTTTGTTGTTTCTGAAAATGATATCATTCCTATCTTTCCAAATTCTCCAGATAATATGGGACATGACCAGTTTCCAAAGTCTTATCACAACACAATGCTTAAAAGGAGGATTCCATTGGATCCAAAACTGAATGAAGTCCTTGGGCACCATCTAGAAAACATTGAACTTGGAAAAGGAATAGCTCCAAATCATGGTAGCATACTCACAGTGGACAAAAAGATGCTTAATATCTTTAGAATCTTTTTTACAAAGGTAGCACTGATTAGGCATTATGAAACCTTTCTTCATCAAGTTATCATATTAAGAATTCTACCTCTAAGCACAAGCCAAAAGAAAAAGTTAATTTTAAGGGTTAGCTCAGTCATCCATATCTTGCTCTAATTAAATTCACTCTAGATATTCTCAAAGTAAGAATTATATCCAGATTTAACTGTATAATCCCCATCTCTAGATTTGTGCTAGACAATTTCATCCTTGACTTCTAGCTGATTCAAGGGGATGAGGTCCAGCTGCTCCTGAAGAGAGGACAACACGGAGTTCAAATCAGATCCATCCAATGAGAGTTGTTTCCATATCTTCTTGTTTCCATCAATTTCCATGTAGTTAATGACCTTAGTACCATATTTATGTTCAAGACTATCCTTTTATGCACCAAATCTATCATTAAGGCTAAGATTAGACCAATTATCACCCCAAAAATTGATGTCTCTACCATTTCCCATTTTCCATCTACACCCTTCCTTGATAAAATTCCTAACTAGAATTAAGTTGTTCTAGAAAATGGAACCATGAGGAAGTTGTTTATTATTCAAGATATTTAGCCTTGATGAGTTCAATCCATGGTTGTTCCTCAGATAGCATTATCCAACCCATTTTTTTAATTAAGGCCATATTCATTTTTCTTATATATTTTATGCCCAATCCCCCAATCCTTTTAGGAGTGCACACCTGATCCCAGGAAACCAGGTGATATTTGAATTTTTCCTCCATTCCTTACCATAAAAAGTGTTTCTGGATCCTTTCAATTTTTTCTCTGAAGGTAGAAGGAATGTTGTATAGAGACATAATGTAGATGGGAAGATTTTGAAGAGTGCTTTTGATAAGCAGACATTTACCATTACTGGAAAGAATGGCTCCTTTCCATCCGGCCATTTTCTTTTGGAATCTTTCCAATAAATCATTCCAGACTTTTTTTTAGACTTTTTTAGTACCAAGGGGGAGCCCCAAATAAGTAGTGCAAAGTAAATTGATTTTACAACCCAATACTTTAGCAATTCTATTTTGTCTTTCCAAAGGAGTATTGAAAAAGAAAATAGAACTTTTTTCAAAGTTGATCTCTTTTCCAGAAGCAGCCTCGTAAAATTTTAGAATGGACTTAATCACCTTAGCTTCCATGATAGATGCCACTAATAGCAATATAGTGTCATCTACAAATTACTGATGAGAAGCTGTTTGATTCGTAGAGGTAGGTTTAGTGCCTTGTAGAAGGCCATATTTAATAGCTTTGGTAATTGTTCTGCAGAGGCTATCCACCAAAATAATTAAGAGTAGAGGGGAAAAAGTATCCCCCTATTTTAATCCCCATACTATTGGTAAAGTACCCCACTGGTTCACCATTAACCACCACAGAGAATCTAGTAGTTGGAATGCAAACCTTGATAATTCTTCTGAATTTGTTGAGAAAACCAAATTTGGCCAAAAATTTGTCAAGAAAAGACCAGGAGACTTTATCAAAGGATTTATTCATGTCAAGTTTAAGGAAAATGCTTGCCTTTTTATTATTATCCATAGAGTGAATAATCTCATGCACCATGATCACACCATCTTGAATTATCCTTCCTCTGATGAACCCACTTTGTTGCTTTGAGATTAAATCATTCAAAATGAATTGCAGTTTGGTGGAAATAATCTTAGTTAAAATTATATAGACAACATTTACCAAGCTAATGGGTCTAAAGTATTTGAAATCTTTAGCATCCATTTTTTTAGAGCCAACATGATGTGAGTATTATTAATCTCTTTCAGTAAATCTCTAGTTCTACAAAATTCATTTACAGCCCTTAGGAGATCATCCGAGCAAATTTCCCAAAAATTTTGAAAAAATTTACAGAGAAGTCATCTCTCGGAGCCTTATCTCCTTCAAGAGTGAAAAAAACTTTTTGAAGCTCCTCCAAAGTAATAAATTTGGTAATATCTTTAAATCTCCGATCCTCTATTTTATCATGTGGGATAGCTTCTAACAGAAAAGAGTCAACCATATCATTAGTAGCAATCTTCTCATTGAGAAATTTTTCATAGAATCTAAGAGATTCTTCCTTAATGTTCTGTGGATCTTTTATGATGATGTTGTTACCTTTAGAGACTTCCATAATCCTATTACAGGCTATATGCTTCAATGTGGTCATATGGAAGAATTTCTTATTTATGTGACCCTCTTTCAACCATATAGCCCTAGATTTAAGTCTCCATAAGGATTCTTCCCTGCTACAAACCATGTGCAACTTTGAAAGGATATTTTTTTCCATTAAATGATCCTCCACAGACCTCCCCTATAATTTTATTTTATTTTCTAGATCTTGGAGTCTCTTTTTTAATTCCTTTTTTCACACAAAAACACTCCCAAAGACTTCTTTATTCCATATTTTAACTTGTTTTTTGATATTTTATTTTTAAGCTTTTGAATAATCCTAAATTGAGTAGTTCCTCCTCCCCCCAATTCCACCATTCCTTGGTCCTATCAAAGATGTCATCATGCTCCATCCACATCTTTTCAAATTTGAAGGAACTTCTGGTGGGCTTAACCCAGTTAACAAAATTTAAAACTATCGGGTTGTGATCAAATCTGATTTTGGGCAAATCGGTGAGATGGAAGTCTTGGTGAAGAATCCAGATTGTAGAGGTAAGAGATCTATCCAGTATGACTTGAATCATATCCCTACCTAACCTTTGGTTTGTCCACGTATACTAGTTGTCATGAAGGTCCAAATCGATGAGATTTAGATCAGTAATGAAATCAGCAAAATCATCCATACCAGTAGAAAAACAAGAGTTACCCCCTTGTTTTTCTCCTAGATTTAATGGGGAATTAAATTCACCCATAATAAGCCAATTGTCATCACTATGCTGAATTATGAAAATCTTTATATCATTCCATAGTTTCCTTCTTCCACTAACTATATTGGGTGCATATATATTAGAGAGGATCCAAGTACAATTATTTTCAATAGCATGGAATTTAATAACAAGATGGTTACTAGTTTTAGAGAGAATTGTACCAGTATAATGCTTCTTATCCCAAAGATTAGCCATGCCCCCTGAAGCTTCCCTGAGAATCCATTGCAACCATGTCTGAATTTTCCCAAAAATTGTTTTTATAATTAACAAGTACCTTAGAATTCATCTTAGTCTCCTACAGGAGAAGAATGCCCAGTCTACTAGAAACTCTTAACTCTTTGATTATTCTTTGTTTAGAGTTTCCATTCAAACCCTAAATATTCCAGGAGATGATCTTCATCTAAAAGATATAGGTGATGTAATTTCTCCTGATGTATCAATTGCCTTTGAGTACCATCTGTAATATATTCCTCTGTTCTTTTGGTTCTAAGAGTCTTCTTTGAAGGTTTTCCCTCTTTTAGAGTTGCTTCCAAAATCCACTATTCTTCTAGTAGATGATCTTGTAGTTCTGGATGTTAAAGCTCCCCAGTTATCAATTTGTTTTTTCTTCTCATTATAAAGTGAATTTGGGATCTTCTCAAATCCCTTCAGCATTTTCATTTTCTTGCATCTAACCTCTAAAAAACCATTGGGATCTGGATCTTCATCAGACATCCTATTTTCTTTGAATGGCGTAACTTCCCCCCTCCTGTCTGTTGTTACTTGCTTGCCCGTCTGGAGCTTTCTCTATACCATTCACGACCGTCAAGATCTTGCAATCCATGAATTACACCTTCAATATTATCTTCCAGATGTTGTAATTAGTTCCATTCAACATCTATGATTTTCAATTGTAAAATGATTAGTTCCCATTTTTTCTTAAATAATTTCAACAAATGAGAACAACGAGGTTTTTAGTAATAGTGATTTAGAAATTCCCCATGTCGTTGTTCAAATCATGTTAGTCATATTTGGATGGATTTTCCTTATTCACATCAAAAATAGACATGTCAAACAGGTATTATAAACATACAACATATTAATTTGACTATAAAGCAAATTTGTTGAAATGTAAGTGATTTTTTTTTAGTTTTGCAAAAAACCCGACTTATTTGATCATCGTAAAAAAATGCATTATTTCTCATTCTTATTAAAGAAAAATTCCTCATCCAATACAAAATAAATTTTGAAAAAATAATCATTATTAGATAGGAAAAAAAGAATAATTTAATAATATGATTAAAAAAGAAAGAAAATATATATATATATATATATATATATATATATATATATATATATATATATATATATATATATAATTATATATAATTGGAGCTTAGCTCCATTGAAAGGTTTTAGAGAGGTTGAGATAGGGGTTGAGTTGGGTTTGAGCTGGGTGAGCTATGGACCGAGCTAGGTCCGGAGATCACTTATTATTATTTCCAACTAATTTACAAGCAACCGAGAAACATAACCAATTGATAAGTTACCGAACTCACAACTATCCAACTCGCCAAATGTATGTGACCTAAGAACACCCCATGGATGAGTCACATTAAAACTGAAAGTCAAAGATCAATAAAGCTAGCCACACGAGTGAGTCATAGCCAATTTGGAGGGATCCCTAACAAAACATAGCCAATGTGACCAAAGTCACATTGCAACTTGTGACCACTGTGGGTTAAAAACCCTTGTGTTGCGCCATCCACAATGGATTTAAGACTAAATTCCTAAGGGAAAACATATTCCTCAACCAAATTTGGTTGAGTCCGCATTGGGAATGGATGAGGTTGGCTGAGAGGGAACTGGGGGGCGAGTGGCATAGGATTGTTAACACAGGCAAGAGGGGGTGTAGCAAACACCGCATGTCACGCTATGGGAGTACTAGGTTTAAAGGGGGTCCCATAGAATATAGATCACTTGATATATTTTTTAAGATTTAAACTATATTTTCTAGGCTATAATTTTTAATACAAACTATAGTTTTTATTCTATAGTATTAACCTATAGTTTTATAGCTTTATTTTAAACATTAGTATTAATATTTTATACTATAGTTTAAAATTTGAATGCAACCCTTATTATTATTATTATTTTGGATAAGATAAAAAGAGTTTGGTTTTGAGGGGACCAAAAAATCCTGTACATAGAAAGAAGCCAGTTTTTTAAAAAACTAACAAAAGGCTAGGTAGGCCAAGTCAAAAAGGCCTAACAACAAGCCACCATAGAACAGAGCTAGACAAAACCATGTCTGAAAATTAACAATTACATGTTTTGAGAGATACTAACTACTAAAGAAAACAAAGCAAAAATCCAAAGGAAACACCAAAAAGGATAGTAAAAGGCCTGCCATTAGTCCTATTTAGTATTGATGCGGGTACTAGCACACAACCCACTATCCTTCATACCTGCCACTTTAATGATCACTTGTTTAGGTATTTTCTCCTTATTTGCCATAGTCTGGGTGTCCACATTTTGAGGTTCTTTACATAAATTCTCCTCCTTTTCCTCATTCTGGGTGTTTTCTGTCTTAGAATTACAGTTACCACCAGCCTCAAAATCTGACGTTTCTTTAGTATCATAACTACTAAGGGATAGTCTCATATTAGGCTTGTTGTTTTCCACTTTGGCCACTTGGACCTGAAGGACTGAAACCCTATGCTCCTGTATTCTGAAGCCATCTTTTATTCCTCCAATTATTTTGTTCTTGACCTCAATTTTATGGTGGAACTCCTTAAGCTCTTGGCTCATATTCTTATTGACTGTGAAAATGGTATCAATAGTTGAATCAACATGCATAAGATTAGTTTCCTAGTCCACAAAATCTCTCACCCTACTACCAGATCTTTCACCCATATTCTGAACCCCATGTTTTAGGTTGCAAAGAGCATCAACAATCCCTTCAGGGGTGTCTTTTACCTTCATTTTCATCATGCGTTTAAAGGAATACACAAGGGTTTCTTGGTCAGACGCAGGGTCGCTAGCATTGAAAGGTTGTGTCGAGATAATGGGTTTTCCCTTTTGCACTAACAGGAGGATCAAACCTTGATGCAGAGGAGCCTCAAATTTCCTATTTTTAAAGTCAACAATGTGTGGATAATAGGGACATGTAGAGGAAGAAATATAGACTCAGAGCTTGGTTCCTATGGAAGAGATTTAGAATGGAGAGATGATAAGAGAATATATTTCTAAAATTTCCTTCCAGATTCAGGTATTTCATGACAAAATGGTAGACATCGGCCTAGTACTTAGGGAGGAAAGTATGGGTAATTCCCACATCATAGTTTAGAATATGCTTATTAGGCTAAAAAAATGGCTATCTCATGTTTTTTACAGGTTTTATCTTTAAAATTTTTGAGACCATCCACAGCAAGCCCAGTTATCTCAGCTATGGATTCTTCAATAACCCTAATTTCCACCCCCTAAAATTGAATCTCCCTTTAACCCAGGAATTTCCAAAATCAATAGAGATCATGGGGTCATTAACTTCTAAGCATTGTATGTACTTGGAGAAGCCCCCCATGCGCAACAAATTCCATATAATGGTGTCACTTTTCATATGAAGGAAGGAAGTGGGCTCAGTTATGACCCTATGGCCTTCTATTTTTATCCCAACACACCTTCTCACTTTGAAATTAGATAGAATGGAATCACCTGTTTTAAGGAAATTGAATAAAAAAATAAAACAAATGAATTGTAATATTTCACAAAAGAGATCTTTTTGAGCTCCCAAGCATGTGAACCTTGGTCACCATCATAAAACTGCCTCCAAAGATGTGTCATCATTTATCAATTTTATAATGTCTTTCCAAGGAATATGTGTCCCTGGCCACATCATCAAATCTGACATGTCGTTGCCTTGATTAGCTAGTATATCCACATATTTATTGCTTTCCCTGAAGGTGTGTTGGCTATCCACCTTGTCAAATGATTCCAAAATTACACGATATTCCTTGATGATATTGCTAAGTTTCCATCTGTACTTACTCTAATATTTTAGAGCATCGATGAAACATAATAATTCACCTTCTGTAATGATGGATCTTAGTCTCAAATATCTACACATCATGATTCCCCAAAGCATAGCTTTGGCTTCCACTTAATTGTTGGTATGATTTCCAATGGGTCCCGCATAGGCACTAAGACATTTTTATTGAGATGATCTCAAACCAAACCTCCCCCCAATAGTGTTATCCTTCTATTTGGTAGAACCATCAAAGTTGAGTTTACAATAACCATCAGGAGGTCTTGACTATTTATCTCTTTGGGTGGTCTTCTCCTTCAAAGGACTGATTGGGGTAATGCTCATGCTTTTGAGAATATTTCTTTCCCAGTCCGAGTAGGCCAAGTAGATGGTTTGGGATTTGAAATTTGAGCATTTTATTTGAGATACAAAATCAACCTTTTAATAACCATATCCAAGCTTGAGGTTTTGTTCCTAAAGATCCTATTATTTTGTTCCATCCAAAGTCCCCACAATGTATGCGGAAGGACAAGTTTCTAGATTTCTATGATCAAACAATGTTGGAAATTGAAGCTCCATTGTTCGAGGAGGAGGGCTACATCCCCAGGGAGGACAAAATTAATATTTGAAATAGATAATGTAGTTTTTGAAAAACATAGTTGAAATAATAATAAATATTTACCAGGGCCACACTAGGACATCGTGGGGACATGAGTAAAACTTGAGCTAATAGGAAAAATTGAATTTCTACAAATATAGATTTTTTTCTCCCTTGTGTTCTTTGAATTTAACCCAAGTTTTACTACTTGTATTTATTTTCACCTGCAAAATTTAGAAACTACAGGAAAATAATAAAAAATTCAAATAAATTCACCCTTACCTTAATTTGTAGGTCCTAAGTAAGCCTTCACCAATCACTATTTGTAAATAACTTGGAAGGATTGAAATATTTTTAACCTGTGTAATGTCTTGAGGGAAGGAGGAAGGGGTATTTAACATATATTTTCAAAGTACCCAAATAAAAAACCAACCCAACTGACACACCAGATTGGTTAATTAAATAATTTAACTTGGATTTGGTACCATGTTCAGATGAGGATTTAACTAAGCAATTAATATATTGCAATAAAAATTAATAAAAACATTTACACTATGTAATAAACAAATAAATAACAATGACAAGAAATTTACGTGGAAAACCTTCGAGGGGTAAAGACCATAGTGAATGTGATATTCCATTAATTTGATAAATATTATTACAGTCCATTAAATCTCCCTCCTCACTTCTCTCCACCAATCTACCATTGAGGATTTAATAATCATGCCACATGGTTATATTTATTTGACCCCACAGGTCAAAAACTAATTAAGTCATGGGATGTGAATTTATAAAAATTCACTTGATTTAAATATTAATTAGTAATAATCCATTAAACATAAACAAACCTAGTTTATATTAAATAATGAAGAATATAAATATTCTTAATTATTTAATTATAAAATAAGGTTTATAGGTACTTAATATTATGTTCTAACAACACTGAGTGCAAAGTGTAACAAGAATTAGATGATGTGAGGTTCATGGAAGAAGTGTGCCCTCAACAGTGAAGAGTGAACCATAGCACTAGAGTGCATAATCAGGTAGTGAATTTATTGCATGAGAGTAGATACTAGTAAAGATGTATCATGAAGAACTGAGCGTAAAGTGTAATAGAAGTAGATGATGTGAGGTTCATGGAAGAAGGGTTTCGTCAACAGTCAGGTGTGAAATATAGCACTAGAGTGTGTCATTGGGTAGTGATGGTACAATGTGTGTACCAAATATATAAGAGTTCTTAGAAAGATAGACATGAAGTTCAGAGTGTGAAATGTAGTAAAGAAAATATAAGTATATACTTAGAGACAAATGATAGTGATGGAGGTGGGAGGAAGTGTGATGCCCCCAAGTGTATTAGTGATGGAGATCTATGTGATGATGTGAGACATACCATGCCATGGTGGAAGATGTGGAAGCGGGTTAGGAGTATCAATATTGGTGTTAGGAGGATCGGATTTGACAAAGTAAGTTGTAGCATGGAGAACAAATGGAAAATGATTTGTGTGATGGTAAGGGGTAGAATGGTCACAAGTCCCCATGTATCATAATAAAGCATCATTAGTAGGGAAATTATCTAATGCAAGACAAGTGGGAGAAGCAGGATGACCAATATGCTCAAGGTATAGTGAAGTAGTGAAAAACTCAAGAGAATATGCAATAGGAATAAAAGGAGAAAGAAGATGGAGAAAATCAATGCCAAGTTTGAGGGATTGTTTGGGAATAGAAAGATACTTTGTGACTCCATTTCCATTTTTCCTAATCTGGTGGCAGTGAAACTGTAATGAAGCATATATTGATACCTAACACCATATTGTGTGAAATTATGAGGAGATGTGGCAAAAGTAAGGGTTTTAGGTGAATGATCAATAGTGTTGCAAAAGGAAAATGTGGAGGGATATACTAAGGCCTCATAGACCACACCATGGTATAGGAATTTAATACGCACATGAAGGGTTGAAGGGACCGCATGCATGACATGGATCTAAGGCCATCCGAGAAGAATATTATAATTAACATTATTAGGCATTACATGGAATAGGATGGGAAAAGTGCATGGCCTATGTTAGGAATAATATAGTATTGAAATTATTAATTATGGTTGTAATTATTTATTAAACATTAGTTGTATATATTTGTTATAACCAAAAATATATACGTTATATAATTTTTTACACCCATATTGTTAGAAATGGGTATTTTGTTCCCTATTTTGTAGGAGGCTATTGTGCCTACCTTTGTGGCTATATATTAGCCATTGTATTAGCAGAAATAATATAATGTGAAGAATATTATTGTGTAATTTATTGTTGGCTCGTACCTTTCATTTGGTACCAGATCCAGGTTTGATCATGTGCATTATGGTAGTTTTAAATATCCATGAGTGATGAGAGGAAGTGTCTCTTTGTTATTGCCTTTGTAAATACACGTCCATATTTTGTAGTTGTAAATCCTTATGCATATCTATTCCATTGCAACCATTCAAATCAAATATTCTTTCAGAAAATAATGATCTTGCATTAATCTTGACATCGGATTATTTCATATAGCATTTGTTTGGTTCTTTACAATCAATACGACCTAGTTGATCACAATCAAGCTTGGGTCTCACTGCAAATAAATTTTGTTTTTAATATTCAGAGAGGATCACATTTTTTGCTACATGCATCATGGATAATATCTAAGGTGTTGCATAGTCCCTCAGTGATTATTTGTGTTGCATATCCAAGGCATTGATCTCCACACTCGGCTTGGAATTTATGGAGGAAAACAAGGATTTCTCATACCATAATTTTTTAATGTCACCCATGCACAGTCTTCAACAATGACAGGAAAAGTTTTTAGGTCACAGTGCCCAATGATTTCACATAATATCTCATCTATAGTAAAAGGTGCATCCACTTTTTTTGTGATTCGATGATCAATGTGAAGTGTAATTAATTTGGTTTATGCCATAGGTTTGATATTTTTGACATCAAAATTGTTAAGTATCCATAAGATCTCATCGTCAATTTGTATGTTTTAACAGTTCAGTTTTATTTGTCATCTTAGGTAGATGGTCAAAGTCCTAAAATCATATATCATTATACTATCTAGTTTAATATAGTTGAAAAATGTTAAAAGTGTATTTTTCGGGGATATATTAAGTCTGTTAAAGGAAAAGTCGTATCAATGTCATTGTCAAAATAGTTGTGTCACCAAGAATCTAGTATAATTTTTTCCTTTTAGTCAAAAGAGTTAAAAGTTGTAAAGTTATTTTTTCAAGAGTCAACAAGTATTGTCATCTTGTTGTTATAATTGTGTCTAGGTGAATAATAGGTTGGATAATTTGTATATATATTTTTACAATGGAAATACCATTGGAAACATTCAATGGAATCAATTTTCACACCTGGAAAGTCAAGATCTAGATGTAGTTGATGAAAAAAAATCTCTGCAGGATCATAGATAGAAAAGAACCAACACCTTTAGATCCAACTAGATTGGTAGAATGGGAAATGATGGATGATAAATCCAAAGACATTATTGGCCTTGCCCTTTCATATTTTGAATTTCATTATGTCGATCTAGATAAAACCTCAAAGGAAATGTGGGATACTCTAAGAAAAATATTTGGTTCAAAAGTAGTCAATGCAAAGTTTTCTCTGAAACTTCAGTTGTTCAGGCTCAAAATTAGTGATGGAGATATGATGTCTAGTCAGATAAATAATTTAAGACCTATATTGAGATAGCTTGCAGAAGTCAAAGCTCCAATCAACGATGAGGATGCAAAATCCATTCTGCTAAATAGTTTTCCACCCGAATATAGTAATGTTGTTTTCACTCTTGGTTAGATTCCTTCCAACTCATTGGAAGATATGATATCAACTCTTTTAGCTGAAGAAAAAAGGACTAAAGAATATGTTGAAGGGGAAATTGTAATGTACGTGAAAAATAAATACAAGAATTTCTCTAAGAACAAATAGGAATTAGATTGTTTCTATTGTAAGAAAAAGGCCATATATCTAAATACTGTAAAGTTTGAGCCAAAGATATTCTCAGTGGAAAACTCAAAACAAACGAGGTAAATATAGTTGAAGAAGATTCTGAATCAGAAGGTTAATAAATGGATGAAAAACCTAACTACAATTCTCAAGACTTCTTATATTAAGTGAATCTTACTGGAGGATGGAGGAGAACAAAGGTTGGAGGTCGATCAAAGACCTCTCTTTAGTCACCAACGATGGGGCCAATTCAGCTATGGTGATAGTTTGTTATAGTGTATTTTACTTGCAGTTACGTGTGGTGTGATTTAGTTTTAGTATTCCTATTTTTTCAGTGTTCCTGTTGTGTTGTGTGCTGAATAAACCCATTTCCAAATTTTTTGGGAAGATCCATGTTTTCAGAGGACTCACTTTTGGGGAATAGAAGAATATTTCAAGGTAGACTCAAGGGATGGTTATCCATCTAGTTTGAAGCTTGTGGATCTTGGAGATCCAAAATTCAGGTGCTTAGGGAGGAACCCAAGGAGGTAGGGAGTATTCCTACATAATTCATCTCGACACTACGCCTTTACGAGGGTAAAGATATAATATGTGGATTTTTTTACCTGGTCTAAGAAGTGGTTTCAGGAGGTGGTTCAAATATGGTTCTTCATCGTGTTATCATCATTAAGGGGGTGACTAGTGAGAATAAATCATGTTCACACTAAGGGGGTGAATGTTAGGAATAATATAGTGTTGACATTATTAATTATGGTTGTAATTATTTATTAAACATTAGTCGTATATATTTTTTATAACCAACAATATATACACTATATAATTTGTTACACCTGTATTGTTAGAAACGGGTAATTTATTCCCTATTTTGTAGGAGGTTGTTGTGCCTACCTCCATGGCTATATATTAGCCATTGTATTAGCATAAATAATATAGTGTGAAGAATATTATTGTGTAATTTATTTTGTTCTCGTACCTTTCAGTCCAATAGTAATGGGAAGTGTGATTATACCTAAGAACCTTTTAGGAATATTATCAAATCCGTAGATATAAATAGATGAGGGAGTTAGGGAGGTTTCAGAAAGGTCAAGTTATTGAAGAATGTTAGATTGCAAATGTTAATACTGGATCCATTATCAAATAAATCTCTCTTAACCCCTTTTTTATTAATACAAGCTTGAATGTAAAGGGGTGGATCATTATCTAAGACAGATTGAGAAGAAATTTCTGAAGATGTAAAGGTAATATGCTCTTCAGTAAAAGATAATGTTATAGTGAATCTATGATACACATACTCAGGAGAAGTGTTAGGATGAAGGTAAGTGTTAGAAAAAAGGATTATATTTTGCGAGAAAATTTAGGATTGGCCTTCAAAAAAGCATGGAGAGAGACACTCATATTGGTGAAAATGGAAAGATCCAAGAGTGTCTAGAGTGACAAAAATGATGGAGGTAATATGCAAGACTAAGATCTAGTGTGTGAATAAGGATTCAAGTGTTCGATTCTAAGTTGGGGTTCACCAAATGATTTAATTTAAGTTGAATTAAATATTATTTCAGAGTAACTATTGTAGCTAATGATATTCATATGATAACATACACTAAGACACAACTAATAAATATGTAATAATGAAACCCTAAGCAAGAGAGAGAGAGAGAAGATGACTTATATGATTAATGAGTGATATGAGCTGAGTGACTACTGAAACATAGTGGGGATGGTTTCATCAAGGCTCACTATAGGTTCTAGAACTCAAAAATGTGTAGGTTAGAAGTTCCCATGGGAGGACAGGAGTGTCTGGGCACTAGTGACTGATCTGAGCACTAGTATTTGATCAGGTTCTTAGGTTATAATTTTTTTGGGGATGGAGAAGCTTCACTATTGATCTTATTTTTTTCACTTTGGTTTCATTCCAATGTCATCGGTCGTACCTATAACTTGTAAAATGAATAACTAGCTACACATTCCCATAAACCACATCAAACCTAATAAATAAGATGCAAAATTGGGATTGAGACTAACCTATATAGTCACCTACAGAGTGATCTTACAACTGAGTGTTGTACTACATATCAGAATCCATGTAGTTCTTTGTGTATGTGTGTGTAATGATTTCCTAGGTTACCCTTATGCAAGTTACACTATGATGAGATGCTATATTTAGATTTCTCCAAGTATGCAAATGTGTGAGATGGAATAGAATGAACTTTCCCCTATGTTGTGTATGTAGAGTGATGCAGCCATGGTCCCTTGTATGAGTATGATATATGAATGCATTTTAAGTGCTCGTGTGCCTTGATGCAAGTTATGTGACAGTAGATAATGCTTAGTGCTTCGCCCCTTATTTTAGAAGAAGTAACTAAGTACATATATGATTTCCTTGTTTGAATCTTGTAATTGACAACCTAAAGTACTAAAAGGTGACAAAAAATCAAAAGAGACCCAAAGGGGTGAGAAAAGGATAAAGAAGATCAAGATCCCCAGGAGGGACAAGATCACTTGGGTGCTTCTGTACTAATTGGGTGCTAGTATCTGAGGCCATAAATGATGAATCAGTCAAGTTCTTGAAAGGGTTTAAGATGTGTAAGACCAGTAAGAATCCAAGAGATAAAGTAAAAAATCGAAAAGGAGTTGTCAACCACTAGTTTTCTTTGTTAGGAATCATGTGTGTGTGTGTGTATATATATATATATATATATATATATATATATATATATATATATATTAGTATGCTTTCGGACGTAGAAATGTACCCAAGTGCATAGATTTTGTGTCTACACTCACCTCAACTAATTTTGATGCATTTGAAATGGGTTGATTGTTGAATTATTGATGAATAAATTCTTTAAACTCAAATCCTTTTCTCTAATTGTTAAGGCTATGCAGTTGATCTTCCTTGTTTGGTTCCTCCTTAACTTTCCCCCCACCAAAGTGTTTTCCATATCTTTATCCTCTAATGGATGGGGGGAATGATATTTCAATAACATGGGTTTAGTTTCATGTTTGGAAAGGTTTGGAAAAGTGTTTATCCACTTAAACATGCCAATTTTCAACTCATAATGGCCTAAAACCGATTCTTCATGAGATCTATGGGGATTAGGTAGCACTCTTGTGGGATATTGGAGAGTGTTGGACAACTGCACTTTCACATGCTCTTTAGCTTGAGGATTATACACATATGTTTTTAGATTTATGAAATGATAAAATGATTTAGCTTTCAAATTATCTTGTAAAGATTCCAAATGTGGAGAAGACATAAGATCTTCTTTAGGAGGAGGATAAATTTTCTTAGGATTTTTGAGAAATCTAGGAACTTCGTACTAAGGCTAAGATGGTGTGGATTAACAAGGAGGAATGTAAGATTTATATGATGGTATTAAAAGGTTTTCCCATTGATAGGGATCCCTATAACCAATTTTATTATCTTCTATTTCATTAATCAATATTAGCATTTTATTCAAATTCTCAACCATCACCTTTAGATTTTGTTGAGGGTTATACCAGCTTGGTATAAGACCACCCCATGGACAGAGTTTTCCAATACCAGGTAGTTCAGTTTCTATGATTTGAAACATATACTTTTACTTTTACATGCTTTCCTCCATATTCTATACCTACAACCGAAAATCATCATCAAGAGTGAAGTTATCCCCCTTATAATCATACTCTTGTGCCTGCAAATCACCATAGTTAGTAGGGTATGCATATGGATGAATTTTAACTGGAGCATATTTGAAATCATCATAATAAGGATCATGTGTCCTATTTTTATGGGATATTTAGATGAATGGAGGAGGGTGATACTACTCATGAAAATGAGGATCCAAATGAGGAAATGAAGCCGTGATTACAAAACTTCATGAAAGTAATGAATAAGATGAATGAAAAAGGTTTGCGAATGAAAGAAATGAGTTGTTGGATCAGTGGATTCCCTTAATGTGTTTGGATAATGCTTCAGAAGGATAGAGATCACTAAGAAACACATCAATATTAATAAAATTATTTGTAATTAACTCAAGAGGTCCCACTTGGTGTGCCAAAAATTGTTGGCAGAGATTTGTGTGTACCCTTATGATTTAGGTAGCTATTTAATTTTTTGAAGGTATCTCCAATAACAATGGGAGTATATCTAATGTGTGGGACCCTAATCCTTAAGATAAACCTCTAGAGAAGGCCTAATTCCTTTCCTTAAAATATCTAGATTAACCACTACTCTAAACTAACTACAAAAACTCTACACAGTTGAGGGAGAAATATTGCCAAAATTCAAAAAAAAATGGCGATACACTAGAGTATAAATGGATCCCTCTCCCCAAGATCAATGAAAAAGGCATAAACATAGTGACATGGGTATATATGAGCTAGAATCCACACTGCATTCTACTAGCCTTTAATCCTATGTATAAATGACAAAATGGACTTAACTTATGCAATTATAACTCATACAAATAATAAAATGACAAAATAGAAATGATGAAAAATCCAAAAGATAGATAATATTCACAATAGGCTAGATATTATTGTTTAAGGAACAATCTCTCAATGTCATTGAGAAGATAATGAACACATTACATAGTTCAACATAAGGGTATGCACAGACTCATAATACTCAGAAACCAATTAGGAAATATTTCTTTACATTCAAGAGAGGATAGTTTCACTTATGAAACTCATTACATTTATAAAAGGAGAAGAGAGGAGAAGGGATCTAAAGTTTTCGTGGGAGATGATTAACCTATTTGACCTTTACAAACTTCCTCAGAACTAGCTTGAAAGGTAGTTATTCAAACTCATGATGATCTGCAACCATGGTTGTGCCTTGGCTTGTAAGAAAACCTTCATATATTCCCTATGTGGAGGATATCTAACTTAGATCAATGAATATTCACTAAATCATGGGAGATAGATAAAGAGTGAGCTACCAGATGTCCACTTTTGGCCACAAACATGCTTTGGGCCATTGATAATAATTCATTTATTTTTACATAGTCCATTAAACCCATTTTATTCATTTTTTTGGGTCATCAACAGAATATACCATCCTAGAGGCATCATGAGATAAAAGACATCAAACAAAAGAATTTGTAACTAATTTGGGCATCAATTGATTGAGAAAATGACTCAAGAAAACCCAACATTATGTCATTAAACTATCCCAAATATCTCCATAATTATCCTCAAAATTTATACTTGAGTGAATTATTCTAAAAAAATGTGTCCAATGAGACTAGTCTCATGTCAAACATAGCTCTAGATCAAAATATATGAGCAAAAAGCAGTCTCTTGTTTGAGACACAAACTTATATCCAAAATAGTTGTGGGACCCAAATTTAGTTATTTGATCAAAAAATGGCCTTAACATGATCCAAAATAACATCCAATTCATATTTTTCTTTAATACATTTCCAACGGTACCAATTTTACTCAATTTCATGGTCCCCATCAAAATTGATGGCATTTTGAAGATCCCTATAAAAATCATGAAAATCCTTTATAGGATGGATTTTAGAGAGGGATTTTGAATTCTGTTAGTATTTCATATGATCCGTGGACTTGTTCTCTTTATTCTCTTTATCTGCGACCTTACTTTTACTTTCTAGGGCCTCCATTGTACCAAATTCCTTCTTACTTAAACACTCTACTTTATTTTACCTTATATCATTTTTTCCCTAGTGTTTGAATTCTTTGCATAACTCCATGTTATGTGGGTTCTCAATTTTTCATGTTATGTATATTACCACTTCTTTTTGTCATGGATTTTCTTTGTTCTAATTCTTGCTTTTGTTTCTTAATGTTTCCTTTGTTGCACGGACTACAAACTCCGAAAAACACTACACCTTCCAAACTCCATGGAACACTAAGTTCCTTCATTTTGCAGGTTGCTTTAATATGCATATTTTCTTCATTTCGTGGAACCCACCAACTTGTGTGGAATTGATTTCAAAATTTTTTTAACATTCCTGCAGTTCACTTTTTTTTCTTTGTAATTATGTATGGTACACAACCTTTATTTCATAGATTTTTCTGTGTGATGAAGTTCCTTTGATGCACGGATTTTACAAACTCCACAGAACACTAAGTTCCTTCCCATCTCTATGGAACAATATGTTCCCTTTTTTGCAGATGTATTTCTTGAATCCGCTTGATTCTATGACTCAAATGAAGTTTTCTAAGTAACATGGGTGCTATTTTAGACAACAATTTATTTCTTCCATGGGATTTTAAGCTTCAATGACTTTCCTTTTTTCCACATAAAAGAAGGGAAAAATGGATAATTCCTTTACCATTATAAACTATCAACTTTGGATGTGATCTACACAAGTAATTTGAAAACTCTTTTAGACGTCAAGGTGTAAAAGTATTAATTTTGTAACTAGTGTCCCAAAAATAAATAGGCTGCTTATTTCAAAAACCATTTTCTTAAAGGTGTGTCAAGAATAGAGGTTGAAAGGTCTAAAGCGACATAAGGAAACCAATAACACACACATGTCCATCATTGGTAAGTTAAACACACATGAAGTTTGAGGAAAAATAATTTGAAGTAATAAGACATCATGAAACCCATTACTGAAACATGTTGATTATCAGTAAGTTTATATAAACACATAGTTTGAAGTTCATTAGCTTGCAGTTTCATTTTAAGGGTCCATCAATCCTCACCAAGTGGTAAATATCAAAAATATAAATGTATGAATAAGATTCAAAGTTTTATAAATACATGGGATATCTAATCTCATACACATGTCCACCATTAGTAGGTTCAGAGTACATAAATTGGAAGAGACAAAGTTTGAAAAATGTGTCGTGAGGAGGCACTAATGAAGCAAATATGTCAAGAATCGGTGGAGGATGGAGGTAAAGAAAAAATTTTTGGAGATAGTGAATTAATACGTGGCCAAGATGAAACAAGTGGATAGTTAAAGTATGATGCATAGTAGTTAATAAGACAATCAAATCCATAAAATTTAAGGGCAAATATAATATGTCGCAAAGGTCAATAAGCTTAAATATTATTAAGAATCACATGGCCAAGCCAAAGCATAAATTATAACAGATAAGTTTTACTAGGATGATTAATATAAATCTATTAAAAAAAACTTATATTAAGGTTTAATATAAACTTTATCACAAGGCTAAAAGTGACCGATGAAGTAATTAATTGACTAAAATGAAAAAAATCTAGAGAGCAACCCAGAAGAGTTAAAATGGAAAATGGAGATAACAAAGTTTAGTTAAAGCCATATTTTGAGACCAATCAATTAAACAAGTATATAAGAAATAAAATGAGTTATTTTTATCTTGATTACAGTTATTGGAGCTCCAATTTTGACATTCATGCATCCCATAAGCATAGATAAAGCAATTTTTCAATTTTAGAGCTATGCAAAGCCAATTCAGAGGCTATTTTAATTTTAGAGATTATTGTGAATGTCAAATCATTTAATTGGAGTGCAAATTTACTTTTAAATAGAAAAGATCTATTTTTGGGAGAAAATTGGTCTATTTTGGATCAAATTAGTGTAAAAAAGGAGCTTGTTTGTATTTTAATATTTTTCAAGCTTTAATTAGCTTTAGTTGTTATAATCTTAGTGGTTTAGGATTAGATAGCTATTTTGGGAGTTCTAAAACATTTAGAGAAAGTGGATAAATCCACTACTCTATATTTTTATGTAATTTCATTTTAAAAATTATATGGAGCTAAATTCAATACAAAGAGGAAATTTTGGAGCTTTCAATTTGTTTTATGAGTTGTAAATTGTTTCTTAAGTGTTGTTTCATGTCTTTAGACCTGGATAGTAGTTGATTAAGTAGATTTTGTATTTATAATATCATTTGAATTTGCATGGTAATAGATTTAACTATGCAAATCTTATTTTCGTTATTGAATTTTTTAACACTCACTTTTGTAGATGTTCTTTGAAATCTTATAGATTTGGGAATATTTACAAGTGATAGTTACTTTGTTTTGGGTGAGGACTCTAATTAGCTTGAACAATAGTTAGGTTGATTAACCTCTTATATATACTTTGTAGATGAAATGTTGTTATTTTCTTAGCTAATGCATAATTGTGGTTCCTCTTGTGTTTTGATTCCTTAGACTAATTTCTTGGAGTTTGTAAAGAATTAAGTTAACTATTTCTATTTTTCTCATGTTTTATGTGTGTTTGACTAAGATAAGGGTGTTTGCAATATTTATAGGTTGAAAGAGAGTCTATTATCCTTTTCTACCCTACCCTTCCATCATTTTAAAGTTTTTTATGGAGTCCCGCATAGTTTAGAACAATTGTAAATTATAGTGTATACACCTAAATTTTTACGCTTTCTATTTTTAGGTTAGAGGTCATTAATGCATCTATCTCTGGAAAGGGTTCCTTAAGGGGCTCATTATGGGATAGGGGTATGGTTATTCACGTAACATTGGCTTAAGGATGATACATGGAGAGAGAATAACCTTTGGTCCCATTTATGTATTTCTTATTTTCATATTCCTATTATTTTACTTCACATTCTCTCATCATATAGATTGTTCATGACCCCATATCTTTAGTTTTGCATTATTCTTATCTTCTAGTGACACTTTGCATCATCCCTTTACATTTATCTCCCTTGCCGATGCCATCGCTCACATATGATTGTGTCATTGAAAATTAAAATTCCCTATTGATTTCTTTGCTCGCGGGTGATGATGTCAGTATAAATACCCAAACTCTCATTTGCACATCATAAGATTTGAAAATTACACAAAGGAGCTTGCCATTATCTTATCTCTCTTGTGCCAAATTTCACCTGCTAGCTCAACTATTGGATTTCTTACATCTTGAATCTTGGCTTGGAGATTCTTCTTGCTTGGATTGTTTTACATGCACATTTGGGTCATCTATAGTGAGCTAAGACTAGATTGTTTCCCCTTCTCCACCTAAAATCTACTCTCTCTTTCTGTATGGTCATTTTAGAGATAGATGAATCAGTGACCGCCCCCAATAGGTAAGTGTTCTGACTCACTTTATCATTTTATATAGATTAGTTTCTTAAATTCACTACGTACTCTATATTAGCTTAGTATTTTGTGGACATGCTAGGTTAGCATATTTTATTTTAGTTCTCTATTTCATGTTACATACTTTCCTTATGTTAGCATAAACTCTGCATGTTCATTTTCTTTATTATTCCCCCTATATTGTTGATACCTCCATAGGTTTCCTTCCTCTTCTTCAACCTAAGGCCTTGGAAAGCTTATTTTGTCCTAGTGTAAGGGTTATTTCCATCAGGGTATGAAATCATAGTGGTCCCTATACCCCCCTTAATTCTATTCATTTGAGTGTCAGTTTTTATGGTTCCTTTACTTGTTTCCTAACCTTGGTTGAATGGATGATAAGAGTGCACGATGTTTAGACACATTGTTTTTTAATACATCCTTAGTGAACCTAACATGAATATTATTTTTTCCCTTTTAATCGAGAACATCTCGTTAAAAGTACCCATTTTAATTTTGTTCTTGTTTCATTTTTTAGATTTCCAAAAACCCTAAAAATTAATCTGCTGAAAAGCCACCAGCTCTTGTGTCATTTATGTATAGGGCCAATCATGTTTGTCTAATCCTAACCTCACCAAATATGCCACTGGCCTCTGTGTATTTTTTTTATAGGGTCGACCCTGTCTATCTTGTCCAATATTTTTTCACACACGCCTTCGGCCCCTATGAAACACTTTTTATAGGGTCAATTGTGGAGGCAGCTCATTTTTTTGAGCTTCTTCTGGGTCAGATCAACAGTCCATCATGGAGTATCTTGGCCTAGGGCTCACCAACTCTAATGAACTATCACTTTTAGAAACTAATTATCTAGTATCAAGATTTCCTTTCTATTCAGTCTGTTGTGTGATAGGAGATAATAGGAAAAATTATAACACTCAAAACGACAATGTCTTAGGTGATGAAGAGGAAGAGATTTAGATTTAAGAAATTTCTGATCTTCCACCTAAGATCCAAACATTCCTTGATAAGTTTCCTAAATAAAAAGGGGAACTTGATTCAGTAATTCACAAGAACCTCCTTGAATTTGTCTCCTAGAAACTTGATAATAGGGTGGATAGTGTGAATACTAATATGACAGGATCATTTGGGAATGCCTCTAGCTCTGATCCCACTAATTTTATCCTATAAATAATAGATGAGATGATTTAGAAACAAACCACTACTACAGTTGAACTCCTCCAAATGTAGACCAACATGGTCTAAATGGTTAACCATCCTAACATGGGTTCTGGGGTGCAATTACCCCACCCTTGCCTAATGAACCTAATGGGGAACATATTTCCCAACATCCAATTCACAACAAAGTCTTACAGGTATTCCAATAAGATCCTCTAACACCCTATATTGTAAGAGCCTCTATCTCATATAATGGTTCAATTGTTAATCAAAGAATACTTGTCAAAGATCACACGAGGAGTCCATGTAGGATAGAAGGCTTGAAACCAAGGGCGCAAAAGGACAAGAAGGACACATGCATGGAAAAGGTAAGTTCATATTTCAAGACTTAGCCAATTTTTTAGCATGAAGACCTATTTTTAGAAGATGGCGTGCGAAACACACCAAACGATGCAGAGATATGCACACCATGCATTGTCTATCTTTGGAGAAGCGGATTGAAGCATGTTTTTTCATGGAGACAAGCTGAGAATAGAATTGACACTTTAGTTAAATGTAGGAGGACTATAGATAGCACACTTACATGTGTGGTTATGCTTGTAAATAACATGTGGCTATTAATAACATGAATCCTATTTTTAGAATAGATAGGTGGTGAAGGGTAAGTCCCCACCCTATATATATGATGTTAGGTACATAGTAGATGTATGGAAGGAGATGTATGTATGTGTGTAACAGAGAATATACGCATATGATTGAACTATTGTATCAGTTCCATATGCGCATTGGTATAGATTGAAAATATTGTAAGGAGATTTTGTATTTATTAATAGATGAAAGATATTGGCTGAATCTAAGTGTCATTTTGTGTGTAGTTGAGTAGTTCATGTTATTAATTCAATCATGATTACCATTTAAGCTTGTTCTTTCATAGATTTGGGTGTAGCATGCATTGTGGAATGATGGATTAGTTATAAATCTATATGTTACTTCCTTCATCATGTTAACATCCTATTATAACAACCCTAAATAGGGACCTGGTACCTTTGTGTGCTTCGAGTGAGTGCTCGGTCTAGGATGAGCGATGTGCTAGCACGACTAGGGTGTTCTCTAGGTAAATTCTAGGCTACATCATTGGTTCCCATTGCCGGGACCTCTTTTTTCAGTTTTTTTTAGGATGGTTCACAATGAAGACATACCAGTTAACCCTAATAAGTATTGAGGAATGGATACACGATATGGAGGAAGAATATACATGGAAGTTCAACAATGGATATGAGTTTAATACACGCACTTGGGTAGAACAGAACCTGTATGACAACTTATATGAGATATTTTTCGCTATCTTTCCAGTAGAACTATACGAGTGGCTTACTACTTATGCATCTTAGCGAAATTGGAGGTATCACACACTTTCCTAGACACAGGAAGAATTTCAGACCCTTTATGACGGTGATCTAATCTAGACTCGCACAGTGGATACGTGGTTTCGTGGTGTTCTAACAGTTATATTCTTAAATATTCAATTTCAACAGACTCTTTCCCATAGGTAGCTGAGTTCCATCTTTTGTGGTATCTAAGAGGATCATATTTGCAAGGTATTCCACTGGTGATCACAATGTTAATGGTAACTTTGAACCTAGAGAGTAAACTGATGGTTAACTAAACTTCGCCACGTGCGAGGGTAGGAACAAGTTTGGTTTAAGATGGTAGACCTAGCGGTAGAGAAGCAAAGAGAGGACATGAACTTTAAGTATAATGAGACACATGAGAGGAAGATAGAGAAGTAGAATTTTGTTACAGAGAGTATGACATGGAGGAGAGAGATGGCTCATGAAGGATTTACAGCTCATGTAGAAGACATGGAGCTAGAGCATTAGGAACTCCCTCATCTTGGAAAGTATGATAGAGACCCCCCCTCGGCCTCACATGGAAGTGCACCAGTAGAGACTACTTGGAATGTGGGTGTGCATCTTAATCCACCCGGTGACCTAGCCCTTACACTTAGTTTTTCAGTATCTAGTACGACAAGTAACCAGAAAACTAACTTGGGAAATAGGAGAGTAGGGTAAGTCAAGTATCAATGATAGATGGCTTCAATGTCATTTGGAGGAAAATTCTTAGGCACATCATCCACACGTAATGTGAGTGCACAGAATGTTGGATTCACCCCTGGAAGTGGAACTACCTCACAAATTATAGGGGTATAGTATAGTACTACTGTCAAAGCATAGGGGAGTACATCTACAGGCCCTATTCCAACTACAGGTGACAGATCAGGAGGTATAGGTGGTTCTAGTTCTAGTGGATCTAGTGGTTCTGGAGGTAGAGGGAACACATGAGGTTCTAGATTAGGTGGTCAAGGTGCACAGCAACCACAGAATATATGTATGGAGATGTCTCTTCATCTCTCGGAGTATAGAGGTGTAGAGGATGCTTCCGAACATGAGCATATGTGTGAAATCTTATGGCACGCTAAATGGATCATGGCTACTGAGTGAAAGAAAATTCAATTTGCCACCAAATTACAGGGGCACACACACAGTTGGTATAGGAAATTTGACCCTGATCAAACTTGTGTGGATTATGCAGCATTGAGAGATGTTTTCTTGAAAGAGTTCCATATCCCTGAGTTTGAGCAAAAGAGTATAAGTGCGCTCAAATATATCAAGCAAGGCACTAATGAGAGTGTACATGAGTATGATGCTCATTTTAAGACACTTATATCTAAGTTATCTTATAATATTCATGCTAGACATCATGCGCAATGGTTCGTTGGAGGATTGATTACACCATTTAGAAGGGTGTTGTCACATAAGACATACACTAATCCATGTGAAGCACTAGAAGCAACTTTACGTGCTGAGGCAGTTGGGAGCATTGACACTAGCGTTAGTCCATTCCTAGAGAGACACATTGCATCTATGGCAAAGTAGTTAGAGAAGCTATCAAAAAATTTAGCCCATGAAACGCGCTCAAGAATTTGGTGTACAGATTGTGAAGTGGAAGGTCACACAAAGGATAGTTTCCATCACCAATCTATATGGTCACTACTATTGGATTGTGAAATTTTTCATTTAAATCATGATGCTAGTGATTGTCCTTTGTTATAGTGTGCGATAAGGAAGAATGTATCTTGATTTTGCAAAATTTACAGGTCCGTGACCCATGATAATGAGGATTGTCAGCTGATTGGTTAGATCTAGGATGTTATAGACCTTGTAGTATGAAAAACAAGTAAAAAAAATAGTTCTAAGGGTAAGAATGAGCACTAGGATCAGGATCATAATCAAATGTGCTATGACAGGAATGAGGGGTGTTTTGAAGGAGGTCATGGAAGGGGACATGGATATCATGGTGGATATGGAGGATGAAGCCGTGGTGGAGGAAGAGGTGAGTTCCCTCGTGGAACATGTTATACGTGCAGATATCCTGACCACTATGGGCATGAATGCCCTCAAAATATTGCATGTTCTTTCTGCGGAAAGAACCATAGCTATGAAGAGTTCCCAGACTTATATGAGCATCTGATTAAGTAGCATAAGAAAGAAAACAAAGGTGTTAGGATGGTTAGAATCTAGCACGCGGTATAGGATTAGTGGATTCCCAAGATAACATAAGGACTTGAGGCATTGATAGTGAAGATTACTACACGCGTTGAAGCAACACACATGAGAGAGGCATTGCACAAGAAGCCTACGATCACCAAGGGGGAGGTTTTGCATGTGAGGTACCCAAATCCTTCTCATCAGAAGGAAGTTTACTAGGATACCATGGAAGTGCTAAGGAATCTTTAGGGTGAGATACAATACCTAAAGGAGCAAAAGAAAGCATCAGAGATATTCCAAACTGATATCGATGATCTATGAGAGGTGTGTAAGATGTTGCGCTAGGAGAACATTATTCCACTATTAGGAAATTGGTTAAAAGGGAACACTCCATGAGCAGGTTTTGAGACCAGACGATAGATTTTGCATGTAAATCTTCCCCTTGATAACATTGACTATGATAAAGAAATTACTATGAATGTTGTTGTGGATGGGTCGTTGTTGAGTAACATATTAATCGATACAGGTGCGGAAGTAAATGCGCTTACATTAGATGCATGGGTACAAATGGGGAGGCCTTCATTACAACCATAATCTAATGTGTTGTTTATAGCAAACCATACTAAGGCCACTCCCATAGGAGTTTTGAAATATGCATCTATAACTATACGAGGGGCCAAGTTCATTGGGGATTTTGAGGTATTAGCACTTGCAAAAGCTAACAATTTTCTAGCCATGCTTGGATGCCCTTGGTGTAATGCGAATAATTTTGACTTGAGATTTAATCAGGGGTATATCAGCTTTGAAAACAAGGAGGAAAGGGTTATGATACCTTTGACAGCTGGAAATTCTACACCGTATCTTGCACCTCTAAGTGAGGAGGATTTAAACAAAGTCTATGTACACACTATTCAGGACCCCGAGGTCAATGAGCCATGAAAAGAAGGAATCCTACAGTGGGAGGATTCTCATTCTATTAGTGATACTACAAGTATTTCTTATGACAATTGGGCTCATGGTATATATGAATTATTAGGAAATGAGGTGACAAGTGTGGTTGCGCGCAAGAATGGACTTTGTTCAATTCAACGGATAGGTAGCATAGTACCTTGGTATATAGGGACAAAAGAACTTCCTGGATTTTTGAGGGCCATGGAAACATAGTGGATAGATCAAGTTAAAAGGAGAGATATGTTAGTATATACATTATGCGGGACAACAACGTGCTGGTGGGTAGCCCATAGAGATAATCTTATAAATTGGGATCAACATATTCAACATCACATTCAATAGTGTGAGATAATCTGGACAGTAGGACAAGAAGCATTACCACCTTCACTATGGGTGCATAGATTGTATTCTATGCTACAAGGATGTGCATGCGCTTGGTATGTATATGCAGAACTACATTGAGAAACTAAAAATTGGAACGATTTGATTGTAGGAATGATCCAGAATTTTGACTACTTCTCGACTAAACCTCCTGTAGCAGAGGCATTAAAATTTGTCAAGTGATTAACTATGGGAGATAGTGCAAAATCCGAGGAGCATATACAAGAGTTATTCAGCGGGGTAGAGTTTGGAGCATGTTTTGAAAAGGAAGAAGAAATGGACTCCATACTACTTGAATGCATTTGCCTTGAGAAAGAGAAAGGAAAGATGGCTTACGTCGTAGATGATGAGGAAGTTGAGAACTTGGATATTGAACATTCACACGGGGTGTACAAGATCTTGGAAAATACAGACAAGGATGTGCATGCCTACCATGAACCCATGAAGATAAAGAAGGTGAATATAGGTTTGAAGGATGAGCCTAAGGAGGCCATAATTGGGGATTACTGGTTAGACTCGGAGGTAGCAAAGATCATCGAGTTACTTATGGATTATCAAGATTTATTCCCTCGTGGATATCATGAACTTAAAGGCATGCATGGATCACTTGGAGAAATGAAGATCAAACTTAAGGGCGGTGCATGACCAGTTAGAAAGAGACATTACAGAATGAATCCTAATTTGTGTGAAAAGGTAAAAGAAGAAATTGATAAAATGTTGAAATATGGAATTATCAAGCCCCTTGATGAGTCAAAATGGGTTAGCCTAATGGTGATCAGTATTAAGAAGGATGGATGGATTAGGATATGTGTGGACTACAGGAAGATGAATGTTGCATGTGTCACAGATCCATTCCCTACGCCATTCACTGAGGAAATACTTGAAGGAGTTGTAGAGCACAAAATATATTCCTTCACGGATGGATTTTCCAAGTATCATCAGGTTAGGATTACTCAGGAGGATCAAGAAAAGAAAACATTTACTATTGAATGGGGCAGTTTTTTGTATACTGTGATGCTCTTTGGATTAAAAAATGTGTCTGTTGTATTCTTAAGCATAGTTGTTTAGGCATTTAAGGATTTTATTCATAATTTCTTACAAGTATACCTAGATGATTGGACAGTATATGGGCTTGTGAAAGATCATTGTGACAATCTGCGCTTGATTTTTGAACGATGCAGACAATTGAGTATCTCTTTGAACATCAAGAAGTGTATATTTCCTACGCCATTTGGGATACTGTTAGGACATATAATCTACAAGGAAGGTTTTCTAGTTGATCCAGCCAAGGTTGCAGTCATTTTAGGCCTGGAAGCGCCTACCAATTAGAGTAAGGTGCGTGGATTTTTAGGTCATACAGGGTATTATAGAAAATTCATAAAAGGGTATGCCAAAGTTGCCGCACCCTTGGAAGAATTGCTGAAGGGGAAAGGTATATTTTATTGGGGAGAACCACAGCAGTGCGCATTTGAGATATTAAAATAAAAAATTACTACCACGCCCATTTTGCGCTTTCCCTCATGGGATAAACCATTTCATGTGTAAGTGGAAACTTTTGGCATGGCCATTAGCATTGTGTTAGCTCAACCTGGTGAAGGTATTATAGATCATACAATCTGTGGAACGGAATTATAAAACTATAGAGCGCGAAGCATTGTCAATGATCTATGCATTTTACAAGTTTTGACAGTACTTGTTAGCAAAACCATTTTTGTTTTATATAGATCACATGGCATTGAAGTACTTGGTAAACAAGCCCATCTTACAGGGGTGCATATGTAGATGGGTACTCCTATTTCAAGAGTTTGACTTCACAGTTGTGGTGAAGCTAGGGAAAAGCAATTCTAGACCAGATCATTTATCTAGAATCAATTCAAGAGAGGATACACAAAAAATTTAAGAAACAATGTCAAATGCATAGTTATATAGGTTACAACATGCGCCCATAGAATTAGAAGACATTGTTGTCTTTCTACGAACCGATATGGCACCAGAAGGAATGAAAGCATTAGAAAAGAAGCAACTTGATATACGTGCAACACCATTTACGTTAATCAGTGGTGACCTCTACAAGCTAGGTAGAGATGAAGTATTATGACATTGTGTATTAGAACATGAGTGTCAAGATATTATGGAAGAAGCTCATGGTGGTATTACAGGAGGCCATTATATAGGTGATGCAACTTCCTAAAAGATCCTACTTGTTGGATTATGGTGGGAGACATTGTATAAGGATTGTAAAGAATATTGTAAGGCATGTGATCATTGTCAATGCCTAGGAAAAATAGGGCAAAGATATGATATTCCTTCGAGACTGGTCACTAGTGTCGAACCATTTGAGAAATTGGCCATTGATTTTATAGGACCTATTTCACCAGCCACGCACAGGATTGGATTGCACTATATTATTACTTACACAGATTATCTCACACGGTGGGTAGAAGCAACACCTACTAAGGATTGTACGGTAGCTACAATAGCTAGGTTTATGTGGGAGAATGTTCTTACGATATATGGATGTCCCTTAATCTTGACAAGTGATTGAGGTACACACTTTTTGAATGAGACAATCGGGATACTGTTAGATGAGTTTATGGATGCACACCATAAAATTACACCTTATCATCCTCAGGAAAACAGAATTGTTGAAGCCTTCAACAAGATTTTGAGCTAGACTTTGACAAATATTTGTGATGTTGGAAGAAAGGATTGGGATGAAAAATTATCTGCTATTATTTTGGCATATAGAACAAATTACAAGAGATTGAACAAAGCCACATCATTTCAGTTGGTGTTTGGTGCAGAAGCTATTCTCCCTATAGAATTTATGTTACTTTATTTGCGCATTGCGCATGTTGGAGGTCTAGCTGATGAAAAGGCTCTAGAAGAGCGTATCAAAAATGTGATTCAACTAGATGAGTGCCAAGCCATAACACGATGGAGTCAGAAGCAGAAAAATGCCAGGTAGAAGGCATGACATGATAGAAACATAAGGGATAAGAAATTTGAGATTGAACAAATGGTACTTCTTTATGACTCAAAGTTTTTGTGCCATCCAGGAAAGCTCAAAGTTCATTGGTTGGGACTGTATGTTATCACTTCTATACTTGATATAGGTGCTTTCTAGTTAGAAGCACTTGATGGAATACGGCTACCCAGTTACTTTAATGGGAGTAGGCTGAAGCCCTACTATAAATAAGTTTTCTTGGTGTTTGTAATAAGGTAGTATTTCCATTTAGTTTAGGTTTACAATTCTGTATTTCCTTTGTGTATTTCCTTCATTGTCGCTATGCTTTGTCAATTTCATTGTTGTTCTTGTGTAATAAGCACACTTACATGCATGAAGCTAATTACTGTATGAAGATTGTTTATGCGCAGAGGGTTACACATACTTTTAGTGTGGGGTGGTTGTAGTTATCCAAGAAAAAGATTGTGAGAATTGAAAGGTGAAAGGAATAAGTTGCTATGGGTGTGATTTAAGTCAAAAGAAGATTACTTCTCAAAAGTGACCAAGGATGGAGATGAATGAAATAATAGTATAACGCGAGGTAAGCAGAGACCATGATAGCTACCAAGAGAAGGTACAATGATGAGGTAATCGAGCATAGGAGCACATACTGAAGAGAAGTCTATGACTAGAGGGTAGGAAGGTGCGCTAGAAGGTTATAGCTTAGTGCGAAGATGTACCGTGTGAAACGAATAGATTTTGTTAATGAATAAGGGGATATTTGGTAGGGGAAGGATCAATAAATGCATCAAAATTTGAAAAAAATTAAAAATTTTATATAAGGATGGGATACATATTTACCGTTGCAACTAAGAGCATTTGAAGAAAGAGACAAGTGTGAAGAGTTGAGTGATCGAGTTAAGGTGTGAAGGGTGTGCAACCAAGCATGACAACCAGATCTATGTGACAAGAAGATTGCGTCCCTGGTGGTGAAGGGTTTGAGTGAAGTAGGGAGATAGAAAAGGGTTTGGTTATAAAGTTTCTACCTAAGGCATGATTGAATCAAGCTAGGGTTTGATTCGCAAAGTTATAGAGTTAAAGAGGAAACATTTGCAAGGTAAAAATGACATCGAAGAAGGCATCTGCAACAACAGTAAAAGGAAATAAGAAGGTATTCATTGAGGAGGAAGATATGGCACCCGAAATCCTTATACAGAGAGGATCATTTCAGAAGTATGTGTGCCCTAGAAGAAGTGCTTATACAAAGAGGATCATTTCAAAAGTATTGAATATCAATCCAATAAGCTTGGCTATAGCAGATGTGGAGGAAGCATTGGTGTATCTTTATTTGAAGCCGAAAATGGAGAATAACAAATATGTGGAAGGTGAGTTCACACTTCCAGCACCACCAAAGGGAAAGCATACAATAGAGAACATCTCAACACTTAAGCCCATGGAACAAGTTGAAGTGCATGATGAGGAGGAGGAGCATGAAGATAGTGGTGGTTTGGAGCATAGGGGTAGGAGACATCCTACAAGTAAAGGTGAAGCTAAGCATTCCATTACACCACCTTAGCCATAAGAGGGGGATGATGAGGATGTGAATGTAGTCTAAGGGGAGCACAGGTTTAAAAGGGTATTTAGGAGAACAAGGATCCATGGAGCTACTCCAAACACTGTGCGTAAATCACCAAAAATCTCCCCACAAAAGGAGGCTACCACACTGAGAAGGAGGAAATTGAAGTTGAATGAGGAGGCCAAAGAGTAAGAGGAAATTGTGCCTAATTATCCTATACTTCTAGAGAACACAGAAGAATAGGGTGAGGCATCAAAGGAAAAAGAAGAGGAAGAGAAAATACCAGAGGAGACAACTGCAGAGGATGTTCAAGACATGGAGACAAAAGTCCCTAATTTGGAGGCTAAAGTTCCTAAGCAACAAAGGTCTAGACTAACAAGTGGAGAGCACATTCCACCAGCCATAGGGTATGTAGAGAACGTAGGAAAAATTGTCTATGCCCACTTCTAGAGCACAATAGTGTAGAAGGATTTATTCAGATGGGAGTTAATGGATGAAGATATGGTGATGGTGTGCACTCGAAAGCAAATATCGTGGTCAATTCACACCCACATGGATGAGCCTGAATCTGATGTGTGTGAAGATTCATGCATTTTGAGAAGACTGAAGAAGGCACCTCAAGCCAGACACATGACAATAAATCCTACTATCATGTCAGATGAGCAATGCATTGGTGAAAGTTTCTGCTGAGGTGGCTAGAAGAAACATGGAAAAAGCTGCCATGATCAGAGTGTTGCGTGAGGAGTTGAAGACAAAGGACACAAATATAGTGCACGTAACACAAGAGATGGACTTCACGCAGAAAAATAATGAAGTGTTCATAAGCATCATAGAGGATATTGGGAACAATGTAATCAAAGCAAGGCCACACTTAGAGGCCAAGGTACCATAGAAATTTCCTTCAGTGATACACTATGTGGAAAAGTTGGTGGACTTGGTACTTGAAGATGGAACTCTGCGTATGCAAGTGCCAAAATTCTCTAAATAAGATGCCAAATGAGAGAAAGCATCTGTGATGAGAAAAAATGCATCTTATGAAGGGTTGTTGCAAGCATTACATGAAGTATTGAAGAAAGCGTACAAGGCTTTAAATATATGCACAGCTCCAGAGGTGCTTATTAACATCAAGACCCTCGAAGAGAATAACAAGGTCTAGAAAGTGATGAAAGATGAGATATTGGGCCGCACAGAAAGATTGTAAATGGTTAAATAGAAGCATGAGGCCATAGCAGCAGCACAAGAGCCTCACAAGACTTGGATAGAAGGGCTTAGAAAGATGATTGCACAGAAGATGGACATTTTAGAAGGAAGAATGACATCAATGTCCAGTGTTGTGTTGGTTTTGCAAAATGAGAAGGGAGAAATTGTGAGGGATGAGTTGGAATCCATTGTTGTGGACATCTTGGGAAAAGCAGAGAAAGCACTCAATGACTAGAAGATATTAGAGGCCGAAATAAGGGAAGAGTATTCAAAGTTAATACTGTAAACTAATACAGAAGAGGTTGCCTAATAACCTTATAGAAATTATTATTCATCCACTTTCTTTTATTCTTATTCTTTCCATTCTTCTATTATTTCCATCAATTTTTGGACATACCCATTTTGGGGATGACAATGAGATTAGTGTGGGGTAATGTTGGTCAGAGAATAGTTGTCAAAGATCACACAAGGAGTCCGTGTGAGATAGAAGGCCCAAAACTAAGGGCGCGGAAGGACAGGAAGGACCCGCGCATGGAAGGCAAGTTCAAATTTCAGGACTTAGCCGATTTTGAGCATAAAGACCTATTTTTAGAAGATGGCGTGTGGAACACATCAACGATGCAGAGATATGTGCACCATGCATCATCTATCTTTGGAGAATCAGTTTGAAGTGTTTATGCATGAAGACAAGCTAATAATAGAATTGACACTTCAATTCACTGCAAGAGGACTATAGATAGCACACTTACATGTGTGGCTATGATTGTAAATGGCATGTGGCTATAAATGGAATGTGGCCTATTTTTGGAATGGATAAGATGTATGTATGTATGTGTAACAGAGAATATACGCATTTGATTGAAATATTGTATTATTTCCATACGCGCATTGGTATAGATTGACAATATTGTAAGGAGCTTCTATATTTATTAATAGATGGAAGAAATTGGTTGAATCTAAGTGTCATTCTATATATAGTTGAGTAGTGCATATTATTAATTTAATCATGATTACTATTTAATCTTGTTCTTTCATATATCTGAGTGTAGCATGCATTGTGGAATTATGGATTAGTTATGAATCTATATGTTACTTCCTTCGTCATGTTAACATCCTGTTATAGCAACCCTAAAGAGGGACCTGGTACCTTTGCATGCTTCAGGTGAGTGCTCAGTCTAGGCTAAGTGATGTGCCAGCATGACTAGGGTGTTATTTGGTAAATTTTAGGCTACATCACTACACTACCAATAAGAAAATGTGCTAGCAGTACTTAAGAGGAATTGAAAATGGATCTACTAAGTACAAGATGTAATGAAACAACATAATGGGAGTGCTTGAGATAAATCCCATTGATTGAGATCTGTAATGCATTTCCATCAAGTTCAGATAACTCAAAAGAGTTAGCCTATTTGAAATAACTTATGATATATGGAGCACTCTGGATTGCATCAAATTTAGAGTGTCTCCCCAGTTTAGCTTTTTTAGCGTCCCATTTCAATAGTAGATCACCAAATTTGAATGTCTGAGTCAAATCCCTTTTATCAAACCATTGTTTGGTTATTTTTTGTGTTACTCCAATATGATCATGGAATAATTTCTAAACTCTTCAATCTCAACCAATTTTTCCATTGTGATTTCTCTTTGATCTTTACCCTCAAATTCCAATTGTTGAGATAATTCAAGAGAATGTAAATCAAGAGAAAAATAAATCCTAGATTATTTTCCATAGACAAGTTTATAAGGGGAAGTACCAATTTCCTTCTTCATTGTGATCATGTTAGCCCAAAGAGCATTTCTTACCTTTATATGCCATTGCCTTTGATTGATATCCATTGTTGTCTTTATGATCCTAATCAAGTTCTTGTTAGTAGATTCTTCCAAACCATTACCTTGAGGGTAATAGTTACAAGAAGTCTTCAAATAATTTCATAGTCCAAGAGCCCAATAAAAAAATTTAGATCCTAAGAAATATGTTACATTATCATAGATAATAGTTTGAGGGATGCTAAACCTTGTCATATTTTATTCAAGGAAATCCAATTTAACTGATTCAGTTACTTCCTTGAGTGGCACAACCTTTGTCCACCTGGTAAAGAAATTTGTCACTTTCAAAACCCATTTGTGGCCAAAAATATGGAGGATTGATCATGCCAATGAAATCAAGACCGCATTAGGAAAATGGTTGATCTTCTTAAATTGGTTGGAGTGGAAGGGAAGCCTACCTTTTATTACCAGTGAAGAAAACACATTCCCTGCTTTTTGTGACCCATTTTTGAGCATCAGTAAAAAGTGTGGGCCAGAAGTAGCCTGTTTTTAATATTTTCATTGAAGTAGCTTTAGCTGAGAAATTTCCACCAGATAAACCATCATGGAATTATGTAAAAATCTTGTTTACTTGTTCGCCTTCAATACACCTCAGTAAAAATTCATCAATGTTTATTTTAAATAAAATCTCCTCAATCAGTGCATAAGGAATGGAATGAATCCTTAGATGTATCTTTTTATATTGTTTAGGAAAAGAGGATATGTACTAATAGATAATAAGGTATTCATATCACCAATCCAACTATGATCATTAACTGCATTTCCTTCCTCCTGCTAAATTTCACCATTATGTGAAGATTCCTCATTCATGAAAAATGAGGTTTCTTGGTCATTTTGATCATCCAAAGCAAGATGCTCACAAATTGATCTATCTCTTACCAAAATTGTGGCCTTAATATTCACATCGTATTGCATGATTTTGGTCACCCATCTAGCTATTTTCTCACTAACTTCTACTCCCATAATAAAGTATCTCACACTGGAATGCAAGACTAGAACTTTGATATCATTAGTGGAAAGTATACTCTTAAATTTATTTTGATCCCTTATGATGGAAAAGACCTTTTTTCAATGTGATTATACCTTAATTCATAATCCTTTAGTGTTTTACTGAAGAAGGCCACTGGCTATTCCAATCCTTGATCATTTTGTTTGGTCAAAATAACATCAATGTTAGATTCAGCTCCATATGCATATATGATGAAATACGTAGCGTAGTTAGGATTAATAAGTGTAGGAACTTGATAAATTTCCTTCTTAATCTTAGAAAATATTTCCTTCCCTTTCGCTATCCATTTAAAAACTGAATCCCTTTTCAACATTAGAGTGATAGGCATGAATAATCCTACAAAATTAGAAATAAATATCCTAAAAAAGGTAATCTTTCCAGGGAATGATTGCAATGCTTTCTTATGAGTTGGCAAGGAGAGAGACAAGATGGCTAATATTCTTTCCATATCAATGGAAATGCCCTTCTTAGAAATAATATGCCCCAAAATCTTATCCCTAGGGACTACAAAGTTACATTTCCTGGGGTTAAGAGAGACCCCATATTCCCTACCTCTCTCAAATACCTTTTCAATATGGCTGATATGATATTTACTCTATTTTTAGAAAATGGTAATATCATCCAGGAAGACAAGGATGAATTCATTTGTATACCCTTTCAAAGTAATTTCCATTTCTCTTTGGAATGTAGTACCTGTATTTGATAAACCAAAAGGAATTTTTTCATATGTATATGTTCCCCATTTGGTTGTAAATATAGTCTTGTACTGATCCTTCTCCCTAACCTTGATTTGATTGAAACCTAAGTATCCATCAAGCATAGAGAACCTTTCAGCTCTTGTCACAGTTTGTAAGATTTTATCCATAAAGGGTAGAGGATAATGATCCTTTAAGGAGTATTTTTTCAAATATCTTAAATCAACGCAAAGTATAATTTATCTATTCTTTTTCCTCAATGGGACATGATTTTCCACCAAAGTAGAGTATGTGATAGGAAGAATTATTGTTGCCTCAACTAGTTTGGATAATTCCTTCCTCATGAGGGGCTCTATCTTGGGATTAAATTGTCTTTGCTTTTGTTTAATTGGATTGAAATTGGGATCAAGATCAACAAAATGTTAGAAAATGTTTAGATAAAACCCTTTAATGTATTCATAATCCCATGAGAATACATCATTGAATTTTTGACATAAGGAAATAAAAAATTTCCTCTCATTTTCATCACATACCTTTCTAAGTAGAAGTTCATTTCCTTGTGCAATTGTGACTGGTTGACAATATTCTTGCCTTGTTGTTATGTTCTTCTCTTCACCTCTGAATTCATCATTAGGACTGAAAATATGCTCCAAGGTAACCAATCCTTTTAGCATTTTTTTTGTCTTTAGATGAATAATTTTATCACCATAGCTATCATGCTAGTCAAATTGCATTCTTGAAGGAAATTGAGCTTCAATCTAGATAAATTGAATAATTTGTTCATCATTTTCAAATATTTTCCATCTGGTTTCATTGTCCTAAATGGATGGTCTGACCACTACCTTGATGTGTTGCATATGTCCTTTAACAATATCCTCAACAGGTGAGAATTATGAACCTAGGGCTGCCATCTGGTCTTCTTTTTCGTTCAATTTCCTAGGCACCACTAGTATATCAAGGGAATCAAAACTCTCTATAATATCCAAAAATATGTTTATAAGATTTTAAAATCTTATTCATGGTAGCACACTTCCCTCTAACTTGGTAAATGACCAATTCAGTATCCCCAAATATTTCTAATATTTTGATCTGTCTCTTTTCAAAAATTAGAAGATCATGCACTAATGCCTCATAATCTACTACATTGTTAGAACATGTAAACTACAATCTATGTATAAATAAAATTTTCTCGTTCATCAGGGAAATCAATAAAACACTCGCCCCAGCTCCATTTCTACTTCTAGAACCGTCAAAGAACATCTTCCATAGTCTCGAAGCACTATCCTTTTCTTTCTTGAGTGGTATAGGTAAAATAGACCCTTATTAAAGAATGCAGTAGGTTCCACATCCAATTTCTAAGGTTGTGTCATAAGGATCAAACTCATAATGTTCCTTGGCCAATTCATCTAATAAATGATTAGGTATTGAAGGAGGAATAGGTTGTTGTTTTGAAATTTATTCTTGTTCATGCTTATCATGTATAAGAAAATTTGATTGGAGGGGAGTGGGATCATAAGACTCAATATAGTAAAAAAATATAGGCTCAACTTGTACGGTAAATATTTTACCATATCTATTTCTTAGGATTATATGAGTCCAATTTGAAGACAAGTAGCCACCTACTTTAGTAGTGAAATCTCTGGATAAGTAAATGGAAAACATGGGAGAAAATTCAATTACTTATATATCATGATTTATGGTTAAGCTTAGAAAATCATGAAGGGTTAACTCAATATATTTAATCACTCCTAAAACACCAATGGTTAAACCATCAAGTTGCAATACACCTTTAGAAACAAGACTACACTTAATACCTAAGATATTAGCAATCTTTTTAGGCATCACAAAATTACTAGCCTCTGAATCAATCATGTAATTATGAACTAAATGTTTTCTAACAATTAAGAAAATATAAAAGGGTGGGGTCTTTATAAATTTCCTTACATGCTCTTCCTTGTCTTGGCACAAATTGACAGTAGCACGAGTCCTTTGAATAACTGAATCAACTTGAGGAATTTTCTTAAGAGCTTCATGTAAGATATTCGTTTGTGATGGAATAGCTAGATCATCCCACATTGTGACAATAACATTTGTTTTCTTCATCTGCTCAAAATTTTTGAAAGGAAGGCCAGTGGGCTTGTACATTTGAGGTACAATATTATCTTTCCTTTATTTTTTCAACATTGGGACAAGAAAATTTGGTTGGGAAGAAACTTCTTTGTCTAAAACATGCCTGCTAGGAATCTCTGGTGATATGTTTTTACTTGCATCTTTCCTAACTTTATTTTTCTTGTTGAAATTTTTTCCTTGATTAGAAGAAGATGAAGGTTGAGAATCCAACATTTTTTTCTTAAAACTGGTGTTATCACCAACATGAGTATGAGGCATGTCATAACTTCCCATTGCTTGATTCATTACACAAAAGTCATTAGTCCTAAAGAACACAACATTAGTATTTGAATTGATCTCTTGAGATCCTTACACATTAGGATTGGCTACTTCCATACATGGCTCTTGTTAATTGGAATAATTTTGAATCATAAAATCTTGAGCTTGCAATGCACTTAGACAAACAAGGTGATTATGTGGCTAATTGCATGGGAAGCACCATTTTATTTCTTAAATCACATTATTTTGCACTGGAACCAATTTTATACTTGTACCAACTGAGTAGGAGAAAAAAATTGAGGTGGAAGAGGTGCATTTTTACCTTTCCACCTATCATTTTGTTGATGTTTCCCATATCTTTGGTTAGGTTATTGATTTCTATAGGGTTGGTAACCTTTGTTAAATCCTTGGTTAGAAGATTTTCCTTGATTACGATCATTTCTATAAGATTGGTCTTGCTATTTTTCCAAGGATATAACTTTGTTTGAAAAATTTCTAATCAAGGCCTTCATTTCATCATCCTCCTTTTGATTTTAAGAATAATAGAATGTGGAAGGAGAATATTGGGAACTTTTCTTGGTATTTGGGAGAAATGGTAGGTTGTGAAACTTGAGGAAATTTAGGGAATAAAGGCATAGGCATCCTAGGCGATATTTTTCTAGCTTGTATGAGAAAATTCTTAGCCCTAATGGCTATTAGATAGGCATTAGGTAACTGAATAACAACCATAGATTGTATCATACCAACAATACCATAGTTCAATACTCTTAACAAGTAAATAAAATCACCTTGTAGGGTTAGTCTCAAGAGAGTTGGAATTCAGTCCCATGTCCTCTAAAATCTAAAATTAAAATCTGTCATGAGCTCATTGGGAGCTCTCTTAAAATTTGTTAGCTTTTCCAACAAAGAAATTTTGTCTAATTTTCCCCCAAACTAATTATAGACACAAAATCACGCACTTTGGGAAATTATCAAGTCTCAATCGCATACTACTATTCATATGGTTCATAAGCAAAAAAAATTACGAATTAGCCCATGTCTTTGGCCACCTTTCTTTTCTTTATGCTTCTTCTTTCAGTCTTGCACTCTTACTTGCTTAGTATGTATTTTCACCTTTTAGAATTTGACATTTTAGACACCATCACCCATCCTGCACACTAGCTCCAGGTGCCCTCATTCTCTTTGGGCACATTTTTCCTCTTTGTACTTTGGTCACTCTTTTTGGGTCCTTTCTAGTCATTTGAACATCTTATCTTTTTAGTAATCAACCTTTTCGGGGTTAATTATGAAATTAAAGTGAAGGAATCATATGAATATAAAGTTATGTGATCGTACTAAGGGGTCATGCACTAAGCATATATTATCTCCACCTAAGGTTGTATCCATAAAATGAATCTATATCTCCATTTGCATCCATCTAGGTCAATCAAAAGGGACAAAGGATGGTTCATCTACATCACACTTCATAGGAGGGGAGTATATTGTTTTCATGCACACATTATTTACATTCTACATCTAGATACTTGCTTAATACTCACAAAGTGTGACACACACAAGAGAAACCTAGTGCATAATTCCACACACACAAAAAAAACTACATTGGGTATGATATGTAGTGCAATGCTCAGTTATAAGTCCATCATTTTGGAAGATGAGGATAGTTTGAATACTTCATTTTCATCTTTATTTTTTTAGGGATTTATTCTTTTTTTGGGGTTTTACATGTGATTAATTCATTCCAGATCTATAGAAAACTAGGCAATCTTGTAGCAACATACATGCGACCAAAGAAAATTAATTGTGAACATCTTACAACCCTAAGAATTCAGGTTTCCGAGCATCTACATAGACCAGGGTGCCCACAGGTGCCCCTATCTCTCTCCAGGCACCTCAAACTTGTCAAATCCTTTGGATTTGCATTTTCCCAAGATTTTTTGTGATGGTCCTCTACCTTTGTTCAATCAGTCTCTGCAACGACATAATCCAACGACCTCTTCAAATCAACTAAGGATCTTCTAACCCTCTTTTTTATTAGGTTTTCATATTTTCATTGCTTAGTCACTTTGGTATTGTTTCAATATTCATTTATTTATTTCAAAATTGCATTAGATTAGGCTATTATTCACATTTTAGCATAATCACTAATTGCAAAATATAATGCCAAGTCCATCCTAGTTGGTAATAGAGGTAGGTGTCAAGATTTTGTACCTTTGGAAGGATTTACCTTTAAGTAAAGAAGTTAATAGCCTAACTGCTATATCATCTTCTATAACTAGATAAACAAAGCATACATTTTCAACATCTTGAATATGCTCAGTAGGGGTAACTTGATTCTCACCAATAAAGTATGGAATATTTTTTAGTGTAGCTATTGGTATGTCATGTTGTGTATTAAGAGCAAGAAGGATTCCACCAATGAAATTAACAAAGGTTAAATTTCTTTATGTTTCCATGAATGCAATGTCTAAAAATTCTAGAAGGCAACAAGAAATGCCTACCAAGAGGTGGAGTAGAAAGATTCCTATTTAGTGGTGATGGTGATATCTGAACTTCTCTACCTCTTTTTCTTCTTCTTGGTGTAATTACAGATATTTAAAAGCTCTTTCTCGTGCTATTTTTGACATTGTCTGAATTCTTATCATAAAACTGGGATCTCAAACTACTGAAACTAGTTGATATGAATATTGGAGTTGTCATATGTGAAGAAATCCTCTAAAGGATGGAATTTAATAAGTTACGCACCATAAATTATCAAAATAAGAAAAAAAAACCTTTGAAACTATCCCACCAGGCATTCCAAAACTATTGGAGCTCAAAATTACACCCATCCCAAATTAGATTAATATAGGGCTTTAAGGCAACATGGTATTGTCTCCAAGCTATGGGACTTGAACTGAGATAGACCTCTGGAGAAGGTCAGCTTCCTCTACCTATTCCTAACGTAAAAACTACTCCTAGGAAATGAAATGCAACTATCTAACTCTACTTTATCATTCCAAGGGACCAGGGTGATAAGAAGATGCATAAAACTGAAATCCTAAACTAAAGGTGGGTAATAACACCAAGAACAAGGGGAAAGACACTCTAAAATGAGTGAAAATGGAAGAAAAATGAAGGGGAAGTTATGGGTGCCACAATCCAAAATAACATTTTAAAACACCATTTACATGGAGCACAATAGATTTAAACCCTGGAAGGAGAATAAAAAATGCACAATATACCTACAAACACAATGAAAAGGAAAGGAATTATAATGAAACACCAACTACAACTGAATAATAGCCACAAAACAAGTATTTTATTACTTTAAGTAGATGCACATGTCATTACAATGGAGGAAGAAGGCAAGAATCACCCTAAAAATGTCCAAATTTGAGGCCTACAACTCACTGCTACTTAGGAATAATTTTGAAAAAAATCCTTTACAATTTAGAACATCTTCCCTTTAAAAATGAAAGAGTTTTACATTATATAGGGAAAAAAGAGAGGGAGACTCCTCCCACTAAAAACATGCATTAAATATCTGAAAAGAGGTATGGAGGACCTTAAAAATCCATTTACCAATGGTAATTTTCTTATAGGAAAAGGAATGGGTATCATACCTCATTAAAATTGGTTATTGAGCTACCTTGAATTGTATTCTTTAATGTTGAAGATGTTTCAGCCAGTAGCATCATTCTTGGTGTTGACCGGTATCATGTTGGCTGGTGTTGGTTGATATAATTTTAATTTGGTGTCAGTGGGTAGCATGTCGCTCAGTAGCATTTTAACCTGGTTTGATTCGATAACATGTTGGTCTGGTGTCGACTGGTAGCATGTCAACCTGGTGTCAGCTGGTAGCATGTGAATTTGGTGTCAGTTGATAACATGTCAGCCCAGTGTCAGATGGTAGCATGTTGGCCTAGTTTCGATCTGTAGCATGTCGGCCGGTAGCATAAAACACTAGAAATGACCCTAATTTCTCAATTTTCTCAATTTTTTCTAAGTGTTTAGATTTATAAAGCCTAGAGAGAAGGAGAGGAATGTTCCAAAACTATTTCAAGTGCACCAAAACTTGAAAAATACCTATTTTCTTCAACTTCCTCCTCAATAATTCATCATACTTTCCAAATTTAGATTTTACAAGTTGGCCAATTTTGCAAGGGGTGTGAAATTGGATAACAGTTTCCAAGAGTGAAAATTTTCAAATCTAGAATGCATTTTAGGGTGTGCATAGAATGAATGATAAAATTTTGTATCCATAAAGTAACATATGAGCCATGTTTTCAAAAAATCCAAAAAAAATCAAGTAGCAACAAGCTAAAAATTTAAATCATGCTTACCCTTTTTAATGGCTGAGCTCTTAAGACTGAAAGCAACAACGAACTGATCATTTCAGAATGAGGCAAGTCATAGAGATATGACCAAGTTATTGATATAGATATGAGTTAATTTTTCTACCTCAATAAGCTATGCAAACAATTTCAAGCTCAAATATGAACATGTCCAAACAACGAACGTAATAATGATGAGATGGATTCAAGGAGTGGTGAGCTAGGTCAAAAAATATGACATGGTGAGCTAGGTATGAATAAAATGGAGAGCTTAAGGTAAAAATAAGCAAGCTATGGGTAATGAATAGAGCTTGAGCTAATAAATTGAAAATTTGAGCATTAAATAGATTGAACAACGGTTTAAAATCACGATCTTGAGCTTAAGCTAAAACCCAAAAAAGGCATGCAACTCATACCCTTGTGACAAGAAATCACCCTAGAGATGAAACCCAAAACTCGTTATAAATAAAAGATCTCGATGTCAATCAAGCTATGCCAACAGTGAAACCCTAACTAGCTTAGACTAATAAAAACTTGGAAATATCTCCTTAAACCTAATTACACAAGTTGGATAACCAAAAAGAGAGGCCACAAAACAAGTTGAATCCATCTTAAACTCAAAAAATATAGCTCGGCTTATAAATGGAAATAACAAGCCCCGAGCTATATCTTAGCAATAACGGGCCTTGAGCTAGGTAAATAGATATAACCCTGGTGAGTTTGAAACACGACAATGAAATGTTGAGCCACTTGAAGGCATAAATCCATGGCAGTGTAGGAAAACAAATCTCATATAAGCACATCTTTACAAGCCTAACTTGAGCAATAAAAATTAGAGCATTAATGGCGAATAAGGTATAAGAATATGCCATCGCGTGATGAAAAATAGAAAACTAGAGCTCTAAACATTTAGTAATGGTAGTCATCACTGGGAACAGGAACCAACGTTCATAGTAGGATTAATGGCGAAAAAATAAAAAATTGGCAAAGGTTTCCCATAGCAGATTCTCCATAACACAAGAAAAATGTGAATGGAAAAATGATTCCACTTTAGCATTTCAACCCCAATCTTAGCAGGTTTACCACAGTTAAATTTGTTTACTGACATTTAACCCTAATCATCCTTTCCATGCCATGGTCAGGGTATAAACAATGATTTTTTAATTATTAAACTTTTTATGTGGGAGGGAAAGAGATGAATAATGTGCCTATCTAAAAATAAAGAAGACTAATTATTTCCCCCCACGTATGTGCCAAAAAACCAAGAAACTACGTTAACCTTTTCTAAAATTGGAGGGATTTACCTTAATTTTTGTAAGTAAATGTTGATTAAAGTTAATAAGGAGTTTGACCTAGCCAATAAGGTGATTTTAGACCATACAATCCAATTCTAGCCTTGTTCACCTCTTTCATGATAATAATAGCCTTGTTATTATTGGAAAATTCTATTTAATTAAAAGGGGTCGAATTGTGCATGGGAAGGCTAGAATAGCTAACATTGGATTTGTCTCTAATTAGCTTAATAGGGTCTTGAACTGAAGTGGAATTGCTATACTTGGAGACTGAGTTAAGTCAACTCCTCTTTATTTTTTCTATATGTACCCTTACTTTTAAAGAAATAAAGAATAAGCTAATTGTTTTGAACATGCCTAGGCTATGCCATTTTTGTACTGCAACACCTCTTTGAAGTAAAAATAGACTGATTTTCCTCCATTTTTAGCTAATCTGAAGTGTGTCAAAGAAGTTTTATGGGTATGTGTTAGTGAATATCATGTTTCTTTTGCATGTTTATGAATCCTAAACACCTTCATTAACTAATTTTGAATCTTTTACAGATCATCTTAAGTGCATGTTAGTTTATAGACTTGTTTTGGAAGTGGAATAGCCCAAGATCTTCCCTCCCATATTTTTTCAACAGCTTGTTAATTCCTATTGTGAAGTGTAGATGTCAATCAAGAAATAGATGAAGTGATTATTTTTAGGTCTTTAGCAATCAATTAGTGTGTTTTGTGCAACCATAATTCTCCAAAACGTTGGTGTATCACCTATTTTACATGTTTTCCTTTAATCTTGTATTATTTATCTCCCTCAACCCCCATAAGAGAACTAGTTTAGGTGATTAATCCAAGGAACTAGCCCACTCTGCAGGTTCTTATCAACTCGAGTCACCCATGATCAAAGAAGTTCCCATTGTATCAACCAAAGAGAAGGATTTCTTGCACTTCTTCACTTAGAGTGATCTTCGGAGTGATAACAGTTTTTGGCATGCTTGATGGGACATTAAACTCATATATTTTACAGGTGTTCCATAACATCCTAGTCTATATTTCATTTTTCCAAGTTTGATGTGTGCTTGGTAAAATTTCAGCCTTTTGAGGAATATTTTTAAAATATATCTAGTCACTCTGCTAGTCCAAACAACCCATTTTCCAAAGTAGCAAACCTTATCCTCCATTTTTCCATCTTTTATGAGGTTATGAAATCATGATTCTAGCTCCTCATTATAATTCCTTTCTTCAAGAGCTGAACCATCTGAATCCACATTATTTTTTCCAAAAATTATCCTCCATAGTAGTATTATAATCCTTATCATAATGAATGTTCATGATACAAACCTTACTTATCAGTATAGTTATCCTTATTTCATTGTGTTGTTTAGGAATAGGGGTATGTAGATTATGGAAATAATTGTAAGCATAACAATGATTTTGAAGGCAAGCTTCAGAGGCTGCAGTAGATGTACTAAGCTCTCAAGGAAAAAAATATGCATTTGTAGGAAATAGAGACTAATAAGCATAAGGTTGAGGAACCCTGTCAATGGGATGTTCACACTTACCTTCCCCACATAATATAACTATATATATTCATAAGGAAATTGTATAAGTTTCCCCACACAAGCCATGGGATATGAATAAGAAAAAATTACAGATAAATTGGGAACTAAAAATGAAAGGAATACAAAGGGACCTTGAAATTACATCACCTTCTAGTAAAGAAAACAATTTAGTAGCAGTTGTTGATTTTTATGTTTTTGATTTAGAGGATAAAATTATGCTAACCATGCAATAAAAGTTTCCCACAAGTAATTATCATAGATCAGAGCTGATTGGAGGGAAGTTTCAAATCATAACTCAGGCAGGAATATCAGATTTAGAGTTGCCTCATACTAAGGAACATGATGATTTCAGCCTAGTAGAATTTTTTCCAGATGAGAATGATGATATGAGGGAGGAAGAATGGATTCAAAATGAGAAAAATATTACAGCTAAATGTAAATATCCTCATTTCTTTGAATTCTTATATCTCTCTACACTTTTAGAAGGTTGTAGTGATTCATAAAGAACATCAATATTTGGTGCAATGGACCATGAAGGGTAGAGATATTTCAAGAAGGATGAGTTTGACATTTCAAAATTCATGGTGGATCAAAATGAGGAAGGGAATGATGAAAAACCATAACTGATCGAGTTTTCAAAGAAGAAGAAAAGAGTTCCTGATAGCTTCCAAACATGCTCAAGAAAGGAGAAAAAGTGTCTACCATTTCAATTCTTGGTATTAGACACAAAGAAGATGGACAAAGAAGGAGGATCATACCATGCCTAATCAGATACTTGGTTGGTTTGGAATCAAATTTAGTGCTGTCATCAATCATGCTCAGTCTAGAGCATGAGAAAGAGCTTCATGTTCTCAAATGTCAACTCCAATATCTCCAAAATTCAATTGCATATCCAATAAAGGTATTTATCTTTCTATAGATTGAATTTTTGAGAAAACCAAAGGGGAAAACAATATTTCCACAGTCATAAAATTAATCTCATGACCAATTTTTCTGATAAAGGGAATCTTGGGATTTGTTTGGCTTCTCATTTATAGAGTAGGTTAGTATAGGTTTATTTACTACAAAATAAGTGCTTGTGCACACTTTTCATGTTTCCCCTTAGATCATGTATGATTTTCCATCTAGTTGTAAGAGTTGTTCTTTCCTCCAAGTGTATTTTTGCACATGTTGTTAGTGTTGATTTTTAGTCAAGGTGGAGGAGTTTTAGTCTTGAGAAGATTTTCTTAGCATTGGGAATTCCTTTTCAAGCTTGTACGAAAGTTTCATATCATTTTCCATGGATAGAAAATATCATATCATAAGGTTATTGTAGATTAGTAGGGAATCTATCCAACATATCCATGAAATATGTTGACAATTTTTGGTCATCATGGTGGAGGGGTATAAAAAAAATTGAGGATACTCAATTTCAATGGATGATTGGAAAAATAATGAGGTAATCAACAACTAGGAATGTGGTTACAGGATTCTCGTTCCCCATTTAGGCTGTTATTCTTGTTTTTGTATTCACCAAGATTATGCATCAACCATTCATGACTATTGCAGGGTCTTGAAAAAGACAGGAAAGGCATCACACCTCAGAAGTGAGCATGCTAGAACAACTAGGAAGAAAGTTACAGATTGGAAAATTCATAAGTGTGGAGGAAATTTGCAATTACAGGAGGATCATTCATTCATTCATTATGTTTTTAGTTTCAATGATCAGAAAAGGTACAAACAATTCATTTTAAATTCCTTATGATTATATGCAAGTGAGGAAATTGAGTTTGTAGATGTTCATTTAGTTATGTAAATGTAAATCAATGAGAATAAGTAGCATAAAACTCATTACATAATATAACTTTATATAGTCATAAGGAAATTGTATAAGTTTCCCCACACAAGCCATGGGATATGACTAAAAAAATTACATATAAATTGGGAACTAAAAATGAAAGGAATACAAAGGGACTCGTCATTTCCTGAAATAAGAATCCCCTTCCTTGAAACTAATGCTCCAAGTTTTCCATGTTGTTTCTCAATGTACCTGTAAGAGGAAAAGAAGAAGAAGATTAGAGATTGAGGTTCCTTAACATCATTGTACTTCCAACTTCTAATGTATATGCATTCTTCACTATGAACTGGTATTACAAAAATTAATAAACATCTCATTCAAGGTACTGAAAATGCAATGATTTCAAAAGAGAAATAAGATGAGCATGCAAGGTGTATGTTTCTATATTTTATAAAGTATAATGAATTACATTGCATATTTTGACTAGAAACAAAGATGTAACTTTCAAGAAACAAGGAACCACAATGCAATATATTTTTATATCTAGAAGTATGCCTTTAGTGCATAATAATGAGAAGTAAAGATGAAAAGAACAAATATTTAGAATAAGATTCAGCATATCCTTTAGTTTTGAAAAAGAAACAAAGTTTTAGACTACAACCATTTCCAGAAATTACAAGAATTATTTTAAATTTTTCAATAAACATGTTTTTAGAAGGATGGGTACTATAAATGTAACATTTTCATACCACAGATAACCATGCATTTCATAAAGAAATGTGAGATTATCATCTTCCATAAAGTACTAAAAATGAATAAGAGGTATGCATATTTTCATAATGCAGTGTCAGAATACAACCTTTCATGACGAAAATGCAAGTCTCTATTAAAATTTTAGGAAGGAATGTAGGCTTTCTCATACATTTTATGGCCACATATTTGTAAGGAAAACAGATTTTTCAAAAAAACAGTTCTAGGAATGCAAAGTTTTCAAAAGATAGAATTTCAATATAAACCCTCATCGTGTTTCCTTAATATATTTTCAAGGAGGGAAATTTTTTAGTAAAATGTTTCCAATTGTGAAATTTTTCACATCTAGAATGCATTTCAGGGTGTGTACAAAATGAATGATAAAATTTTGCAACCATAAAGTAACATATGAGCCATGTTTTCAAAAACCCCAATAATTTTTAAGTAGCAACAAGCTAAAAATTCATATCATGCTTACCCTTTTCAACAGCCAAGATCTCAAGACTTAAAGCAACAAAGAGTTGGTCATTTTGGGTTGAGCCAAGTCACAGAGATGTGATCGAGTTAGTGATACAGAGCCAAGTTAATTTTTCTACCTCAACAAGCTATGCAAATGAGTTCGATCTCAAATCTGAACATAGCCAAACAACGAATGCAAGAATGATGAGTTTGTAATTTCACAAATAGGGACATAATCTTGTATATTTTATTAATGTGAAATTAATCAACCATTACAATGGAGTGCTGCAATATTTATACATATTGGATAGCAATATACAAACAAATAAATGGGTTACACAGGTATAACCAAAATCACAACAGCTTCCAAAATACATCTGGGAAGCAACAATAATTAAATACAAACAAATAATAATTGTTACAACTACGTAACAATATAACCTATGTAATAATATGACAAATATTGTTATAAAGTTTTATAACAATATATAAACTAATAACCTTATCAAATAATTAAATATTTAAGGTAATATAATGTATAAATTAACCTAACATTCCCCCCCTTAATTTTGCATTGCCTCAAGGGATGAGGAGAGGAAATCTCTGAACAACTTGAAATTGTCACGTGTAAGTGAATTTGTGAAGATATATGCCTATTGTTCAGCTGTTGGACAAAATTGAAGTTGGATGTTGTGCTTCAAAACATGTTCACGTACGAAATGAACTTGTACCTCAGTGTGCTTTGTTCTCTCGTGAAAAAATGGATTGTGAAGAAGTTTGAGAATACCTTCATTGTCAACATACATGGTGGTCAGTTTGTCCTATGGTATTCCAAGTCCCCTCCAGTATGTGACGTAGCCATATCACTTCACAAACAACTTCTCCTGCAGAACGATACTCAGCTTCTATGGAAGAGTGAGAAATGAAGTGTTGTTTCTTGCTTCCCCATGATATTGGTCCAGATCCCATAAAGAATACAAATCCAAAAGTGGATTTTCTATCATCAATGTTACCAACATGATCTGAATCTGAATATCCAGTCAAGAAGAAGTTGTCGTTCTTCTTGTATTCTAGGCCAAGGTCCACCGATCCTTTGAGATATCTCAAGATGCACCTTACTACTTTCCAATGACAAACTTTGAGTTCTAACATGAACCGAGATAAATAGCTCACTGCAAAGTATGATATCTGGTCTAGTGTAGGTCAGGTAAATGAGACTCCTGGTCAACTGCCAATAAAGAGTGGCACTTACCTCAAGAGATGGATCTGAATGAGATAATTGTAGTCTGTTCTCCATAGGTGTAAAAATTGTTGTGTAATTCATCATCTTGAATTTATTGAACATATTATTGGTATATTTCATCTGAGAAACAAAAATGTGATTTTATTTCTTCCATACTTCCAATTCAAGACAATAATGCATCAGCACGAGATTGGTCATGTCGATATGATCGATTAATATCTTTCTTCGTTGCATCGATCATCCTCACTGAACTACCAGTGATGACTAGATCTTTGAAATAGATAAAGAAAACCACAATCTCCCCCCTTGCTTTTTGAGGTAAAGATTAGCATCATATGAATTTCTAACAAATCCATGTTGTATGAGATGCTCATCAATCTTGATGTATCATGTTTGGGGTGCTTTTTTAAGGCCATACATAGGTTTCCTGAGTCTACATACCTTTGCTTATTAACCAGGTACAATATATCCCTCAGGATGAATCATATAGAGTTCTTCTTATAAATTTCCATTCAAGAAGGCACTTTTTACGTCCATCTGATGGACTTTCCATATAAACTGTGTAGCTAGAGTAAATATCATCTTGATTATTTTTATCTTAGCTATGGAAGCAAATGTCTCCTTGTAGTCAATGCCTTCTTTTTGTGTATACCCCTTTGCTACAAGTCTTGCTTTGTACTTGTCCATTGTTCCATCTAGCTTTGTACTTTGTTTTGAATATCCATCTGCATCCAATTGGTTTCTTCCCTGGTGGAAGATCGAAAAGCTTCCAAGTGTTATTTTTCATCACTGACTAGATATTCAGATTCCATGGCATCTTTCCATGATTTTAACTGTAGGCCTTCCTAGACTGTAGAGGGCTCATCAGACTCAATAACTCTACTCATAAAAGAAAATTTAACTTCTTCTCTTGACTTTACTGTGAGTCCATGGTCCAGGGGTGGATGTATCTAGTGGAGCATCCATTCTTACATCTCATAATGTGATAGTACACCACTTGGGCATACGTTTAACTATTCCTATGGGTCATGGTTCTATATAATCAACACCATCATCCCCATCCTCACTTTCATCATCTGAGGGAACATCAGCTTCAATTTTTACAAGTTGGTGAAAAATCTACATCTGGTGAGTCTAGAGGAGGAGTCTCTGCTTCCTTCTTCTCAAAAAACTCAACATCTCTGTTAGTGTAGACTTTTCTAGTCTTAGGATCCATCAATCTATACCCAAGAGTCCTCTTCACTGTACCCAATGAAGATGAGTTTCTACGACTTCATGTCCAATTTCTTTCTATTTTGCTTGGGTATGTGCATGCTTGCTTTGCACCTGAATACTCTAAGGTGTGTAATAGATGGTTTCCACTTTGACCATGCTTCTTGTGGTGTTACTCCTTCAAGAGAAATTATGGGCACTCTGTTCAACAAATACACTATTGTCTTTGTTACTTCTGCCCATAATGTCTTTGCAAGTCTAGAATCATCAATCATGCATCACACCATTTCCATGATAGTATGATTTCTTCTCTCAACAACACCATTCTATTGCAGTGTGTGTGGAGGAGGCATTTGTCGACAAATCCCGTGAGTTTGTAGGTAGTCTTTTAACTCATTATTGGTGAATTCCCCCCCTCAATATAAGTGGAGAGTTATGATGTGATGACCAGTTTCATTCTCAACTGCTACTTTGAACCTCTTGAAGGTTTTAAAAGCTTGACTTTTCTTGCTAAGACAAAAAATCCACATTTTCCTTGTATAGTTGTCAACACAAAGCATGAAGTAATGGAACCCAGAATGACTTGGTTGCATCAGACCGCAAAGATCGGTATGAACTAGGTCAAGTTTTCCATGAGCTTGAAATGTACTCTTTTGGAATGAAGCTCTATGTTATTTTCCTGCTAGGTAGTGAGGAAACTTGTTTGTATCCTTCTGAAGAGATGGTAGCCCATGTAACATGTAGTAATTTTTACTCCCATCACAAAAGAAAGGAACCCCATTCACGTCGACCTATCACCCCATAGAAGCTGAGTGTTCACCCGAGGCACGCACGGGTACCGGGTCTCTCTTTTATGTGAGTTTAGTGGGAAGCATCATTTATGATTAGTGTAAGATTCTTTATGAGGGAGGTTGAAACATACAAGGACCATAGGGCTCAGAACGGCCTCTAGATCCTTGCAGTCACCTTAGACTGAGTACTTTAACAGAATCCAGAATATGCATTATGGCAGAAAGAATTATACAAGCATTAATACATAGCATGAAAGGAAAGAGAACTCATATAAGAGAAATATGCATTAAAACCATTGATATCCATGTCTATTTATAATAGGTAACCTCATTATATTCATTAGTTTATTACAGAGTGTCACAAAGAGTAGACCACAGTCATGCATATCACTAGACATATGTAACTAAGATAACAGCAAAAGAAAAATTATAACTCCATGCTTAGTGCATTATTTCCTGAATACAAATATCCACTCACAGTAATTCTGCAGAGCTCTGCTCACTCTCTAACCTGTTATACCTCATACTTGTATATATTTTACTCCATAGGAACTTGTATTTATAATTATCCTACACTGCCAACTCACCTTCCAGCATCCTCAGATCTAGTGCCAAGTGTCAAATGTGGTCCATGCGATCATGCTTCTCTAGGCCTGGGCTTTCCACTTTACCTCATGATGTTCTTCTAGAAGATTCCATCTGAGGCATGCTCTTTCTTGGGCCAACCTATCGCCAGGATGGCACCTTATCCACATGCAACCGATCATGTTTTTCACGTATTTTGCCCTGGGTGTTCAAATTGACTAAGTCCTGAGCCTCCTTTTGCATGTTGTGCATGCTATGTGTTTCCCTAAATCTTTCTCTTGCACACTTTTTCCTTGCATGCCCTTTCATAACTGGGACCCTGCACGCCTATACGCCTTCAAACTTGGCCAATATTCCAAGGGTCCAACATTACCCCACACTACACCTATTCTCCATCCTCGGAAACAATTTAATTGACCAAGATTCATGTTATCTAGGGAACCAATGAATAGTCTTACACTTTACGAAATGAATAAGGAATGAAAGAATTAAGGAAAGAATGAATAATGGGGGGGACATCAATTCAAGAAGCTAGGAAAATATTTCCAAAGGTCTACCTCTAGCTTTTTCCATACTTCAACCTTGCCCTATGCCTTCTGGAAGAGGTCACCCACCAAGGTGCTCACTTCATCAAAACTCAGGCCAACTCCTTGGGTGCCCAAAATATCCACACTTTGCTCCATATCTTGGCCCAAGTCCTTAAGTTTATCCATCCTTCTAGTGATCTGTGGGTATAGTTCTTTTATCCGGGCCTTAATTGAGCTCCTTAAAGCCTCAATTACCTCTGATTTCTTCTCTACTTCGGCCAGAACCTTGTCCCTCTTGTCCCCTTGTTATTTTCTTGGAACTCTTTTAGCTCTACTTCAAGCATGGTGACCAAGGATCTTGTGACCTTATCTCTATCTGCACATGTATCATATGCGGATTTTGCAGACTAGAAAGTAACCTTAACCCCTCTGAGTACTTAGGTGTAATCTGCAATGAGTGCTACCACCTTCAACTGGTCCTCCTCTTTCAAACACATGGCCACTTCTTCAATAGATTCTAGGGCCAAGGGTCATCTCTCCATAGTGAGGATGCACATTAGATCTTCCATACACTCCAGGAGGGATGAGTACTTCTGTGTGGGTGACACTAAGTCTGGGTGCCTTAGGAGGATGGCACCTTTGATAGAATCCATTTTCTTATACACTTCATGTACCTTTACTTTATCTTCCTTTAACTCACACCTTAACTATGCGTTGATTAGATCCTCTTGTTTCAAGCTTTTGGCCTTCTCTGCCAGTTCTTCCTCCTTCTTCCCTAACTTCACCTCCAACACTCTAATTTTGTCGTTGTGTGCAAATAATCTAGCCTCGATCTCAACCACAACCTTGTTAAGAGCATTGTAGAATTGCTCGTCTGAAAGCCCCTGAGCATTTACTAAGGTATTGGCCCCCTTAGATTCTAGAAATGCAATGAGTGCTTCTTGGAAAACTTTGAAGTCTGGCTCATCAATGTGGGACTCGAATGCCCAAGAGAGCATCTTCTTGGTTCTGGGATACGCACAATTTTTTTCAAAATACCCCATGGCTAGGATCCTTTCCATGGGTACGATGCTTTGGAATCACGAGCATAACACCTTCTTTGTGTCATCCACATAGCCCATTACCTATCTCTATTCTACATCAAGAGTTCTCCTACCCGAGCGCGCAACTTTGGGGAAGCTTATTGTCAGAGCAGGGCCTCCTAGGCTGTCATGTTCTTTTTCAATGTTCTCCTCCTTCCCTTCCTTCAACACTATGTCCGCGCTATGCTCTAACTCTTGGTCTACTAGGGCTTCAAGCATATTTTTCACTTCTCTCTCTGCCACCTTAGTTATCTACTCCTTTGTAAAATTTATAGCTCCCTACTTCTCCCTGGCATCCTCCTCATTTTCCTTTGTGTCTTTGGTGTCTTCCTCATCTTTTGCGCCCTTGCACCGTGCGAATACAAACTATTGCTTCTCATATCCACTCTCTTCTTCCGAGTTGTAGACACTAAACACATGTGGCTCTTGGTCTTTCTCTATTTCTTCTTCTTTGCCACCATCATCTTCACTTCATCCCCTCTTCTGCCCATGTATTTCTCCAAGCTATCGGTTGCCTCTGAGTCAGCTTCTTCATCAACCCTCTACTTTTTCTTGAGAGGTGGCTCCTGACCAGGGGATTTGGCCTTATCTTCTTCCTCAGGTGATTCTTCCTTAGAGATGGGTCACCTAGGCACCGCTACCTCTGGTGTCTTCTCCTTCAATGGAGACTTCTTTCTCCACATGTAAGTGCTTGGTTTAGTGCTCGTGGATGCCATGCTCACTATCTGAGAAGTCGACACACTTGGTACTTCTTCTTCACCTCTACCACTTTTCTTGGATGTTGGCTTCTTCTTCCCCAAGGGGTCTTCAGGTATGGAGACTTCATTCTCTAGATACACACCCTTCTCAAAATTTGGCTTTATGTGTAAGTACACACACGCTGCGGATCCTCCAACAATGGGAATCGTCATCGGCCTAGTCATCTGAGTCTCATGCGATACGTAATTCTCCATGTACACACACTTGACGTCAGGGTAATTCAGCTTCTTTCTCATCTCCCTGTGTTCCCAGTCTAGCCTACCCAGTTCTAGCCTTAGCTTCTTTGACTCTTTAAACCTGTTCACTCCCACTTGGAAGTATTGAGTAGTGAACACGAAGGAAAGCTTGCACCAAGGGCTCCATGATTTGTCTATCAGCTTGAATCTACCTAGGCAGTAGTGTTGATAGACCATAAATTCAACTTCTCCCTCAGTGGCTACTGGGAGTTGTTTAGGGATTCTCCACTCTACCCTGAATGCATTCCTCAGGTGCATGTACCATTTTTCCAGCTGTGCCTTGTGGGGTGTTGTCATCGTATTACAAGCATACTTTTCGAACCTCTTCATGGGCGAAGGATCCTCGGCTGGGTACTCCCACATGAAATTTTTTGGTGCGTTAGGCCCTCTAAAATTTGTGAATACAATGGTGAGAAAGATTTTTCCAAAGAGTATCATGTCCCCTTCCTTCGCTCACTTAATAATTTCTTCTGCAATGTACGCGGATAGGTTGTATATAGTTCCCTCTGAAATCTTCCTACAAACATGTAGCCAAGGTTTTTTGACCTATGTTCATCTTTCCTAACCATTCATCTTAGTCACCAGATGCATGGCCATTTTCATTACGAGGTCCTTGATGTCTATAATGTCATAGTACCATGACCCTTTCTTGCAGGCATACTCGGTGATGGTCTCTTGAATAGCTTCCTTGTCGCCAAGGTCATCTTCTAGGTTATCTCCGTCATATATGAGGCCTATAAATTGTGAAAATAGCTGGGGAGTCACATGCATCTTGTGCCTAGCAAAGTGGAAGTAATATTCATGCACCCGTGACATCAACCTCTGGTATAGGTGCTCTAGCTTTCCAAAATAAGGTAACTCAAAGAGTTGCAACAACCCTGCCTTCTCCATTTTAACCTTAACATCATCATCATATATAGGCAAACCCTCAGGTGTTCATTTATTAGTGGGGCGTACTAATTCCAATGCCATTTCTTTTTCTATTGTGTTTTTGTGGTGATTATAGTCACTAACAGGTACACTTCTCAAGTGGGATTCCCATTCCTTCCCCATCATCACCCCATCTGGGTATTGCATCTCTGCATACCATTATTCATTTCTGTCTACCTCAGGTTCTAGTTGTTTATCCTTGGCTTTTCCCTTTCCTTTCTTGGGTGCCATGGTCGACGTATTTTTATCACTCCTACCCTCTCTTTATTATTTTGTCTTACTTCTTCCAATCCTCCGATCTCAGATTCATGATACAACTCTTCTAAACCCATGCCCTAGTTTGTCAAACCGTAACTGGGATAAAATCTTCACAAGACAATGTCTTTTCACTCTTTCCACACCCGTGTAACCCTTTCTGGTTCGCAAACTCAAACTGGCTGCTTCAATCTCATAGATCTTCCTTCACTCGATTGAATCTGAAAGCCCTAGTTTATGGAACTTGCTTATATCTCAAACTCTTCTATTTCGTAAAGTAAAAAATGAGAGTGCCTCGACCCTTTACTTATAGTTTTTCTCTTTTCTAAACATTAAATGCTACTTCACCTACCACCGTACTTTTCTCATTTAATGTAATTTTTTCAAACAAAGTCCATCTTCACCACCTTCCCTTATGTACCCAACTTGTGCAAAAACTCCTCTAACCTACTGGCACGTAACCAATCCAACCTGACAGGAGACTCTTGCGCACACGTAACCCTCACCAAAGGAACTTCTTCTGTCATGATCCTTACTCTTGCCTACCTCGTGTTGCTTTCAAATGCACTTTCTCCTCTATTGGATCTACAAGTAGCTTTATCCTGGCACCAACCATTCTTCCATCTTCCTCTTTATATACCTCTTTCAACCCAGCTACTCAACAAGGCTTTTCAACACAATTTCATTAGTACTTTAATCATGCACTTCTTCACTTTTCTCCACCCCACACTTAAAGTGATGTGTAGTCCTCTACGCACTCACAATTTCTCCAAAAATAGCAATAAGGTTACCGGTGCCCAAGGTGCAAAACAAAACAATGATGTGAAAGGGAAACACAAGAAAGGGAAAATGCATAAAGGAAACTTCTAAACTAATTGGAAAAACTACCTTATTTACAAATACCAAGAAGACTTATTTATAGTAGGGCTTCAGCCTACCACCATTGAAGTGTCCAGGAAACTTCATCCCATCTAGCGCTTATAACTAGCATGCGTCTGAATCAAGGATGTATGAGATTGTGTAAGGACCCAACCAATGGACTTTCAACTTCCTAGGATGGTCTAGAAACTTAGAATCATATAATAACACCATTTTCCCAACCTCAAACTTCATGTTTCTAATATGGTGATCATGCCAAGCCTTTTACTTTTCCTTTTCCATTATTTGGATCCATCGGGAAAGTGATCATATCTCATCCAGTTTCATTAACTCATCAATTATTTCTTCTAGTGCTTATTCATCAACTAACCCTCCTACGCGCGCTATTCGCAGAGAAGGAAAAATAAATTCAACTAGAAAAACAACTTCCATGCCAAACACTAATTGAAAAGGTGTGGCTTTATTTAGTCTTTTATACATTGTCCTGTAAGTCCATAGTACTGCCGATACCTTGTCATCCCAATCTTGTCTTCCGACATCACAAATCTTAGTCAAGGTATGACTCAATATCTTGTTGAATGCTTCCGCAGTTCCATTTTCTTGTGGGTGATAGGGCGTAGTCTTGTGATGAACTATCATGAAATCTGATAACAAGATCCTGACGATCTCTTTCAAGAAATGTGTACCCCTATCACTGGTCAAACTCAACTGATATCCATACCTCATGATAATGTTTTCCCATAAGAACCTTGCCACTGTTGCTGTTGTACAGTCTTTAGTTGGGGCTGCCTCTCCCCACCTTGTGAGATAATCTATGCAAGTGATGACATAACAAGACCCAATCCTACGTGTTATCGATGCAATAGGTCCTACAAAGTCTATCGCCCACTTTTCAAAAGGCTCTGCACTAGGAATAGGGCACAAAGACATCTCATCTCTCCTCCCTAGTTTGCAAATGCACTGACAATGGTCACAGGATTTACAATAGTCTCTATAATCTTTGTACAAGGTTTCCCACCAAAAACCTGCCATTAATATCTTGTGCATGGTGGCATCACTTTCATAATGCCCACCCGCACTTCCTCTGTGTGCTTCATCCATGATGGCTAGGTGCTCATGCTCTAAGACACATCTACGTAAAACTTCATCATGTCCTAATTTGTATAAGTCTCCACTGATTAAGATGTAGGGTGCGACACATATGGCTAACTACTTCTTTTCCAATATCTTCATTCCATCCAGCACCACACCTTCCTTTAAAAATATTGCAATCTCTTCCAAATCTGAGGGCATGCGCCGCAACCTAAACAGTTGCGCATCCTCCCCTGAATTAATTCTTGACAGATGATTAGGGCCACAATTGCTTTTTCTAGGTTTTACTACAATGGTGAATTCAAACTCTTGAAACAACAACACCCATCGACATATGCATCCCTGTAGAATAGGTTTATTCACTAAATACTTTAATGCCATGTGGTTGGTGTAAAACACAAAGGGTGTTTCCAGCAGATACTACCTAAACTTGAAGAGTGTGTAGATAATTGAAAATGCCTTGCTCTCAGTTGTGGTATAATTCTACTCTACTGGTGTTAGCTTCCTACTTGCAAAACAAAGAGGATGATCAACAATCCCTTCACCTGGCTGTGCAAGAACTACTCCAATAGTGGTCCTTGAGGCATCTACATGAACATGAAAGGGCTTGTCCTAAGAGGGAAACCATAAAATAGAAGCGATAATAAGCCTATCTTTTAATGTATCAAATGCCCTCTGCTACGCCTCTCCCTAATGGAAGGCACTTTTATGTCTAAGCAGCTCCTCTAATGGCGCAACGATCTTGGCATATCCCTTAATGAATTTTCTATAATAGCCCACATGCCCAAGGAATCTGTGCACTGCACTCTGGTTAGTAGGCTACCTTAACCCCATAATAACTTCAACCTTAATGAGATCTACCAGTAATCCCTCCTTACATATGATATGCCCCAATAAAGTCCCAAAGTGTGTAGCAAACACACATTTCTTAATGTTGAGGGATATCCTCAACTACCTACACCTCTCAAACATTAACCTCAAATTATCACAATGGTCTTTAACCAGACCATATATTGTTCAGTCATCCAAATAGACCTGAAGAAATTTATGGATGAAGTCCTGGAATGCTTTCGCCACTATGCACGAAAAGACAGCTGGCGCATTCTTCAACCCAAATGGCATAACCATATATGCAAAAATTCCCCACTCGGTGGCGAAAATTGTTTTCTCTTGGTCTTCCTTTGCAATCGGGACTTGGTGGTACCCTCAAAATTCATCCGTAAAGGAATAGATTTCATGCCCAGCAACTCCTTCCAAAATTTCTTTAGTGAAGGGGGTCAGAAATGGATCAATGACACAAAATGCATTCAATTCCCTATAATCCACACAAATTATAATCTACCCATCCTTCTTGATGTTGATTACCATCAGACTTATCCACTCTAATTCTTCCACTGCCTTAATGATCCCATAAGCTATCATTTTTTCTATCTCCTCCTTGACCTTTATGCACAAGTTGGGATTCATTCGATAGGGCCTTTTCCTAACCAGCCGCGCACCATCTTTCATTTTTATCTTCATCTCCACCAAGGAATGGTGAATGCCTTTGAGCTCATGATACATGTGCAGGAACAAATCCTCAAATTTTCATAGTAGATCAATGATCTTCGATACTTCCTTCTCTGTCTAGTAATCCCCAATAATAGCTTCCTTAGGTTATTCTTCTGAACTGATGTTAACTTTCTTCATCTTTAAAGGCTCATCGTAGGCACGCGCACAAGCATCTACACTATCTACTACCTCGTGCGTCACTACATAATGGATAACATCTAATATTTTTGATTCCTCTCCATCAATCACATATACCAACTTTCCCTTCTCTTTTTCCAAAACGCGTGCACTCAAGTTGTAGCTCTTATGCTTCCTCTTCTTCTTCAAAACATGCCTCCAATCCTAGTTCACCTAGTAATTCCAATAGCCTATCTTCCATCTTGGCACTATCCCCCATGGTAAGGAACTTGATACCCTGCAAGGCCTTATCAACCGATGGATTGGTACTCCGATATTCAAAGGTTTGAATAAGTTCAGCCGTGAGTTCTTGCCAATTCCTTATCTAGTGGCGTGTCTTTGAATGAATGTACCATGTGTGCACACAACCCTGTAGTGTAGAATACAACTTGTCCACCCAGAGGGATGGTGGAAAAGCTTCTGCACCTTATCTCTAGACCTGTTCACACTCATGGATATGGAAAGAGGTGGGATCCTTCCCATGGTACTCCTTCATGATGGTGGGTAAATTACTCCTAGAAAATATGACAAAGAGAGAAATTCTTACCTCGTGCCACTCTAAAAGGCTCTCCTAATGTGTGGCCCACCACCAAGCTACTGTGCCGAGAAATACATAACTTAACATCTCCACTGAGCTTCTACCTCCTACAGAAAGATCTTAGGGAAGGATCCTCCTAAATACTTGGGTAGTTCTTTTCCTCCAAGATGCCTAACCGTGTGAGCCCTTATTACCTTGGTCACCGACCCTCTCAACTACCATCCCATTACTTTGTAAGTTCCATGCACCCAATTGTCACATGCCAGACTAGTGGTATCACTCACTGACTGAGCATCTTCAAACAGGATAACCTCATTATTAGGGTGTATCATCTCAGGGTCTCTAATTAAGTGCACATAAATCTTGTCCAGAACTTCTTCTCCCAATGGTTCAATATAGGGTGTCAACATCCCATCAACTAGGGGTATAATGACCCATTCCTCCTTATTCTCAAACCTGATGTACCCTTTGTTGAACCGAAGGTCTGCATTGTTTTTGTAACACCAAGGATGCCCAAGTAGTGCTGGGAAATTATCCGCCTCGGTGAGTGCCAAGACTTCGAAGTCCCCAGTAAACTTGGTTCCCTGGATAGTAATAGCCACATCCTTCAAGACACCTATGGGCATTGCCTTAGTCTTATTTTCCATATACAACACATTTAAAGATGGTCGTAATGTAGGTCTTCCCATCTGATGTCATGCATCCAAAGTCAAAACATTAACCTTTGTGCCTATGTCAATGAGGATATTGCTGAGGAGCCATCCATCTATAACTGCATTCAACGTAATCTCCTTGTCATAGTCGACGTTGTGAGGGGGAAGGTTCACCTGCAAGACCTATCTCTCATGCTCTTCTCTGGCACGTGGTACCTTCTCTCTCAACCAAGATCCTAGCAAGGGAATGATATTCTCCTACCTTAGCATTTTACACACCTCCTTGACCTCATCTAGGTCATTATTTTGTGCCTTGACTCTCCTTCCTTATTCCTCCCTCCTGAATTTCTCCTTTAAACACTGGATCTCCCCTTATAAGCTTCGAATAACATCCATGGTGTCCTGATATATCTCCTTTTGATGTGCGGGGTCTAGATATTTTCCATGAACGACCTCCTCTATTAAAAATAGGGTTTTATGTCTTGGTACCTCTCTCACACGCGTGGCTTCTACCCTTATTGTTACTAAGACAGGCTCCAAACCTTCATCCCATGTTATACGGAGCATCCACTATATGTATGCCTTCTTAATATTGACCATTGTAGCACCCTTGTCCTTCAGGTGCTTCTGATTCATGTGCTCAAATAATTCTAGGAACTCCCCATACTTATGCTTCTTTCCACACCATGAGCATTGCAACAGGTTTCGGAACTCACACTTGTAATGTTCTGTAGATCCACAGTTGAAACATGTTCCGTGTGGGAACTCACTCCTTCCTCCTTTGCAGTTACCTCGACCACAGAATCCTCCTTAAAAACCTCTTCCATGCATGCCTCATTCTACGTGCTCCTCATAACACCGATCATTATCCTTGGAACTACTAGCAATGCTAGTTTGGCGCACCCCATAATCAATGGCCTCATGGATCTAATCAATGAGCCTACAATACTTAGTGTTATGGGTTGTAGAGGTGTAAATTTTGCAGTAACAAGATACATTCTTCCTGATTGCACACTATAGCAAGGGACATCTACTTGCATCATGGTCCCCATGAAAAATTCTACAATCCATTGTCAAAGCATGTACCATCCTCTAACGGAAATTATCCTTAACGTGTCCCTCTATTTCACAATCTGTGCACAACAAACCACTGTGAGTCTCATGGGTTGTGTTTGTAGATAGTTTTTCCGAATGTTTTTCCATAGTAGCAATTTGAGCCTCTAATAATGGGATAATGCCAATATCAATACTACCAATAGCCTCGGTACCCAAGGCAGCTTCCTATGCTTTGGATGGGTCTTTAAATATTTTATGAGACAAGGCCCTTCTAAAAGGGGTGATTAATCCTCCAACAAACCATTGTGCATGCTGAGAAGGATGGATATCATATGATAATTTAGACAAGAGAGTTTTAAATCATGCATCATACTCCCACACACTCTCTGCCATTCCTTGTTGGATCTCCTTCAAAGCACTGATGCTCTTCTGCTCGAACTCAGGAATTTGGAACTCTGCTAAGAATGCATTCTTTAAGGCAGTATAGTCCACCACCATTTGATGAGGGTCATACTTCCTATACTAGTTATGTGTGTGCCCTTGCAATGTGGTTGCAAACTGACTATCCTTCTGTTCTGTGGTTGTGATATCCTTCACGTGCCATAGCAGTTTACACTTGTGAACATGTTCTGCAGCATCCTCAATGCCCCTGTAATCTAGCAAATGTAGAGACATTTCAAAGAATACTTGAGGTGACAACTAGGGTCCCTGTCCTCCCGAGCCTGAGCCTTGGTTCCCTCCAGTGTTTCCTCCACCTTCTGATCCACTAGGTCTTGTGCCTCTAGATCCACCTGAACCACTGGGTCCAATAGGGCCTGTAGGAGCTGTGCCAAGTGCCCCAACGCTCCCATTGAACTGTATGCTGATGGTTTTTGATAGTGCTCTGCTACCAATACTTTGTCCTGTGCCACTCCTTGATGTAAGACTGAAATATTTTACACTTACTCCTTGTCCAAAGACTCCTCCAAATACTGGAATATGTGCAGCCATAGAAGAAGGGATTGTAAAATTGTATCTCCTAAGCACAGATCTGTCTCTTCCATCGATATCAAATGGATTAATAACACTTCTTCCTAGTTTGAGAAAACCAAGTGCCAGGGCTCAGTCATTGGGTGGGTTAAGATATGTTCCAATGACTCTCCTTTCTCCATGCGACAAACTCTCACCAGAAGCCGAAGGGGTATCCCTCATGAACTTTCCAAGATGGGGTAGCACAGACTTCTCAGGTTCCACATCTTCTGCGTGAACCTCAACTCCTTCCCGTAACATCTATCTCCATAGATCAATCACACTAATAGCCTCACATCATCTAGCAATCTCCCTTTCAGATGATTCACTATACTTGAGCCATCTCTCTTCCCTCTCCTTTTCTATCGTGATATCTGCCATCTTCCTCCACCCAAGCTCCCTTACCCAGCGCTCAGAATGGTTTAGCCGGCCATTGGGAAATCCTCTAAACTCATGGTAACCATCAATATCTTCATAGCTAGGGGAATAACATGTAGAAATGTTCCTCTAGGTTCTCGCAGAAATTCAAACTTAGCAACCTCCAGGCAAGAATACATAGAAATGGCATACTCTAGAGTGTAACTAGTAAGTAATCCTCTCCACCAATGATCTACAACATGGGTCCACATCAGATCTGCATCCTGTAACCTTTGGTAGTCTTCTTCGATCCATACATGCATTCCATAATGCCAACTTGATCTAAATGCATAGGCTGAAAGCCATTCATATAGTTCTACTGTGAAGCAGAAAAAAAAGGTCTCGTACAAATCATGGTAGAGGTTCTCTTCTACCCATCTACGTGCATTAAACTCAAGTCTAGTGTTGTATCTCTGAGAAAATTCATCCTCCATGCTCTTGAACCATGATTCAAAAATTTCCAATGTCAACCACTCTATCTTTACTCATTACATAGATCATGATGTATGCTATATCCCACTACAACTTTGAAAAGAGGTCCTGGAATCGGAACCAAGATGTAGTCATTTTTACTCCCATCACAAAAGGAAGGAACCCCATGCATGCCGACCTATCACCAAACAGAATCTGAGTGCTCACCTGAGGCACGTGTAGGTACCGAGTCTCTCTTTTATGTGAGTTTAGTGGGAAACATCATTTATGATTAGCGTAAGAGTCTTTATGAGAGAGGTTGAAACATATAAGGACCATAGGGCTCAGAACGGCCTCTAGATCCTTGTAGTCACCTTAGACTGAGTGCTTTAACAGAATCTAGAATATGCATTATGACAGAAAGAATTATACAAGAATTCATACATGGCATGAAAGGAAAGAGAACTCATATAAGAGAAATATGCATTAAAACCATTGATATATGTCTATTTATAACAGGTAACCTCATTATATTCATTGGTTCATTACAAAGTGTCACAGAGAGTAGACCGCAGTCATGTATATCACTAGACGTATGTAACTAAGATAACAACAAAGGAAAAATTACAACTCCATGCTTAGTGCATTCTTTCCTGAATACAAATATCCACTTGCAGTAATTCTGTAGAGCTCCACTCACTCCCTAACCCACTATACCTCGTACTTGTATATATTTTACTCCATAGGCACTTATATATATAATTCTCTTACACTGTTAACTCACCTTCTAGCATCCTCAAATCTAGTGCCAAGTGTCGAATGTGGTCCATGCACGCATACTTCTCTAGGGCTAGGCTTTCCACTTTACCTCATGATGTTCTTCTAGAAGATTCCATCTGAGGCATGCTCTTCCCTGGGCCAGCCTATCACCAGGATGGAACCTTATCCATGTGCAACTGATCACACTTTTTACGTGTCCTGCCTTGGGAACTCAAATTGACTAAGTCTTGAACCTCATTTCGCATGTTGCACGTGCTATGTGTTTCCCTAAACCTTTCTCTTGCACACTTTTTCCTTACGTGCCTTTTCATAACTGGGAATCTGTGTGCCTATGTGCCTTCATACTTGGCCAATATTCCAGGGGTCCAACATAACATATTACACCAGTGAAGTGTCTCGAGATACTTGAAAATTACATGACCAAGTCTCTGATGCCACAACTATGCTGAGGTGTAGTTCTTAGCCATAAGTGCTCAATCGTCTCTATGAACAAAATCAAGTTAGAACATGCATCCCATATTGGAGGCTTTTGTGACTATTTTTGAGCCTCTTGATTTGTCTTGAATCAAACATGTTTTCTTGCCAGAATGACTATCAACGTCAATATTTAGGTTGTGATCTAGGAGTTGACTAACTGAAAGAAGATTCTTTTTCAACCTAAGGACATATAAGACATCTAATAGTCTGCAGTTACGTGAACCAAGGGGTAGAGAAATGTTCCCAATCCCCTTAACTGAATATGAAGAATCATCACCCAATGAAACATGGTTTTTTGAAGGTGTGTCCCTCATTGAAATAAACCAGTCTCTGTGGCTGGTCATGTGTCCAGTGGCTCCCAAATAAACATACCATACATCACTAGATGATATGGATGGTTCACTTGATCGAGCAGTATACAAGTAGTCTTCATTGTCTGACTGTTCTTTTTGCTCAACAATATTTCCTTGTTGATGGGGTCTACTTTTCTAGTTCCCATTTTTCTACCCTTGATTGTAGTTAGAATGTCCCTTGTGAGATTGTTGTGGAGGTACAAAGTTTCTTGATGAACCTTTCTTGTAAGTATTGTATGAACAATCTTTTAGGTCATGTCCTCTTTTACATATTGGACATTGCTTCTTCTATTGTCTGTCCCCTTGATACTAATTTTGATTTTGGAAATTTTGATAGGAATTATGTTTTCCTTTACCTTTTCCTTTCCATTTTTGATGCGAAGAAAGTTCCTACTCTTCTTCATCATCCTTATTGTGCATTGCTTCCTCTTGTTATAGTAGGTTTACCAATTTTTCAAAACTAACTATTGTATATGACAAGTTTAGTGTTGTTACAAAAATATGGTATGGAGAAGGTAGTGATCTCAGAATAATGGGAATGAGAACATCATCTTTGACTACTTCTCCTAGGGCTATAAGTGAAGCCCTCAATTATGTAACTCTTCTTAAGAAAGCTTCTATTTTCTCATTTTTCTTGAACTTCAATGTGTGTAACTGGCTCTGCAAATTCAATATAACATTCTTATTTTTGGCCTCATATATTGTTTTTAACTTATCCCATGCTTATTTGGCTATTTTGACATCTCAAATGTGGGGTTACATATCGTTAGACACTCCAAAAAAGATGATGAGTTTGGCCTTCTAATCTACTTTATCAAACTGTCATTGTTGTGATGTATCAGTAGTTGATCTCGTCAAAGTACCATTCACAGTAGGCTAGATCTCTTCAAACTCAAGCTATGTCTTGATTTTTGTCTTCCATGCAACATAGTTGTTTCCTTTGAGTAGTTGCTAATCCAGAAGAAAAAATTTGGGGGCATTGGTGCCCATTTTGTAGAAAACACTAACATGGTTTGGTTCTTATCACTTTAGGTATTAGGTCTCCTAATCTATATACCGTTAGTACGATATACCAAACCTTTCTATATACACGCCCTTCCGATATACCCGGTGGTACGTGGAATAAGCTTGCCCTTTCTATATACCCAATAGTACATGAAAGAGGTGTTAATGTATGTGAAATAATTCAATGCATGGTACCAAGATAGTACTGAAATGGGTCTGTGTGATTATTGACACCAACTCAAAGAAATATCTTCATACGCATGTGTAAATTCACTATATACTTGAATAATTTCTTAGTCTGGATTTATGTCCTGCAATCATTCACAGACAGATGGGATGGCTCATAGTGTGTTCACTGTGACCTTATTACTCCCCATCGATTTAAAGGGTCGATTCCTAAAAAAGGTTGTTGTAGCTATATTGGGCATTAAGTGTAGTAGTAGTCATGATGGCTTTACTCGTAAGCACTTTCCAAAGGCATAGTATATACCGAATGCTGCGAATGAGATCTAGGATCTCGTGAGTGTTTTAGAACCAATATTTGACTATTTTTTATTACAATATTCTGCTAGTTTCTGAGCAGTTACAAAGTTTGTAGTTGACTATGGCAACCTGCAAATGAGTAAAATATACTGCAACGTGCAATCACATTCAAAAATTTATAAAAAATTGAATTGCTGGCAAATTTTTTATTTTTTTCTGGGGCCCTAGTGGCCTTTAGAGCCCAATATGGCTTGCTGAGAAAACAACCATAAACAACTAGCTCAAAATGAAGGTTTTAGGTAGCCCTCCTTTGGAAAAAAAAAAGCTCAGAATGCAAAAATATACAGAGTGGAGGAATTTTTTTCCCTAAAATAGGGTTCTTCTTGCTAAATTTAATTAGTTATAACTAAATTTAAATTTCCCACTAAAGTTAGTGGTTCCACTAAATTTTTTGCCAAATTCAAAAAGACAAGTTGGGGGTGGGATTCAAACCCCACACCTCCCACTTCTAAGTCATTTGGTCTATCCACCTTTTCCGCTTGTGCACTTATGAGATAAAATGAACAAACTTGTATATAAAGAAGATAAATTTGACCCACCTTTTAAAATGGTGACTTGGCAGAGGAAAGGGCTATGAGTTTAGGTCAATTTAGGGTTTTTATTTTGCATGGAAAATAGATTTAAGCCTATAACTCCTATTTTTGAACGTCGTGTATTTTTATTTTCCTTTAGTTCTTTGTTTATCCTCATCGTTGGATTGAAACCCATCATTTTTTATTTATTGCCACTTGATAGCTTACGTAGGTCAATTTTTTTTGTTGATGATGTCATGTTAAATATTTCCTCCCCTTTTTCATAGGTTGTAGGTTGAGGATGTAGCTCATATTTTGTGTTTGTTGTTGCCTCTTTTTTTATCCTTGTGTAGGAACAACGTTGCAGGGATCACATGAGGACGATGTTTGAGAGGAGTCTAGTGCAAACGAAATGCTCTTGGCTTGGGCTCACAGTGAAAGACCCATATGCAAAGTGGCACAGACTTGCTAATGAAATTTATGGCTCTTCTTTAATAAAACACAACTTAGATTTATTTATAACACATCCCCTACATAATATCCAAACTACTTCGATGGTGCTTGCCTTGGTTGGGTGCACAAAATAGATTTTCCACCTTCTCCAAATTTAGCAGACTGCAGAATATAGCAGTAACCAAAAAAATCCTTTAATATTAGAGGTAAAACCACTAATGGGGAAAACTTGATTTTCTTTTTAATTCTTTTTTTCTTCATCAAATGTTTCCTGGTGCTAGGTGCACCAGTGTAAAAGAAAATTGTGTTCCAAACACCTAAAATGGAAGAGGGGGTTGTGGAGATGTAGGGATGTCTGAGAAGTTGATAGAGGAAACATAGGCTCTCTTGGAAAGAAAATTCTTCTCCAAGACTCTTATCTTCCTACTGTAACCTCTCTTCAACCCTTTGCTGCTTCACAGGGCCAAATTCTCACTCTGGTACCAAATGTAATTTCAAAAACAGGGACAGAAGCCTGTATATTTTATTAATGTGAAATTAATAAACCATTTAAATGGAGTGCTACAATATTTATACATATTGGATAACAATATACAAACAAATAAATGGGTTGCATAGGTACAACCAAAATCACAACAGCTTCCAAAATACATCCAGGAAGCAACAATAATTAAATACAAACAAATAATAATTGTTACTACTACTTAACAATATAACCTATGCAATAATATGACAAATATTGTTATAAAATTTTATAACAATATATAAACTAATTACCTTATAAAATAATTAAATATTTAAGGTAATATAATGCATAAATTAACCTAATAGAGTTGGGTTCTAAGAGTGTCAAGCTAGGTCAAAAGTTGTGACATAGCAATATGGATAAGAAAAAATGGCAATCTCAAGGTGAAAATTAGTGAGATAAGGGTAATGAACAAAGCCCAAGATAAGAAATCAAAACTCCAAGCCAAAAATAGATAGAACGGCCATTTAAAATCATGATCTTGACCTTGAGATAAACCCACAAAAGGCATGCAACTCAAACCCTTGTGACAAGAACTTGACCCATAAATGAAACCCACAACTTGTTATACATAAGAAAGCTCGGCATCAACCAAGTTTCTCCAATAGTGAAACCCTAACCAGCTTGTAGCGGTAAAAACTTGGCGATATCTCCTTAAACCCATATGCATGAGTTGGATAACCAAAAATGGCGATGACAAAACAAGTTGAATCCAGCTCAAATGTAAAAACAATCTTGACATATTAATGGAAATAACATGCCCCAAGATGGAGCTTAGTAATAACGAGCCCCGAGCTGGGTAAGCAAATATAACTCTGGCAATCTCTAAACCTAGAAATGAAAGGTCGAGCCGCTTGAATCCATAAATCCATGGTGGTGTAGGAAAATAAAGTTCATACAAACATATCTATACAATCCCAACTTGATCAATAAAAACTGGAGCATTAATGATGAGTAAGGGCCAAGCATATGTCATGGCATGCTGAAAATATAAAACTAGAGCTCTAAACATTTAGTAGTGACAACCATGGTTGGGGCCAGGAACCAAAGTATAAAGCAAGATCAATGACGACCAAATAAAAATTGAAAAAGTTTTTCCATAGCAGAACTTCCACAACATAAGAAAAATGTGAATGGAGAAATGATTCCACTTTAGGGTTTCAACCCTAATCTTAGTGGGTTTACCATAGTTAAAAAAAATTGACCAACATTTAACCCTAGCCATCCTTGTCATACCACAGTTGGGGTTTAAAAAATGATTTTTTAATTAATAAACTTTGCATGTGGGAGGGAAAGTGATGAATAATGTGCCTATCCAAAGATAAAGAGGACAATTTTTTTCCCCCCCATGCATGTGCTAGAAAAACCAAGTAATTACCTTAACCTTTGCTAAAATTAGAGGGATTTACCTTAATTGTTGTAAGTAAATGTTGACTGAAGTCATCAAGGAGTTTGACCAGGCTAACAAGGTGATTTTAGATCATGCAACCCAATTTTAGCTTTTTAAAACTCTTTCATGATAATAATAGCCTTGTTATTATTGGAAAATTGTATTTAATTAAAAGGGGTCGAATTGTGCATGGGAAGGATAAAATATCTAACATTGGTTTTGTCTCCAATTAGCTTAATTGGGTCTTGAATTGAATTGGAAGTGCCATACTTGAAGAGTGAATTGAGTCATCTCCTCTTTCTTTTTGTTATATGTACCCTTTCTTTTAAAGAAAAAAAATGGGAGTCAATAATTTTGAACATGCCTAGGCTATGCCATTTTTGTATTACAACACCTCTTTAAAGTAAAAAAGGGCTGATTTTCCTCCATTTTCAGCTAATCTTAAGTGTGTCACAACAATTTTATGGGTGTGTGTTAGTGAATATCTTGTTTCCTTTACATATTTATGAACCTTAAACACCTTCATTAAGTAATTTGAAGCTTTTTCATATCATCTTAAGTGCATGTTAGTTTATTGACTAGTTTTGGAAGTGGAATAGCCCCAAATCCACCCTCCCATCCTTTATCAATAGCTTGTTAATGCCTTTTGTGAAGTGTAGAGGTTAATCAAACAACAAATGAAGTGATTATTTTCATGTCATTAACAATCAATTAGTGTGTTTTGTGCAGCCATAAGTCTCCAAAACATTGGTGTATTACCTATTTTACATGTTTTCCTTTAATTTTGTGTTATTTATCTCCCTCAATCCCCGGAAAATAACTGGTTTAGGTAATTAACCAAGGGAACCAGCCCGCTCTTGAGGTTATTCTCAACTCAAGTCACCCATGCTCAGACTATTTCCCATTGTATCAACCAAGCATAAGGATTTCTTACACTTCTTCACTTAGGGTTCTCTTCAGAGTGATAACAATAAGCTTCAAAAATTACTACAATACCTATTTTCTCATCATAAAAAAATGTATCCTTAAATTCCTTTCATAATTATTCCCTTATGCAAAATCACTTACAATTGATTTGGCTCCAAATAATGAAATTAAATAATTAAATATTACATTTCATTTTAATTGAGACTTTATAATATTATATTAAATATCAAGTGAAAGGACTCGGGTAACTATCTCTCTTAAAAAAGATGAATTTTAAAATATGAGGTATGAGACAAGAAAAGACAAGGGGCCCACTTAATAGTAATACACTAAATAAAATACAGAGCACATCCATACAACATTCAAATCATTTAAATATAAATTCTCCATCATATCTGAAAATGATCATCAAAACATAATGAAACCAAGGCTATTGTCATCATAGGACCATATATATATAAGATCATAAATATAGTATTGTCATATGCCATCAAATCCAAAATATTGTTAAGTACTGAAAATATTTGATCAAATCCATATCCAAATAGAAAACATCAAGTCATATCATGATAAACTAGTCATCTCTTGTAAGATCAAGTAATGGATTCCTAGCCTCTTTCTTCAACTCTACGTATTCATAAGGACCAAGTTACCAACTAGAAGGGTAGTATGAGTGATGGCCCCTATCTCATCCTCTACTTCTAACTTCACCATATTCAATGCCATAGTTTCCCTAGGAACAATAGAAGAGGACCTAACACGCTTAGGGAGTGGGTGTGAATCATGTGAGTGTGATGATTGGGTCTATCCAAGTAGAAATGGTCAATTAGTGGATAGTTGGACATTATGTGGAGGTAAGTGTGATGGAGAAAAATGGAATCATCGGTTAGAAGAAGAAGGGTTGTTATCTAAGAGGAGTATTTTGAACACTACAGGAGGGTTGAACTCAAGGATAAGACTTGATAACCTACAATACCTTATGTAAACATGGCTCATTTCCATCAAATTACATAGATACATGAGTAGCACTATCTCTTATAAAAGGAATCCTACCCCGAAGCGTACTAGTTCCCCTTAAGCCACCCATAGGTGAGTCTCTCTCTCATTTTGGTCAACCCCAAAAAATATCATGACCCCATGAATGACAATAACATGGTCTTATTATCCATTTTTTAAACCCCTGCAAAATGGAAAAATTATCAGGTTTGAATGTTGTCAGTTGATGGGTGCAATACTTTAAAATTTAACATGGTGACTTACAGTGACCTGGTGAGCTAAGGCAAGGTCCTAGCTGAGAAGGGGAAAATGATAGTAAAATTCCACTGATAACAGGAATGGATACTACTGGCCAGTAGCACTTTTTCATGCTACTAGCTAGTAGAAAAATCAGCGGGTCACAGACAGGTTTAACGGCGTAGAGGTGCCAGTAACACTCAAAATGCTACCGGTCGGTAGCATATATGGATGCTACTAGCTGGTAGCAGATAATGGCTATTCCGACAATGGTCAAGAATGCTACCGACCGGTAGCATTTTTAAGCTACCGTTCGGTTACACAAGGGTGATGTTGAAGAGTAGTTGAGAGACTTCAAAGGTGTCGGTAGTGCATGTATGGATGTTATTGGCTGACTGTAGATTTTATACTACCAGTCGAGAGTAGGGAAAGAATGTTACTGACTGATCATATTTATGCTACCATTTAGGAGTAGAAAATACATGCAACCAGCTGAGTGTAGGAATGAACCAACATTAATGGAAGTAGTACAAGGTTGTTCAACTACCCGTTTAATGAGGTATGGCGCCCATGGCCACCCATGCAAGAAAAGTACCAAATTCGTATGGCCTCTCATACCTATCTAATGAAACCTTTTTTTTGGTGAGGAAATTTTGAGGATATTCATCTATATATTGTAAAATTCACCTCATTTTTAAGGGGATCCATTCTATTTTGCAAAAGAACTCTATAAAAATTATTCTAAAGCTATTGTGAGCTAAAGGCCTCAAATTTGGGCTTACTGTAAAGGCTTTTTCCTTGTGCCTATATTGTAATAGATTGTGCATGTTTCTAAGCATTAAAATTGGTGTTTTGTGGATTTTCTTGCCCTAATTTGGGTTATATTACATCTTTTTCCTTCCATTACATTTGTAGGTATATTGTGCATGTTTATATCTCTTTGCATGACCTTTAATTTGTTGTGCTTTATGAATCCAGGGAACTGAATATTGTTTTAGTTGTGGCACTTCTACTCTCCCTCCCTCACTTTTTTTACTCACTCTGAGTATCTCACTCCCTTTCTTGGTGTATCACCTTCACTTAGAGTGGATTTACTTTTATGTATCCTTTTATCCTTGTCTCCTTGGAAAGCTTTAGGATAGGATTAGTTTAGTTTTCCATTCTCTGCACTTTGGAGAAGTTGGCACTAGGTTAGGAAAATAAGTCGGCTTTCTCTGGAGGATTGTCCTACTTGCAATGTCCCACACTACAAGATAATTCCATGTCATGCAGGTTACACTGATTATCTCACACATGAATTACAAGAAATCTCAGGGTGTTGTAACTTTGTACTAACAGTTTTGGCACGCCTAGTGGGAAAAAAGTCAATTTTTCCAGATTTATCAATATTGGATGTGCATCTTGGAAATTTTTCATCTTTTAGAAGCTTTGTAACAATGCATCTGACGACTCCCAGGGTCAAATTCTAGTTGCTTCCAGTAGAACTGGTGGCCCAAGTACATGAGAAGGATCTAAACTTAGTCTAGAGTAATAGAAGAAGGTTTCTTTAAATTCTTGCAGTTATATCCTGAAAGAGGAAGGAGAGGAAGAAGAGTACAAAGGTCTCCATCTCCACCAAACATAACATTATCCACACCTCCACCTAGTCGACCCTTCCTTCAATCAACTAGGGTTCTTAGGCCAATCAAGATGTCCCATCAGCCACCACCACCACCACAAGGACCACTGAATCCCTATGTCAATTTCATAGGTATTAGTCCACTCACCCTTAATGCACATAATCCTATTATGGTGGAAACATTGGAGAGAATTCCTTACTTCACTGGGGAGAATAATACGACCCCCATTGATCATATTCAAGACATTTTGAACATCTGTGCCATTCATGAGATCAACAAGATGGATATTACAGTTAGGATCCTTTATTCTTCTCTCAAAGGTAAGGCACTGCAATGGTTTAGGAGCATAACCATAGGGTTGATTACAAATTGGGATGCATTGTGTTCAGCCATGTGCAACCAATTTAGAGAGAAGGAAAATAATCTTTCTTTGTTAGAACAATTAACCACAATCAGGAGGGACTCGAATGAGTAGATGGTTGACTTCAATTTTAGGTTATAGTGGACATGGGATTAGATTCCTATTATTGTGAGGCTAGCAGCGAAAGGTGTGTTCCTCTACTTTTTGAGGGCTCTAAATTCTGACATAGCTATGATGATACAATGGATGGGGGAAAAACACTACCAGGGGCATATGATATAGCTATCAGAGTGGAGAACTACTTAATTCAAGTAGGCAAGCTAGCGCCTAGGCCACCTATGCCTCTATATCTGGAATTAGGGATCCCCTCTACTAATCAAGAACCTGAAATAGCCCCCATTATAGCTCCTAGAAATCAAATCAATAGGGAGGTCTCCACTTCTTCTAGTACTTCCAAATAACTCCAGGAAGTCATGAAGCAACTACAAAATTTGGGGAATGAGTTGGTCACTATCAAAAGGCAGCAAGCTTATAGCTCCAGACCGTACCATCCCCAATCTCAAGTAATATGCCTGCTTATCAGCCTAACAGGCCTCCTGCTTAGGAAAAAAAGCAAAATCCGAGTCAAGGGAAACCTCAAGCTGCTAGGTCAATTCAGCCATACAATCCTAATACACCTTTAACATCCCATGTCTTGGTTCTAACCTAGAATAACATTACACAGGAATATGAATGGTGCTTTCCTTGTAGTCAACCCCATAATCAAGCAACATGTTTCAATGATATGTTGAATCAAGCATTGATGGTGTAGACTGTTGGAGTGGCCCAAGAGTTGAGTGTGGAATTAAATCAATAAGATACTCAGCAAGATACTCATCCAACTGAAACCCTACTAGCCAATTGGTAGGTGAAGGACTTTTGTGGAATTAATCAATCTCCTTTCCATGGTGTGGCTTCTCATACATGGTCAAAGAAAAGAAATATAGATGGAGGAAAATCATCAAACGTGGGTGTTTATCAACATTCTATCACACCACAAGGATTTGGTAGCTTGAATCCAACCCCAAGTCCACAAAATTAACATAGAATTCCCATTGCAACAACTCAAGTATAGGAAAAATCAGTTACAAGTAGGTGGCAACAGAAGGACAACCCACCTTCATTAAATATCATTGACCACATGAAGAAAAAATATGTAACCATCTCTATGTGGGAATCTTTGAAAATTATGGGATAAAGGGATCCTGTACAAGCAACCATAGCTAACTTCCCCATCTCAAATGATCCACCCAAGGATCAAGAGAATATCCTCACCAATGCATTGCAACAAAAGGATGGTCAACCTAGTAGAAATATGAATCCTCCACCATTTTATACATCCCTAATCATTAGAAACAACCTTGTTCATAATTACATGATTAACTCGGGAGCAAGAAGTTCTGTGAATCCCAAGAAAATGGCTAATCAGTTGGGCCTTCAATATGAAGTCATTTATAGAAGTGTAGTGCAATTAGATGGAACAACAATGAAAAATGTCAGTGTGATCAAAGGATTGAGCCTTACACTACATGCATGCCCGAATGTCATAGTATTGCAAGATGTGTCAGTTATTGATCTACCTCCAGTCTTTGCTCTATGTTTGTCTTGAGACTTCACGAATGAAATTAGTGGGTACCTATTAGCTAGTTGGTCACACGTGATTTTTAGAACAAGGTATACAGATAAGGCTACAATCTAGTTTGAACCTATTGCAAACTTCCATATTAAGCCTCATGTACTAAGTCTAATCAATACAAGTTGCTCATCTTTTGATCAAGAATATTGTTGAAGCTCTCAGGAAGAAGATACTAAGGTTGGAAACATCCCCGATTTAATATTGGATGAGTAGGCTCATAAAAGGCATGCTTTTATCCATGTAAGGAAATGGAAGAGGTTGAATTGGGTATTAATTTCCTACGCGAAGAAGATCCACCTCTCCCTAGCATCACCAAGGAAGAAGAAAAATATGAAAATGAGGTTTGACATCTATTTTTTAATGGTTCAAGAAGCAGACAAGGTGTTGGAGGAGGAGAAATGCTTTTGTCACCTCAAGGTATGAAGTACTATTCAACTTTCCATTTTTAATTTACATGTTCAAACAATACAACTGAATATGAAGCTTTGGTACATGGATTACATTTGACAAGAAAAAAGGGTATTAAAAACTTGCAAGTGTTTAGGGATATTGATTTAATTGTAAACCAGGTTAGAGGAAAAAATGCTTCTAAGAATGATCTACTCAAATCCTACAAGAATAGAGTATGGGATCTCATCAAATACTTTGAAGCATTCAATATTCAAGCCATACCGAGGAGGAAGAATGAGGCTGGGGACAATATTACAAATGTTGGAGCAACATTTGATGTGGTGGATAGTATCAAGAGTGAAAAAACGTAGCCACATATTCATGTAATTGTGAGGCTAGTTGTACCGGACAATAAAAAAAGTTGGAAGGTATTTGAGAATGATCAACAAATCATTAAATTTTTATAAGAGGAGGCTGAGTTATCAACTAAATTTTAGGAGAAATTAGAGCAGTAATACGGGGATCAAGTGGTGCAACTGCGGAAAAATAAATTACAAAAGGGTTTAGTGAATCTTGATTCAATACTCAACCTAAATGACCAATTTTGAAAAGAGAAGGCCAAAATTTAGGTAAAAGGGGAATATTCAGATCCCATTTCAGTAGGAGGATCCAAATTGGCAAGGTGAACATGGATCAAGAAAAACATGAATTCATACATCTTTGCAAAGAGTTCCCAAATGTCTTCACTTGGAGCTATGAGGATCTGAAGGTATTTAATCCTAAGTTGACACATCACATGATTGAACTGGAGCTGGGAACTAAACTCGTCAAGAAAAAGAAAACACCAATCTATTTCACTAATAAGTTTTATGATTTCTAGGATGAAACAGATAGAAGGTAAATGGTTAAGAAGGAATACCTATGAAGCGAAGGTGGAAGGTAGAATGCATTCGTTGTTAACGTTATCCAAGCCTAATCATGTAGAGAAATCTTTTTGTTTGGAAGGACTACCTGTAAATGCAAAGCAAGACCAAAAAAGAGTATTAAATAGCATATGAAAGTGGACTACCTAGCGTATGCTAGATCCAGGAAGCATGGTGCTTCCTAAAGAGGCTATCAATCCACTATTTAATAACAATTTAATGTAAACACGAAACTGAAATAAATAGGTCCTATTAAATGTAGTGATTTAGGTTTCTCATACACACAATAAAACTATATTTTATGCTAGATATAAAATATAACACTAAATCTAATTAGAACTGGGTTTGTTCATGTTAGGCAAGTCTGTCAAAGGTCTGGTAAGGATCTAAAGTTAGTGGGTTGAGGTCTGGGATGATTTTGGGTGAATGGGAGGCTCACTGGTCTAAGAATGTTATTAACAACAAAGATTGGTATCACTCGAGTGACCAATGTTGGTATAGGGGAGGAACCAATGGAGGTTAGCTAACTGACATCACTAGGGGAAATAAGTGATAAACTATTTAAAATAGGTTTTTTAGGATCTCTTTGATTGTACAGAGAGTGAGGGTGGTGTGTTTTTGGTTGTAATATGGCCGAGAAGACTCAGGAATAATAATAAGGATATTAAGAAAGGTGATAGAGCTTGGGATGGTTAAATAGTAGCTTGGTGGGAAGAAGGTGATATACGGGTAATGGAAGAAATGAAATACAAAATGAAGCAAGAGATTTACACTTGAATAAGCATAAATGATGAATATCACAATACTTACATGGTATTTTGTAAACCCTATGAATGGAGATGATTGGTGGTTGATCGAATATGGGATGTCTAGATCCAGTACTGTAGCAGTGCAACCTGTGTGCTCTCGCGAGTATTCCAAAGCTTTGGAAAGAGAACCATTTACTTTTCTTGCACTATGGTTGTGTGTGTTCATCGTTTGGATGCAGGAAGGCTTGAAGATTCATGCTTGAATGCAATAAGGCTCCAATAACTGAATGACCAACCCATGTGAAGATTTTTGTAAGTGTATATAAAGTAACCAATGGTGGTTAGGTAATCAGCACTAACCGAGGATAAAGCGGTGCCAATTAGGATGAAATAGTCCTTTTTACCAAAAATAGGAATATCTTCCTAGATTTGGCATGTTTTCCAAGTTGGGTCTGCTTAGGGAAGTGGATTTCTCATTATAAAATAAAGGAAGATCATAGAAGAAGTCTAATTAGGTTTAGTAAGAAGTCTTATTTAACTAGGTCAATTGGTGACTCAGCATAGGGAGTGATGACTTGGTGACTATGAGTTAAGTGCCCCTTGAATAGGTCTAGGGTGAGGTGGATGTGTGAGGATTAAATTAACTTAATTAAATTAATTAATAATGCGAGGATAATATTAATTCAATTGGAAGTGATAAAATTAATATCAATGTGGGGTTAAGGGTTCATGGCTAGGTGTATGTGTCATGTTGATTAATTAAAAGGCAACCCAGGAGAGTGTGACCCAAATTTGGTGTCTACATTTTCCCTTTTTCGCTTAGCTTGAATTGATAAGTGACACTGACAAAAACAGGAAGTTGGTACACTAGGTATGAGTGAAGGTTAGGTTTTCCTAAGTATGGGTGGAGGTGATTCCCCTCAAACCAGGAACTGATGAGGTGATTAACAGAGATGGTGAGTGGTTTTATAAATGGGTAAGTGATGAAAACAAGGTTGGTTCGATTAATAGGCGAGGGCATTCAAACACATACACATAGATAGAATGCAATAAGGCACTAGGCTGAAGAGCTCAAAAAAGCTACTTTTTCAAAGGTCGATAGGCTTATCCAAAAAAATTTGATGTGATTCGGGTATCCAAGGTATAGGATATGGTCTTGAAACACAACTAGGTTAGGTGTAGGAATGGGCATGATGTGTGTTCCAAAATACCAGAATGTTGGGTTGGGATAAATGGCACGACATTAGGAAAGGAAAGGTCATGAGTCTGAACAACATGAGTATTTTCATCACAAGGTATAGTGAGTAAGTGAACTTGAGTGTCAAAAATGGGTAGGGTTTATGTGGGTGTTTTGGGAAAGGCCATAGGTAAGACCACGATAGAGGAAAATAACCATGCCTCAACTGATAGTGAGGTTAGGTTATAGGTAATAAAGTCATTAGGTGGGGTTACAAGTATGGGGTGAGGTTATGGGTGTGATAAAAATATACATGTCTGGAAAAATTGAATGCAAATGGTGTTCAGGCTGGTGGAAAGGTGGTCGACAATGGTTTATGTAAACGGCCATCGGTAAAGGAAAACTGATGCCGGTCCATTAGGGCTAGAAACTGACGTCGGTTGGGTCGGGGTTAGGGTAAAAAAAGAAGAAATTTACGTGTTACGGATTCATTGTAACATTTCCTTTTATATAAAATGATAGTGGAGATGAATTTCAACACTTTTCAAGGGAGAAAAGGAAAAGGATGTGTGTCAAGCTAAGTTGGAGGTAGCTGAGTGACTGGATGAGTGAGGTGGATGGGTCCACAAGATCATTTGGGGTGAGTTGATTCATTGGAGGATTGAGAGTTGGATTGAGGCATAGATGAGGTGGGAGAAGGCATTGGAGGACCACCAGTTTAGAGACCAGAGGTTCCAACTAGGAGGCAATGTCATGTTGAGGTAGGAATCAATCTATATTGTTTGTTTTAAATTAAAATGTGAGATAAAATTAAGAAAATGGGGTGGCAATTGAAATTTTAAAATTTGAGTAAAAATGGAGGAAATGGGGTACTGGGAGGGGGAAATTGTTAGGGGAAAGATTGGCCAAGCTAACCTCAAAAGGCCCTGTGCCCTTGAAGTGCTACCTATATAGCCCTAATGAAAAGGGGCCTCAGGCCAATGTAGTTCTGCCATGGTATAGGTAATAATATGATGAGGTAGATGGGTAGGTTGGTTGGTTTAGGCATGATTTAGTCAAGGTCATTTAGGTATGGTTAAGTCTAGGATGTTTAAGCATGGTGAAGTCTAGGTTATTTAGGCATGGTGGAATGTTAAAAGTGGGTTGATGAAAATAGATGAGGAATGTTGAGGTAGGTGAAAGGAGAAGAAATCCTAGAAAGTAAGTGTTGAAGATCTATTCCTCCATATGAGAATCAATAAGTAAGAAAAGAGGTGAGTAGTAAAAGAGGCAAAATGCTGCAGAATTGGCAAAGACCATAATGAGCATATCGAGGATGGGTTTATGAACATAAACCCCTAAAGGTGGTGCATGATTGACTGTTCTAAGGGTGAAATAAGTTACATGATCATGAAATGTCACATTTGCGGCACGTACCTTGAGTAGGTAGAAGAAGAGAAAGGAAGGAAGGTGAGGTGGAGTGGTTTATTTAGCGTAATCTTGTTGTGAGATAGCACACCCCTTCTGCAAGATACCCAAAACTAGAATATGCAAGTACATGATGAAGAAGTTGTACTTTTCTTGATTTTTTGTATTTTATTTTTTCTTTTTTTATAGATTGACCGATGCAGGAATTATATGTGGGATGAGTAGAATGACTCCTTGAGTTCTTCATGAATCTGATTGATGCGGGAAGTTAATCGATGTGGGAAGTTTCAAAATATTTTATTTTTATTTTACAGAAATAGTCTTCTTTTTTTATAAACTATGTACAGTATGTTTAGATTTTTATAGTTGTCCTTCAAGGGAGCATTCTATTTATAGTAGCAAGATAAAGAGATATATTTCCTTTTTGAGGGAGTTGTCTATTTATAAGAATTTTGAATTAAGGAGTTGAATTTTAAAATCCCATATATTACTTTTGAACTTTTTGGACTTTTTGGTCATGGAAAAGACTATAGAGGAGTATAGGCTTCTTTTATGAAGGAAAAACCATAACACATTGAGGTTAACTATGAAAGAGAAGTTTTTAAGTGATGAAAAACCATGGGATTCCATCCTGAAAGAGGACAAAAAGTATCCATGAGAATCATGCCATGAGTAGGGTCATGGTACTCATATTGAAGATAAGGCTAAAAGGTGATGGATGATTACATGATTCTTGTTTAGTCGTTGATCCTTAAAATAGGCAAATACAAGGAATGATTACTCAAGGGAAGAGTGTATAATAGGAAAAAGGTGATATAGTACTTGATTCAATAATATAATGGTCAAAGATGTAAGACATTAAGGGGTTCAAGTTCAGGTTTACCTTCGAGGGAAGATAAATGATAACCATCGGATCCATATGTATGAGTAAAAACATAGGGTCCAAGCCAATTAGGAGCAAACTTTCCCCGTTTAATTTTCTCTGATTTTGTTACATGTTGATTTTCCTTCAAGACAAGATCACCAACCTTGAATTTTTGTTCATGGAAACATTTTTCATAGGAATGTTTGATACATTTATGATATATTTGAAGGTGATTGAGATCATTTAAACGACGTTCATCTAGAAGCTCAAGTTGGGCCAAATGGTCTTGGTGAACGTCGTCATCATTGAGCATGTCTTTGAGTGAGATATCAAGCGATGGAATTTGTACTTCGAGAGGCAAGACAATCTCTATACCGTAGACAAAATAGAAAGGTGTAGTTGTTGTGGAGGTATGAATACTAGTGCGTAAGCCTTAAGGTAAAAGGAATGTGTGTGTGCTAATCCTTACCAGTACCATCAACTAATTTCATAAGAATTTTGTTAAGAGTTTTGTAAGTTAATTCAACTTGGCCATTTTTTTAGGATAATAAGGTGAAGAAAATTTGAGTTGAATACCAAAGGTGTCACAAAGTTTGCGTAGGGTTTTTTTTTTGAATTATTTTTCATTATCAATGATGAGGCGGTGAGGAACACCAAAGTGAAAAATGATGTGATGGTTGATGAACTCACAAATTTTCTCATCTTTTATAGAAATAAGAGGTACAGATTCTACCCATTTAGTGTAATATTTAGTTGTGGTGATGATCCAATAGTGACATTGAGAAGAATTAGGGTTAATCTCTCTGACAAGATCCAAACCCCATTGGGAGAAAGGCCAAAGGTCTCTGGCGACCTGTAAGGTGTGATGATGCTTAGTGTGTTGCTGACATTTCACAAAACATTTGACATAGTCACAATAGTCTTGTTTTAGGGTTGGCCAATAGTAGCTGAGGTGAAGGATGCGTTTAGCAATAGCGAGGCCACAAAAATTACAACTGCAAATCCCATCATGAACTTCCTTAATGGTGTATGGGATTTAATAACTGGTAAGACATCATAGGAGGATACTCTTAAATCCACATTTGTAGATAATACCTCCCATGATAACATAGAGAGAGACACTTTTGAGGAAGTCAAGTTGTCCGTTGTGAGTGAGTTCCAGAGGTAGAATTGAGAGGGAAAGGTAATCAGCGAACTACTTATACAAAATTTCACATGGATTGATTTCAATTCATCCTACAAAGTTAACATCTCAAAATAAATAAGAGGGTGATTACAACCTTTGTACTATGAAAAATATTTTTGAGTCAAAAGGTGAAGCATGTATTTAAGAGGTAAGGAAGGCCATGGTATCCGTGAATTTCTTAATGGAGCGCAAAGTTGTTTGGAGTTCATAATGATCAAAGGTAGTCAAAAGCATGTCAACGTGATGTTTATAGTTTTGAAGTATCTCGTTATGACACAAGTATAAACCATTGATTTGGTTCACAACTAGTTGGGAGTCACCAGAGATATTAATGGATTTAACATCTAAGGCTATAGTGATCTAAAGTACGAACATGAGTGCTTCATATTCAGAAATGTTATTAGGGCAGTCAAAATCTAGTTTGAAAGATAAAGGCGTAGGCTCACCGTCGAGAGGAATAAGGATGAACCCTACACCACCCCCATGTTGACATTTAGAACCATCAAAAAATAAGGTCATTTGATAAATGGTGTCATCAAGAGAAAGGCTAGCGATGGATTCATTAGGGAAATCAAAGCTAGAATATTGATTTCTGGAAAGATGTGCGTTTGCAAAAAAAAAAGTTGGTAGGAAATGGTTTTTCCTTTAACAAAATTTTGATGGATGAATTCAAGATCTAGGTCTACAAGAAGCGTGAGCCAACATGCATCACATTGGTGTTGGTAAGGCTTAGCATACATGTAATGTAAGGGGTTAGTATTGGTGAGAATGAAGTTTTTTTGATTGAGTAAGTAATGGAGAAGTTTGGTGGTTACGAAGACTAAGGCTAAGCATAGTTTTTAAGTGTGATTACATCTAGCCTTGTAGTTTAACAACGTATAAATTATATAATAAACCACTTTCTCCATATGTTTCTCATCATGATGAGCAAGCATGACACCCAAAGAATGGTCTTTGGCATAAATATAAATGTAAAAGGTTTGTTCGTCCTTTGGCGAGATGAGTACAGGTGGTTGGAGGACATATTTTTTTATGCATCGAAGGCTTTGTGGAATTCATCATCCCATTTGAAGGAGACATCCTTTTTGAGAAGATGATGAAATGGATGGCAGCGGTCGGAAAGTTGAGAAATAAAGTGACGAATAGATTACAACAATCCTTGTAAACTACAAAGTTGATGAAGGTTAGTAGGTAGAGGATTCTCGAGGATAGCCTTGATTTTAGTGGGATCAAATTCAATACCATGTAAAGAAACGATGAAACCAAGGAGCTTTCCCAAGTGAATAGGGAAGACACACTTCTTAGGTTGAAGGTGAATGCAATATTTGATGAGACGATCAAAGACAAATTTAAGGACTATAAGGTTTTTGGCCTAATGTTTGTATTCAGCAAGAAGATCATCAACATAATCTTACAATATGTTATGCATGATATCGTGAAAGATATAAGTCATAGCCTGTTGATATGTGGCACCAACATTTTTAAGACCAAAGGGCATGACAAGATAGTAGAAGGTCCCCCAAGGAGTGATGAAGGCAATTTTTTTAATCTTCTGAAGCGAGTAATATTGGTTATAACCCGAAAACCCATCCATGAGTGATAGCATCACATGGCTAGTGGTGAGATCAACTAGTTAGTCAATACTAGGTTGAGGAAAGTCATCTTTGGGGAAAGCCAGGTTAAGGTCACAAAAATCTGTGTAAATGCAGAGTCCCCATGTCGTTTTGGACACAGGAAGGATGAGAGAGATTCATTGGGGATAATCAATGGGTAAATTAAGGAAACATAAAGGAGGTGCTAGAGTTCTACTTTTAGAAGAAGGGAAATATGAGGAGTCATTTTTCGTAGCTTCTATTTCATGGGTTTTTCATCAAGAATGGTTACAATATTGTGGACCATGATATTTGGGTCAATACCAGGCATATCAGTATAGGACCAAGAAAAATAATTGCTATGACCCCGAAGGAAAGAAGTAAAAGCTTCATGTTTAGTAGTATCTAAAGATTGGCCTATCCTTAAAATGTGCAGGTCATCCAGAGTATGAATTTTGATTTCGATGGTTGATTCATTCAACATGGTTTGCATCTCAGAAGGCAACGACCAGTGAATGTAATAATCTTCAATACCAAGGTAGGTGAGAATAGACTCATCGTCCTAGCATTGAACGAGGTACATAGAGGGTGTGTCATCATCGATCATGTCAGGATATAATAAGGGAAGAGAATAGGGGGCCATCACACTGATAGGTCAAAGGTCCCAGAGAAATGATGTTTACAAAAAAAAAGTTAGGAGGAATGAATTATGGATCCATAGACTTCGTTGGTGTAGGTGGTGAAGTAGGTGAATGGGATGGAGAAGGTTTATCATCCTCAATGAGTTCAATTCAAGCTTCTTGGAAGGTGGTTTGAAAAATATGATACCACTATAGTCTTTATACTTATGGGTGGTACTAGGAATGACAGTAGGGTGACCTTGTTCATAGCAGCCAAAGTCAAAGCTTTTCCAAGCGCAATGATGGAGAAAGGTGTGGGTGAAGAGGAGGTTGGTTAGATATTGGAGATCAGATGAAAATGTTCTAGTTTGGGAAGGTGGCTTAGGGGAGTAGGTAGAAATATCAAGTCCCCCATACATTAGGTTGGTGAAAAGGTGAGGAGGACCATAGGGGAAAACTTCTCCTACTTGGTGATTATAGTGTGGGTGTTGATGAAGGTTACCATACTCTTGAGGAGTAAGGAATGTGTCAATGTTATAAAGGTGATACTCCCCCAGAGTGAGGCATTGAAAAACACCTTCTAAGGGATCGGTGGTTGGTATGTATGTAGCTGGAATAGTTGAATCACTAGATGGTTGGGAAGAAGACGCATCAGATGTTTGAGAATTGAATGGGTTGGTTGATGGTCCAATTGTAGAAGTTGCAGAAGCAGTGAGAATTAAGGAGTTAGTTACGGAAGATGTAGTGGCCAAAGTGGTGGATGAGGCAACGGTTGAAGAAGAAGTGGTAGTGGTGGTAGATGCCTTAACTGGTATATGGACATCATTAGGTTGATATAACATGTTACAAGTATTGAATGGTGAAGGGTCAGCTGGAATGGTATTGTTGTGCTCTTCATGTTCAAATTTTAAACATCAGTGTAAGGTTGAAGGAAAAAAACCCATGGCACGAATCTAAGGTCAGCCAAGATGTAGATTGTATTAGAATTCCCCCTTTAAGACATAGAATAATTCAAGAATGGCACGAGGAAACATGTGAATGTGGTGAATGATGGTGCCGAGGGTGGAATTCATGGCATCGTTAAATGCCTGCAACATAACTGGGTTATTATGCATGCAATTGGCAGGGATGCACATTTTTTTGTACACATGGGAGAAAATGATGTTTATACTAGAACCTCCATCGATCATAATGTGTTGAATGCATATATTATCAATTTATATGGAAATGAATAGGTTGGGGTCAGGATCATGTGATTGGAGAGAGGCAATATATTTGTCTGAGAAACTAAGAGTGAATACTTGAGGAATGGTAATGGGAGAAGAAGATGGAGGTGAAGTCATGAGATTGGCCACATGATGAGGAGTGATAATGGTGCCAACTGGTGTGGGCTCATTAGGTATAACCTCAATAGATTGCATGACCTCGATGAGGACCTGGCGATGAGACACAAAGGTTTGGATGAGGTCATACAAAGACATTTTAAGAGGATAATGGTTCAATTGTGTAATCATTGTATGATATGAAACCCCATCAAAAATAGGGTATGTGGGTCCACGATTGGTTATTTTGGGTGCAGGTTCAGGTGGAATGTTGGAAAAAGGTGTAGCAGATGAGCTGGTTGTTTTCTCCTTTCCTTTATCTTTCTGAGCTCGAGTGGAAACTTGAACCATATTGATATGAGGTGAAGAAGAATGTGTGTCATGAAAGGTGTGGCAACATGATGGGAAAAAATTGGTGAAGGAAAATATTCATGTCAAAGGAGTATGAAGCACTGGAATTTTAGAATTTTAGAGGAGTTTTGGCTAGTTCTCTAATGCATACCATGTTGATCTCAAATGTTGGAGGAGGTTAAACGGGATGTGGAGGTGGAGATGTATGTCGTTGAATAAGTATGGGGCAAGGCTATGTGGTGATAGGAAAAGGTGGAATAGGGTCCTCATCTAGAAGATCATCATCATCAAAGTTCTCTTTGAGAGAACATAGTTAGAGAAGAATACTCTTAAGAGCCTTACATTTTTCTACATCATGTCCTGGTACACGATGATAAGCACAAATTTTGGTATCATCAAATGCTTCTGGTTTAGGTTTGATTGGGTCGTAAGGTCTAAGTGGTGGCAATGTGATGATAGAGGTTTCTAAAAGGTTAGATAAGATGTTGGCATAAGACCCTGCTAATGGATCACAATATGAAGTGGGTGTGGGTCTGGATGGAATTTTGGGGGAGTTTAGTGGGAGAGGTGTCACTGGAGGTGGAATTGGAGGTTGAGTAAGTTTGACTACCTATTTGGTAGATAGTACGATTTTGGTTTTGGGTTGCACCTTCTTGGGTAAAGGTGTAGCTAGTGAGTAGGTTATTGGAGGTGGTGTAGGTTTAACTACCTCTTTGGAAGGTAGTAGAAATTTAGGTTTCAGTTGCACCTTCTTGGGTAAAGGTATACAAGGAGTGTGTGATGTAGAAGGGAAGGAAGATGGTGGAAGGGGATGGGTTAGCCAAGGTGACAATGGAGATACGGTGAAGATGATGGTAGGAGACAATGTATAAAGGACTGGTTGAGGAGAACGGAATGGCATAGGTAACGCTGAGGATACCGAAAGTGGTGTAGGTATGGGAGTTGGAAAGGATGTAGGTAACTATGAAAGCATAGGTTGTGTAGGTAAGATCATGGCGAGGAGGTGGTATATTGTGTTTTTGGTTTACCTGAGGTAAGAGGTTTCTTGACCAAGTTTGATGGGTGCAGACCTAGGATAGATGGAAGTGGTGAAGGTGATAGAGGGGAAGTGGGCGAAGCTGGTGTATGCGGCCTAAGAGATTAGGTCTTCCTCTTAGGTGGGGGAATAGTCTTTGTAAAGACTCACGAGGACTTGGCTAAATCTAGTTTGACAGGAGGATGGACTAGGTTTTATGTTAGCATGACTCTTAATGTGATAATGGGTTTGAATGCGGGTGAAGGTATGGGTACAAGAAGGGTTTTAGGAATAGGTGAAATTTTTGTTGATGGTAACGGTTTAGGTGTGGGTGAGGGTGATGAAGAAGAGGTAAATAATATGGGCATGGTGGGTTTGGTTATCTTAAACACCATTGGATGGATCGTGGAAGTGTCGGTAGACAACATTTGCATTTGAGTTAAGACAAGAAGCCGAAGGTGTCCCTAAAGCATGGAATTGTCAACATACTCCAAGCGGTCTTCCAAACATGAGAATGACACAAAATTGGAGGGGTGATGTTGATTTGGTAGTAATCCCTATAAATAAAGTCTGTGAGATAGGGAAATGGTTGGCTTTAGACTCTGTGGGTAGAAGAGATGATAGTAAATCGATAGGGTCTTTAAAAGCCATTGGGGAATTGTTGCCAATAGGAAGAGATGCCACTAGTGAGTCCTTTGTGAGAAGAGGAGGAGATAAGGTTGATTGGATATACTCTTCCTTTGGTAAATAAGAGAGTACGTTTGGATCTTCTGTAGGTAGAATAATGGGTAATGTGGGATGCTCGACAGGTGGCGAGATGAGTGGGATAGATGCATCTGAAGATAAGGTAGACTCCTCCATGGGTAAAGAAGAAGGTAAGGTAGACTCCTCCATGGGTAGAGAAGAAGGTAAGGTAGACTCCTTCATGGGTAGAGAAGTGGATGAAACAGGTGCCTTTGTGGGTAGAGGAGCTCATGCTAGAATTTCCTCAATAGATGGGATGGGAGGAAACTGAGCGGAAGGAGCTAGTTTGATGTCAACAACGGCATGGACCTCTCAAACATAGGTATTATTGGTTGAGGTTTCACTGGCTTGACTAGATGATGGAGTGTGATTTAGAAATGGTTTCTTGAATATGTGGAGGTTTTTGTTGGCTGGTGCATTGGGTTTATCCAAGATAAGATCTCCATTATCTAACAATTCTTGGACAATGTTTTTAAACGTTATACAATTTCCATCACTATGACCTCTAACACGGTGATAATTACAGTAATCGTTCTCCTTGTACCATGAAAGTATAGGATGGGAAGGATCAAAACCAGTATATTTTTTGATGGGTGGAAGGGTGATTGCTCCTATTTTTAGAATTTTTTCCAAAATAGAATAATAAGGTTCTCCAATGGGAGTATATTTTTGTTGTTCCTGCTTAAAATAGAAATTTTAAATAGGGGAAAGATTAGAATAATGTTTTGATTGGTTGGATGGATGAGAAGGATCAGATTTTAAAACCACCGTGTTGGAAGATCCTTTTTCTTTAGAATAATTGTTTTGTGGTTTAGATGAAGAAGAAGAATAATTGGTTTTGAAGGGAGCATTTTTGTCACACAATTGTAACTTCTTCTCCTAAATAGCATGGATTTCAAGTTTTCCAGGCCATTGTGCATGCCTTGTCAAATGTACAGAAAGTTTAGACTTGGAGATTTGGTGAGATGTGTCTAGCACAAGCTCGGGTAAACAACTCTATTAACTTGGTTTGAGGTAGTTGGAATGTGAGGTTATTAATCAGGCCATGCCAATGAGTGACAAATTTTGTGATAGACTCATCCTCATACTAGCATGTTGCGTACAAGTCAGTCATTGTGACCTTCTTGACAATGTTGATAGAAAAGTGGTCTAGAAAATCCTAAGCTTCCTGATTAAATGAAAAGATAGAGTGCCTAGGTAGAGAACTATACCAATATAAAGTGTGTCCCATCAAGGACATTGGGAATGTTTGCAAGAGGAATGCGTCATCGTGAGAAATGAGATAACACACATTTTTAAAAGACCGCAAATGTTGTTGTGGGTCTTCTTTGCTATTTAATTAGAGGATTCTAATAAATACGGATTTAAGCAACTAATTTATTATATAATGTTACAATAAATATTCAAATAAACATTACATCATAACATAAATAAATAAATAAATAAATAAATACTTATAAGAAATAAATAACACAGGTGACACATTATTTATAGTGGAAAACCTCAATATGATAAAAACCACTTTGAAAATAACATTTTACTTCAGAGAAATTATTTTACATCAAGTAAGATCACCTTATCCTTTGACACCCTATTTACCAAGGGTAAAACCAAATCACTTGATTTGCACACCTTTGATATATTTCCTGAATATATCAAATGAGGACCTAAAGTCCTTTTAATATAAGGTGATCGGGTATGTCTCCCGACCCACCTTTTCAACCTAAACGGTTGACACCTACATGTAGGTTTATAATATTTAATATTAGAAATGTAATCATTTAATGATATTAAATATTTAACCTAAAGTATATACCTATGTTAGCATATTTAATAATAGAAATAGAAATATTTCATATTATTAAATATTAACTTATATATTAGTGATGGACCCATATACATTAAGGGTTGGCTAGACCACTTAATCATTATGTTCTAACACTCCCCATTAATGTTAAGTGGGTGTTATTCTATGGATTTGCAAGCATGTAAATCACATGTAACAATGTGGGAACATAGTCCCTCCTTAATGAAGGTGAGGCTGCCTTTATTGAAAATCAAAACTATATTTACACTTGTACATTCAAAATTGTATGTGGAGGTGTTTTGGAACATCAATGGAAAGAAAAGTGAATGAGGGAGGTGTAATGGAATGAAGGAAAGGAATTAAAAAGAATGAATGGAAAGAACACACAAGAGTTAGGTAAAACAAAACATAATATTGTATGGAGAAGAACAATAAATAACTAACACAAATAAAACAAAGTTTGCATCAGCTAAACAAGAATGAGTAAAAGGGAACACACGTGAGCAAGTAGATAATCAGAGCTTGATCACTATGAACTAGAACAACATATTAGAAGCATTGACAATAAGATCCAAGATAATATTTTTATGCAAGATTTAAACATTTAACATCTAATGAACATAAGAACATCAAATGCTACAAGAGATAATGAATGGGACACAAATTTAATATTTCATTAACTCCAAAATATCTTCACAAAATAACACAGTTTATTTCTTGAAAAAAAGCTTACACAAAACAGTATTTTCTTCTCCTCTCTCAAAGTCACCCTTACAAATGAGCCCCTAACATCCTTTTATAACTCAAAAGTTGGTTACAAAATAGTTAGGATTTTAAATGCACATTAAATAGGGCACTTAAGTGACTTTGACTTTTTCAAACAACTTTATTAAAAAAAACTAAAAATAGAAACCACATAAGTTAAAAATTCATTTAAGGAAAAATACATAAATAAAAGAAATAGGTACATGTGGACCCCACTTAAATGACTTGGATGCACACATAGACATCCTAGTCAACAATGTGCCACCTAGATCAAAACACCTATGATCAGTGCCTTATCCATTGGGCCAAGAGTCCACCTATCCTGATCATACATGAATGAACTCATTGATCGTGCTCCGCAATCCTCCAGATGACAAGAGTGTCGAGCTTGAAACTTGAGCAATTCATCCACCCCTCCATTTGAGCAACATCCTGGTGTGAGAAATTTTATCTTCATTCATAATCACATTCAAAATTACGCACAAATCACCACATGCTCCAAATAGTCTTCCATGGTGAATTATTCATTTGTCCTGAAACTATAGTCATTATGCCACTTGGCTTGTTAGAATCTAACTCTTGATCTTTCTTCATTGAGAAGATCTTCCGAGAGCCAAAAATTACAATTCACTTCCTGGAGTTATGTCTTTCGTCTTTTTCACCAACCCAAAGTGTTTCCATTCTGATCTGCACATGATTTTCCAATTCGAAATCGCTCCAAATTTAATACTAACTGATGAAGTATTGTTCTCATTGCTAACTAAGAGCTGACAGGGACACACTTGAATGATGTGGCCTTGCTTGATGATTCGCACAATTCTACTTATCATTGGTCTTGTTTTGTCAACGAATAGATCTGTACAACGATCAAGTGAATACAATTTATGTAGACAATCTTCTCTCATTATCAATCTTTGTCGATAACGATGGATTTTGACTCTGAAGAGACCTATGTCAATAGTTACGAATTATACTGTAGAATGAGGAAGTCAGAGGTTGCTTACGCTTCAAAGCCATTGGAGTTGAACCATCACACTATGTAAGTGTTGTGGTGCATCCATGCAAGTGATGACCAATTCAGAACAAGCATCAAGAAAATTATGACTTGCCTTCGGTTGATATGCAATCGTGGATCGACCTATGTCGATGTATCCCAAGTTGGTATTGGCGATGTTATCATACTCTGAATGGAGCGTCGAGGTGGGTAGAATGTCCTAGAACCTATACCATAACATCATTTTATTTGAAAATGACATGATTGTGATAGAAGTGTGATTTCAGGCTATTACTTCCTTACTTCAAAACTGCACAAATTATCTCTGAAACTACTCTAGGAAAAAATAGCAAATCTTGTTCTAAGAAACTCTCACTGGATGAGGGATTATCTTAAGGTACCACAAGTTTGTGTTTCAGAGGATTTTTTTCCAATAAAAATTTTCAGTCAAATATTAAAGGTCAAAGTTGACTCTTCTGAAACTGCTAAGAAAAATGTAAGTGTAAAACTGAGAAAATCCTGTTTGGTTTTAGCCTGGGAAAAATACCGAACATCACCCTACGAATCTAAAAATTGGAAATGGGGCATATGAATGTGGGGAGAGTTGAAAAAAAAAAAAAATCTCTTGAAGTTCATCTGAGTTCAAAATATCAACTCTCAAAGTGAGTCACCTTGACAGGCTGAAAACTGCATGTGCGGTGAAATCAAACAAATTGCGTTTTATTTGGCTCCATGAAAAATATCAAACGAAGTACTGCACATTTGAAATTTTAAAAAGGATTGCATGAAGTTGGGAATAATTTAACAAACTATACCATTTCTCTTTACGATTATCTGGGCTGGAGATATGGGAAACTGCGCACATAGCAAAAGCAAGCTAATTGAGTTTTTCTCGGGTTTTTGAAAAATATCAAATGAGGTGCTGGGAATTTCAAATTTTACAAAGGATTACATGAATGTGGGGAGAATTCAACGAATAATTTTTTTTTTCTTGATGATCATTCGACTTCGAGATATCAAGTTCCAAAGTTGATTACTTCGACAGATACAAACCGCGGCAATAATAATAATTTTTTTTAATATTATCCTGATTATAATGAATTCGCGTAAGATCAACTTTAATATTTTTAATTCACTATTTCTCCATCTTTCCAGATTCTGGTTGCTTCAGCGTGAAGAATTTCTTTGATTTTCCGGCAATACTTTGAACTTGGAATTTTCTTGCGTTGGTGTTTGAATGCGGAATATTATTTTATAGCCAGAATTTCCTGCAGAGCTCCTGCGTGAATACTTGAAACTTCTTTATTTTTACATGAATTCACCCTTACGTTGTATTATTTCTCGAGATGCGTTGGAAATGATTTATTCTTTTTTTATTTGCGTAGGATCACGATGCCTGGAGAACACCTGGTGAAGACGTGGAAATTGGTTTACTCTGTGTGGAAGTGCTTCTCCTAGCTAAAATGTGGATCCTTTCTCTTTGCTAGGCATTGGATATTGTTTTTCTCCTAACAGCTAAAACGTGGGCTTGTGATCTCTTGTTTTATTCATGCATGGACTTTATGCTCTGACTAATGTGCAGACTATGAACTGTTTGCTTCCACTTTGGGATTTCTTTGCTAAATGTGAGAAATTGGCAAAAAGAAATGTGTGGATAGCTATGTATACAATGTTTCTTGGCTAATGTGTGGCTTATATTATCTTGGCCAATTGTTTTTTATCTATTCCAATGCTATACCAAGACTGGAACTGCACACCACATCTAAGAAGACATAGAAAAATGCCAAAGAACAGATGCTACTAAAACTCCAAATCAAATTTCCACGCAGAAAATTTAATGGATAGTGAATGGCCTTCCTTGGCGTTGGAGGAGTGGACTATTTTCCTTGGGTGCATGGGTTGTTTTCTAAGACAAAACAAATGCCTTTTATTGTTTTTTTGGACTGTTCTCTAAGGCAAATGCGTGGAGATTTGTAGAGAATCTTCTTGCTCCTTGTGCATGGAAATTTGTTTTCTTTGTTATGACATGCGTGGTGGGTAATATTCCTTTGGCTGCGAGTTTGAATTATTCTCTCCCACGTGGGAACTATTGCAAAACATCAAACAAAAACAAATATGCATTGACTGTGTTTATTTATTTTCTCCTTGATTCCTTCTAATAGTTAGATTTTCCTCTACTGGAATGTAGAACTCTGACAAACTATTGACACGTGAATGCATGAGGATGGAGACAACTACCTGGAACCCTCAAGGTTGCCTAGCTCTAGCTAATGCTTGTGTCAATTTTCCATATGAAAGCTGAGGAGTGACTGAAAAATAAGTTTTCCCTTCTTTTGGCCTTGAATGTCTGTAATTTTTTCTTTTCTCTTCTTCTTCTTCCCAACAATTTCAGCTTCCGCAACTTCTTGTAACCATCTCCTTCCCAATATCTGGATGATAGAAGAAAAATTCAAATCATCTACGACAATTGGAAATGAAATAATAATTGCCCCTGGCAATTGCTCATTGTAGTTCCAGCAATATCTCACAGCAGTTACAACAATTAAAAAGAAAGAAAATTTCATCCAAGTTTGTCGAACAAATTTCATGAGTATTAAATTAATATTTATTAATTAAAAACCCTAAAATTTAATAAATATTAATTTTATTAAATAACAGGGTAAATATTAATTAAATAATTAAAACACAATTTGCATCGTAGCGGGAGAAGGGCTTATTCAAAATGGATGAAATGAAAACCAAAATGACCATGAGAATAAAACGATTGCGATGAAGGTAAGAAAAACACACAAAATGACACTTTTGAATTTAAAATTGTCACGTTTATTAATTTTGTGAAGTTAAAATTAGCTGATAATAGTAGGATAACCTAACATATGTCAATAGATTACCTGCATGTGGTACACTACATGATTTGCAATCCTTAAAACCATAAAGGTTTTAGGCTAGCATATCGGTTGAAAGAATTATAACACCTTCATCATACTCAAGTTACCTTTTGGTACAAAAGGATTTGGAATCCCAAATATCGTCCCATGATCAGTGGCCAAGTATGCTTTGTGAGTTTTACATGTTCTCATAAAAGGTTATTAGACCCAAGTATATAGGAGCCTTTTACAACCAAGGAACTCCTTAACAATATATTTGCACTAGATGTTTACCAATAAACTCAACAACATTAAAGAGTTTACTAAAGATTTCTTTTAAGATCTTTCTACACTTCTTTCTAAAAAATAAGTCGAGGAGGTATACATGCCCGAAGGTCTTTTTACACTTGCTCGAAGGTCTTTTTTACACTTTTCCGAAGGTCTTTTACAAATGCCCAAAGGCCTTTTTACAAATACCAAGTTTTATTAGGAGGTGACATTGTCATGCACACTCCCCTTCAATGGTAACTCTGAAAATCTAAACTTTTCACAAAAGTAACCAAAATTTGCAGCACTACAACCCGCTCTTTAGTTGACATGAACTTGAGATATATCTCACCACTTAGCACCTTCTCACAGATGAAGTGTTTATGTATCTCAATGTGCTTAATCCTCTGATGTTGTATTGGATTATTTTCAAGAGCTATGGTGCTTTGGTTGTCGTAGAACAAAGGAACACTACATGGATCCTTCATATTTATCTCATCAAACAACCTCTTAGCCATAGATCCTTTTTTGCAGCTTCCATTACACTTCTATACTCAGGTTCCGTTGAAGAGATAGAAATAGTTGGTTACTTTTTGGTGCACCAAGAAATGACACCTACACCAAATTTAAACACATAACCAGAAGTAGATTTTCTATCCAATACATCACCAGCATGATCAAAATCACAAAATATATATAAATTAGCATTTTCATTATTAGTATAATGCAACCCATAATTGATTTTGTCTTTAATAAATCTAAGAATCATTTTTGCAAGATTTCAATGATCTCTATAAGGTTTCTACATAAACCTAGAAGTAATTCCTACTGCATAGGAAATATCTGGTCTAGTGATAGTTAGATAAATCAAACTACCAACTAATTGCCTATATAAAGTAGGATCAAATTTTTCACATGTATATTTAGAATCAATTTTCAATCCAACTTCCATAGGTGTAGAAATCAGTTTACAATCAATCATGTAAAACTTTTTTCAATACATTGGTTGTATATTGTGCTTGAGAAACAACAATAGAATGTTTATTTTGAAATACAACCATGCCAAGAAAATGATTTAAGGGACCTAAATCACTCATTTCAAAGTATTGTTTCAATTTTTATTTAATTCTACAAATTAAAGTAGGATTATCACCAGTCATAAGAAAATCATCAACATATATACAAACAATGATAATATGTTATCCTTCTTGCTTGATGAATAGATCATTGTCAAAATAACAATTAAAAAATCCTAATTGCTTAAAGAAAGAATTAATTTTTGCATACCAAGCTCTAAGAGCTTGTTTTAAACCATACAAACATTTTTCAATTTACAAACATAGTTTTCTTTACCATTTTTCTCAAAACCTTTAGGTTGAAACATGTCAAGTTATTCTTTTAAATCACCATTCAAAAATGTATTTTTCACTTCCATTTGGTGTATTTCCCACCCAAATTGAGTGGCAATTGTAAATAAGGTCTTAACAATACTCATTTTAGCTACAAGGGTGAATGTCTCAACATAATCAATACCAGGTTTCTGAGTGAAACCTATAGCAATAAGTCTAGCTTTATGTTTGTCATACTACCATCTGTATTATATTTTACTTTGTATAACCACCTAGGCCATATAATACTTCTTTTCTCTGGAAGTAGAACCAACTCCCATGTTTGATTTTGAATTAGGGAATTATATTCAGTTTGCAATGCATTGATCCACTTCTCACCATGAGAAGCTTCTTCAAATATTTACGGATCAGGTTCATACAATGTCATTAATGCATGGTACGTATGATGGCTTATAGTTATTTTCCTAAGATAAATAGGATTATAACTTTCTAACACAGATTGAGCCCATTTTGGTTTCTTAACTAGGGAGTTAGGAGATTTAGAAGCATCTATAGTATCAACACAAGAAACATCATCATGACCATTTACTATATTCTTATTATCAGAATCATAACCATCATTAGAAATATTGACAGAGCTAGGAACATCTTTACCATTATCAGATGAACAAAATAATTTTTCTAAAAATGCCTTATCGCGGTTTTCAGTTACTTCCCTTTTTGTCGGGTCATAAATCCTTAAACCTGTAGTGTTAATATCATATCCAATGAAAACACAAGAAAAAGAAGTCATATCAAGTTTCTTTTTTTTTCATTTTAAGAATGTATAAAGAAGCATGACTACCAAAACCTTTTAGATGAGAAATATCAGGTTTTTTATTTGACCATTTTTCTAAAGGAGTTGAAAGATGAATAGCTTTGGTGGGAACCCTATTTAGAATGTAGACTATTATGTTTATTACTTCTTCCCACAGAAATTTGGGAAGACCAGCAAAATGAAACATAGTACAAGCCATATCTAAAATAGTCTTATTCTTACGTTCTGCAACACCATTAGATTGGGAGAATGAGGATAATTTAATTCCCTTTTAATACCACAATCAATAAAAAAAATTAAATACTTTCCTAACATATTCACCCCCATTATCTGTTCTAGGTCTCTTAATTTTATAGATTGAAGAGTTTTCAATATATGATTTAAATTCCTTCAATTTCTCAAGTACATCAGATTTATTTTTAAGAAAATATGATTAAATCATCCTAGTGAAATCATCAATGAAAGTCACATCATATAAAGAACCATTTAATGAAGCTACTTCAAGAGGTCCTCTAACATCACTATGAATAAGTTCTAGTGGGGAAGAGGAACTCTCTTCAAGATGTGAGTGAAAGGGTTTAACACTTTGTATTGAGCGTAAACACCCTTCACACACATCATGAAAATAAGACAACACAGAAAAACCTTTCAAAAGATTATATCTAGTCATTTCATATAAACTTTGATAATTAACATGTCTTAATCTTTCATGCCATAGTTTTGAATTATTTAAACTTAGAGAAACAAAATATAATGCAAAAGAGAAATCATCAAAAATATACATACCATTTATTTTAATTCCTTCAACGATTGTATTATCAATACTATCATTGATATACCAAGTATCTTTCAAATTTTGAATAGTCAAACCATCATGAGTTAATTGAGAACATGATAAAAGGTTCTTTTTTAGCTTATGAACAAATAAAACATTATTCAACACACCATTAGCAAATTTTACTTTTTCTTTCTCTATTGCTTCTAAAGATGAGTTATCACTAATATACACATGTTCATTGATTTTCACAACATCAAATAAAGAATTTGAAATACCAGTCATATGATTTGATGCACCTGAATCTAGAATCCATTCAAAATTAGAGGAAGAATACAACACAACATATAATGTAATAGTTTTAGGAATATCATTAGAGATATCCTTTTTCCTTAAATTGTATTTAGAAGAAACAATTTATTTTTTATTTTTATGGATATGTTTCTTAGTTTTGTAATCTTCATTTTTATGTCCAAATTTACCACATTTGTAACATTTACCACTAAATCTAACATGTAATTGATTAGAAGAAGAAAAATTCTTATCAACAAAAGAAGATTTAGATCTAAATTGCTTATTTGAGAAGGGCTTGCAAAGTTTGAGCTTTGAATTCTGAGCAAGAAGTGCCTGAGAGACATTCTCCTTAGAGTCAAAGTTCATCATCACTTTCTCTTCCTGTATCAGATGTGAACTTAGGGTATTTAAATCAGGAAGATCATTTTCGTTCAGATATTTAGAGTTCAAGATAGAAGTAAAATTCCTAAATCTTTCGTGTATATTTAACTGAACAATAAAGTAGATTAATTTTTCACCAATTAAATCACAATTGCATCCATCTAGTTATGCTTTAATATTTTTAATTTTGTCTAAAAAATTAACTACTTTTTCATATCCTTTCATAGGAGTTGTAAGCAATTCTAAAAATAATTTAATAATTTTAGATAAATGTGTACCTTCATGTATGAATTCTAGTTACATCCATACCTCTTTCAAATGATCAATATTACCAATGTGTAGAAGGTACTCATCATTCACATTGCGCAGAATCATGGAAAGAGCCTCTTGCATTCGTTGTGAGAATGCATTCATATTGCCTACAGTTGTTTGACGACCGGTGGGAGAAACCTCAGATTAAGAAATAATTTTGTAGAGTTTCCTTGCCATAAGTTCTAATTTAACCCTGATCTTCCAAATGTTGTAGTTAGTTCCATTCAGGATTTGAATTTTGTCAAGACAGAAATAGCTGGACGCCATTGTTTACTTGAACCTATAAAACACACCCCATTATAATATACAATGTACCATAGAGTTAAATACATATTTATCAAAAAATTAAACACTTTTAATATAATCATATCTAAATTTTAAAAATCTACATAAACTATTTAATCATAATTAATTTCGTCATTACAATGCATATTAATCAACCTTTCATGATCAAAATAATAACCCACAATATAAAGAGCTCTGTATTATATCCTAGACTTTTATAAAAAAATTAAGTGAAGAAGAAACTCTTAAGAATGCAAAACAACTTCAAATTCTGGAAAAAAAAATATAGAAAAAATCCAGCCAACTTAAATTTGACGTTTTAATTACCGTCATTATGACTTTTTTTTTGTCTATCGTGGCGGTCATTTGACCGTCAAATTTAATAAAGTCAAAGCTTGTTGTGTATTTCCAGAATGTGAAATTCCAAAATATCTTCTTCTGTATAATATTATGGAGGTTATATTTTAATACATTATATTAACCTATTATAATTATAATGTAAAAATATATTCACTTTTAAAAAAAAGGTATATAATTTATATAATGTAAATAAAAAACAACATATAGTCTATAAAAATTATAAACTATAGTATATATATACTTTAAAAAACACACATATAACCCTTATTACGGGGGCCCCTCATGAAAAAAATATTTAAAATATTTACCAAGCCATGTAATTTTAAATTCTACATAAACCTTAGAATTTAGAGAGGAGACAACATTTTTCACTCTTCCAATGGAAAAAATTCAAATCCTATTTTGATGGAGCTTTGTTTCCTCCTTCATTTACCATTGACAAAATTCAACCTGCACATATTAAAACTATAGAAAAAATATTTCAAATATTTTACCCTTACCTATACACAAGTTTTCACGAAAGGTAAGAAATTTCTAAATTTTCCACCTTTGAATTCACCTTGATTCTTCACAAAGCAAAACTTTTAGGTTTCACAATGGAAAGAAGGGGCCAAATATTTTAAATAACTTTTCGGATTGGTTGAAAAAAATCATACAAATTAAATAAATAAAATACAAAATATTTGATCTTAATTTATTTAATTTACATCGCTCTGATACCATGTTAGAATTAGAGGATTCTAATAAATACGGATTTAAGCAACTAATTTATTATATAATGTTACAATAAATATTCAAATAAACATTACATCATAACATAAATAAATAAATACTTATAGGAAATAAATAACATGTGACACAGTATTTATAGTGGAAAACCCCAATAGGGTAAAAACCACTTTGAAAATAACCTTTTACTTCAGAGAACTTGTTTTACATCCAGTAAGATCACCTCCTCCTTTGAAACCCTATTTACTAAGGGTAAAACCAAATCACTTGATCTACATGCCTTCGATATATTTCATGAATATATCAAATGAGGATCTAAAGTCTTTTTTATATAAGGAAATCATGTATGTCTCCCAAACCACCTTTTCAACCTAAACGGTTGACACATACACCTAGGTTTATAATATTTAATATTAGAAATAGAATCATTTAATGATATTAAATATTTAACCTAAAATATATACCTAGGTTAGCATATTTAATAATAAAAATAAAAATATTTTATATTATTAAATATTAACCTATATATTAGTGATGGACCCATATACATTAAGGGTTGGCCAGACCACTTAATTATTATGTTCCAACAACTTCTAATGTTTGAATCTTGTCCATCATCATTTTTATAAGATCATTTTTGGGTTGTGATGATAGCGCACCCCCTGCACTATAAGGGGGCAGGTAGGATTGGTATGATATGGAAGACACTCCAGTATGTGGTGGTGTTGAGTACGAAAAATGTGATGAGGGAATATAGGACGAGATGAATGTAACGGGTAAATACCCTGTATAAGCGGTAGATGAAATAGGTGGTTGTTGATGATAGGTGTAGGTATTGGGTGGACGTAAAGACTCTCATGGCGATCATTGGAAGAGATTATGGGATGGAAAGGACAAGGTTTTGGAAGGGAGTGTGGGCTACCAAAACTAGAGGTGGTTGGGATGCAAAAGGTACATGGGAAGTGGATGATGTAGGTATGCCTACATTAAGGGCAGTAGATGATGATATGGTAAACTTTGTAGGGGCGATGGATGTCGAGGGCACTGTAGTTGTTGTAGGTGTGACAGATACTAATAATTTGGGGTCAAGTTGAGAAACCATAGGCTATGAGGTAGAAACGGGTAATGATTTACTAGTAGTGGTTGATGTGGAAGTGGGGGAAACATGGGGAGGAAGAGATATAGGCATGTCGTATACAAGTTATCTGGATGAGTCATGGGTGGTTGAGTGAGAGAGGTAATACTACATTACAATGGGGTTTTGATCAAGGAGTCTTGTGAACTCCTCGTCACTAGTATATATGGTAATGGGCTAGTTGGGGTCCATATGTGATGAAATGGAAAGTGACGATGGGATAGGTGGGAGTAGCTAGCGGCTAACATAAAACAAGAGAGAGTTATCTTGTCTACGAGTCAGAACCATGTGACTGATAGTAGAATTAGTAATCTGAACTCTGTTGATGATACATAAACATATAAAGATGAAACAAAATGGATCTAAAAGGTGAAATTTGGTCGTTGTTTAGATTGAAAAACCAAAACATAAAGACTAATACCAGTTAGGTAACCAATGCCAATATAGGTGGGTAACCAATGCCGGTCGATGAACTGATGTCAGTTACTGTGGAAAATTGAAAGATTTGAAAACTTGCCAATAAATGGGGAATATCATGTGAAACTAGGTTTTGAAGGTGATATAAAATACCTATAAATGTAGTGGAGTGATAGAGGAAGTCACAACAAGTGATGGAAGTGATTTGAACACTATTTTAGTTAAGTGACTGTTATCCAAAATGTACCCCTTGCTCATTTTGTGGCTAACTCTTTTCATTCTTCCCTCTCTTGTGCCTCAGTCATAATTTTTTGCTTTTTAGGGACTCAAAACTTTCTAGGAAATGGCACCATTAGATAGAGCTCTTTCTCAGCTTTCCAAAAACATAAAGTTTTCCTCCTAACTCCATGTATTTTTGAAGTTATGGCTTGGCGGAGTATTTGTGGGAAATTTTCCCCTGAAAGGCCCGCAACCAATGAGATGCCGCCACGTGTCCAAGGAAGTGGAGGGGGTTAGAGGAAAACTTTGTTTTTTACCAAGTGTTTGGCAAAAGTTTTCAAAAGGAACGTTTTCCCCACATTCCCGCCGGTGAATCAGATGATGCCACGTGTCCAGGGGAAAAATTTGAAAAAATTGACTAAGTGTTGGCGCAGGAAGAATTTTAATGAAGAAGGCCCGCGCCCAATCATATTGTGCCACGTGTCCTATGGCACGGGACCGTTTCGGAGGGCAGAGGAGAATTTAAAATTTTGGCTAAAGTGTTTTGCCAAATTTGAGGTAAAGAAAGTTTTGGCCCGCTGCCCCGTCGACCAATCAGCGAAATTGCCACGTGTCACTCGGAACCCGGAAAGGCGGAGCGCGGGAGGAAATTGGATTTTTTCCCAAAGTGTTGGTGCAAAAGTAAAAATGTTTGTAGAGGGCCCGTGGCTAATCAAATGATGCCACGTGTCTCGGACCGGCGGGAGGCAGGGAGAAATTGAGAAAAATTTCCCAAGGGAAAACAAAGGAAATTTAAAAGGAAAAATCCCCCCCCCCCAAAATGTGAGCCAATGGAATTATGCCACGTGTCCATGTGGCAGCAAAAAATAGAGGACAGGCCCGCAAGGAAAATTCAAAGGGGCAAGCCCGCATCTAATGGGGTTATGCCACGTGTCCAGGTCAAAAATGGTCAAAACGGCCCGCAGAAAATTCAGGAAGGAAAGGTCCGCGACCAATTAGCACATGCCACGTGTCCTCAACTCATCGGCCCGGCGGAGTTTTTTGGGAATTTTTTCCAAAGGCAAAAATAGAGGGAAATGAAGCGCAGAGCCCACATCCAATCAAAGCACACCATGTGGCACCTAGAATGGCGGAGTGTGGGGATTTTTTGGGAAATTTTCCCAAATGCAAAAAAGGTGAAAAAATTCAAATTTTCACCCGCCAATCCGATTTGGCCCTATTTTGCCCTAAAACTTCAAACGGCCATATCTTTCGATCCAGAGCTCAGTTTTTCACGTTCTTTATATCAATGGAAATATGGTGAAATTATCTACAAGATTCTAATGTCATTTTTGTATTTTGATGGAGTTTGGAGAGAGAAAATTGAAAAACACCTCTGGCACATGGTCATGGACAGAAATGACGTTTCAACCACCATTTTTAATGAAGAATGGCTCGCATTCTCTCCCAACATGGCTAAAAATGTCAAGGGATGGGCCTGTAAGGATGCCCATGCTGTTTTGATTGTGTTTTGGTCAATGGTTGAATCTTCCCCACATTTTCCCATGTTTCTCTCTCCTGGGGTTGTGGCTTGCACTGTAAAAGCCAGATTTGGCTCATTTTTCAAAGTGTTGAACATTTTTTCATGTATTACAGGCTCCCTTTGTCACTTAAAAGTGATTTTGTGGAAAATCGGACCTTTTCCAAGACTGCAACCTATTTTTTCCTCTCAGGTGTTGTAATGCAAGTGGTTTTTGATGTAAAAATGACAATACAGGCTCTGTGAATGAGTTTTAATCCTTTGTCTGTGTTGTTTGATTCATTTCTAACCCTCCATTATAGTTATCAGTTTGTGCATGAAGTTTTTGTTGCATTTTTATGAACTGTGTCAATTTGCAGAAGTAAAAAATGCTCACCACTCCTTTGGTGTATCACCTTATTAGCACTAGTTTCAGTTTTTTTGCATTCTCCATCTCTGTCCCCTTTGGAATTTAGAGTAGGATTTTGAGTTTAAACCTCTGTATAACTTGCAAGTGATACATCTGATCAGAGGAGTTGAGGAACCAGCCTCTAATCTGGAGATTCCTTTCCCATTTTACAAGTCCCACACTTGGGGAAAGGATTCAATGTTGTGCAATCACACTGGATGTCCAAGATGTCAAACTAGAAGTCTGATCAACATCCAGGGGTGCTGCTGATTTGCAACAATAGTTTTGGCATGCCCGGTGGGACCTAGAGGTCTTCATCTTCATTGCAACAAAATTAATGTGCATTTGTTGCAAGTTTCTTGCTTAAAAGAGCCCTAAATTACACATCTGGCGACTCCAAGGAAGAAGAATCAGCTGGTTTTAGTAGTGCAGGCCTGAAAACTCATGAGAAGAATCACCACAAGGTCAAGAGTTGGAGAAGAAGAAGTGTTGTTTGAGTATCTGTAGTTATCTCCAAGAAGAAGGCAAAGAGGGAGGAGGATTCAAAGGTCTCCATCTCCACCAAACAGAACTCTCTCAACTCCTCCACCTGGTAGGCCTTTCATTCAATCAACAAGGGTTCTAAGGCCAATCAGAATGGCACAAAACAACCCCTATGTCAATTTCACTGGCAGCAGCCCACTTGCTCTCAATGCACAAAATCCAATCCCAGTTGCAGCATTGAAGAACATTCCATACTTTACTGGAGAGAATCAGACTACTCCTGGTGATCATGTTAAGGATATTGCTAACATTTGTGCAATCCATGAAATCAATGAGATGCAAGTTGCTGTCAAACTGTTGGCATCTTCATTCAAAGGGAAAGCTTTGCAATGGTTTAGGAGTCTTGCCTCAGGTTCTATTCAAAATTGGAACCAGTTATGTATAGCCCTCCATGAGCAGTTTGGAGAAAAGGGAGATAACTTGTCCCTTTTGGAGCAGTTGACAACCATCAAGAGAGCTCCCAATGAGCAGCTGACTGATTTTAATTTCAGATTTCAAAGGACTTGGGAGAGAATTCCAGTGGCAGTCAGGCCAACAGTAGAAGGTGCTTTCCTTTATTACCTTAAAGCTTTAAATTCTTGATATTTCTATGTTAATTCAATCCATGGGAGGCACAACTATCCCCATTGCTTATAGCATTGCTATTAGAGCTGAAAATTGTTTGATTCAAGCTGGAAAGCTAGCTCCTAGGCCTCCAATGCCATTATTTCCAAGTTTAGAGAGCCCAAGTGCTAGCCAAGTGCCTATTTTAGCTCCTATTCCCACTCCTAGAAATCAGAATTCAAGTGAAGCTTCTACTTCATCTTCTAGTACCTCAAATGAACTTCAAGAAGTCATGAAGCAATTACAAAATTTAGGTAATGAGCTGGTTACACTCAAGAGGCAGCAAGCCCAAGGTTTTAGACCTCCCTTCCAGCCTCAAGCTCAGCCTAACAGGTAGCCATACCAACCTCAAAGACCACCCAATCCAGCTGCAAATCTAAATCAAGCAAGGCCTCCTGCCAACAGACCATTTCAGCCCTATAATCCCAATGCTACATCTGCCTCTAAAGCATTAGTGCCAGTACAAAACAATATAGCTCAAGAGTATGATTGGTGTTTCCCATGCAATGAACCTCATAACCAGTCCATGTGCTTCAACGGTGCCTTGAATCAAGCATTAATGGTGACAACTACTGGTGTGGAAGGTGAAGGTAGCCAAGGAAGTAACCAACAACAAGAAACATTCCAACAACAATCAGCTCCAAATGATGCCACATTTGTAAACTGGCAGGCAGAAGATTTTTGTGGCATGAATCAAACAATTCCCCAAAGTGTTGCAGCCAACACAAGGTCAAAAAGGAGAAATTTGGGTGAAGAACAACCATTAGCCCCAAGCAATCCACAATCTTCTATCACTCCACAAACTGTTGGCAAGCAAAGTGCAGTCCCAAACACGCAAGGACTGCCTAAGACAGCTCCTAGGCCAACTCAAATGCCAGTTGTTGCTGCCCATGTGCAAGGAATGAATGTGCAGGCCAAGGGACAGTAGAGAGATGCTTCATCTCCATTCAACATCATTGATCAGATGAAGAAGACAAATGTAAACATATCAATGTGGGAATCACTATCTATCCCAGGCCAAAGAGATTTGCTACAAGCTGCCATGAAGGACTGGTCAACTTCAAATCAGCAAGTCCAAATGCAAGAGAAAGTGCTCACAAATGCTGCCCAGCCTGAGGGGAATCATGGAGGACAGCAAGGTAAAGTGTTGAAGCCCCCTCCATTCTATGTTTCATTGATCATTGGAAATCAATTAGTACACAATTGCATGATTGATTCCGGGGCAAGTAGTTCAGTAATGCCCAAGCAAATAGCTGATCAGTTGGGAATTCAGTATGAAGTCATATCCAAAGGGGTAGTGCAATTGGATGGGACAACAGTAACAATAGTTGGAGTGATAAAAAACTTAAGTCTTACTTTGCATGCATGCCCCAACGTTGTTGTTTTACAAGATGTCTCGGTAATAGACCTTCCACCACTCTTTGCCCTATGTCTGTCAAGGGATTTCACAGCCAAGATTGGAGGTTACTTATCTGCTGATTGGTCACACATGTTGTTCAGAACAAGATATGGAACTAAAGCCACAATCAGATCTGAACCTATTGCAAACTTTCACATTGAGCCTTACACTCCAAGTCAGATCAATACCAATTGTTCAGCGTTTGATCAAGAAGATTATCCAAGCACTGATGAAGCTGACACCAAGGTTGGAAGTATCCCAGATCTAACTCTTGATGAATGGGCAAACAAGGTACATGCTTTTGATCCTTATCAAGAAATAGAAGAATCTAAGTTAGGAGTCTATTGCATGCATGAAGAAAATCAGCCTATTCCTAGCATCACCAAGCCAGACCACAAGGATGACAATGAGGTATGGCAGTTGTTTTTTGATGGATCAAGGAGTAGACAAGGTGCAGGAGGGGGAGCTATGCTTGTTTCACCACAAGGAGTTAAGTATTATTCAGCTTTTAGATTTCAGTTTGCATGCTCTAATAACACTGCTGAATATGAAGCCTTGATACAAGGATTGCATTGGTCAATCAAGAGAGGAATAAAGAACTTGCAAGTCTTTGGTGACAGTGAGTTGATTGTCAACCAAGTTAAGGGGCAAGCATGCTGTCAAGAATGATCTACTCAAGTGCTACAAAAATAGGGTGTGGGACCTCATTGAAGATTTTGAGGGCTTTGGCATAAAATCCATTCCTAGAAAAGAGAACCAAGCTGCTGACAGGCTTGCAGCAGTTGGGGCAGCCTTTGACGTTGTTGAAAGCATTCAAAAAGAAAAGCTACAACCAAACATCCATGTGATTGTGAGGCCTTCGATACCATACAACAATGTAAGTTGGCAAGTGTTTGAAAATGATCAGCAAATCATCCATTTCTTGCAAGAGGAGGCTGAGTTCTCAGCTAAAAATTAGGAAAAGTTGGAGCAGCAGTATGGTGACCAAGTGGTACAGCTGAGAACCAACAAACTACCAAAGGGACTTATTACTTTGGAGTCCATTTTCAATCCTAATGATCAGTTTAGGAAGGAGAAAGAAAACATCCAAGTCAAGGGAGAAGATTCAGTGTCCATCTCGGTGGAAGAAGGCAAATCACTCCAAATTGGTAAGATGACAACTGAACAAGAAAGGTATGAGTTCATACAACTTTGTCAAGAATTCCCTGATGTGTTTTCTTGGAGCTATGAAGATTTGAAAGGTTTCAATCCCAAGTTAGCTCAACACACCATTGAATTGGATCTAAGTACTAAACCCATCAGGAAAAAACAAAGGCCAGTCAATCCACACATGGAGCCTCTCATGAGAAAGGAATTGAATAAGTTGATAGAATCAAGGATCATATTCCCTATCAAGCATTCTAGTTGGGTAGCCAAATTGTTTCCAGTGAGAAATAAGAGTGGGGAAATCAGATTATGTGTTGATTTCAGAGATTTGAATAGAGCATCTCTCAAGGATCATTATCCACTTCCTTCCATGGAGCAAATTTTGCAAGTTGTTGCTGGCTCTGAGAGGTTTTCATTACTTGATGGCTATTCAGGGTACAATCAGATTATGGTGAAAGAAGAAGATCAGTTCAAGACAACCTTTACAACCAAATGGGGAACTTATGCATACAGGAAAATGCCATTTGGGTTGTCCAACGCTGGAGCTACTTTCCAAAGAGCAATGGACATGGCATTCAAGGATTTGATTAACAACATAGTGCTGATATATCTTGATGATATCACTATTTTTTCAAAAAATGCAGCAGACCACCTCTTTCATTTGAGACAAGTGTTCCAAAGGTGCAGAAGATTTAGAGTATCCTTGAATCCTAAAAAGTGTATTTTTCTAGCCCATGAAGGAAAACTCCTTGGCCACATTGTCTCCAAAGAAGGATTAGCAATTGATCCAGAAAGAGTTGAAGCCATAAGAGCACTACCATTGCCAAGCCACAAGAAGGCCCTTCAAAGTTTCTTGGGGAGAATAAATTTTGTTTGGAGGTTTGTCCCAAATTTTGCAGCCCTTGTCAAGCCTATCACCAAGATGTTAAAGAAAAGCATGGCTTTCAAATGGACAACAGAAGGCAAGGAAAGTTTTGAAGCAATCAAAGAAGCCATCTCTCAAGCCCCAACTCTCATCAACCCAGATTTCTCCAAGGATTTCATCCTCTATGCATTTGGGGGTGATGATACTATTTCTACAATTTTGGTACAGCAGAACAAAGACAATGATGAGCAGCCAATTGCTTTCTTCAGCCAAAGCCTGGAGGACTATGAGGTGAAGTATTCCTTCATTGAGAAGCATGTTCTTGCAGTAATCAGGAGCTTGAAGAAATTCAAGCATCTAGTTTCAAACAACAAGGTTCAGTTGCTGGTTTCTCATGCGGGAGTTAAGGACTTCCTCCTCAACAAAGACTTGAATGAAAAAAGGGCAGGTTGGATTACTCGTGTCATGGAGTATGACATTGAGATCAAAGTCACCAAGTTGGTCAGAGGAAAAGGATTGTGTGAGCAGCTGATTTTGAGAAAACAAAAGGAAGCATGCAATGAGAAGGAGGTTGTTTTGGTGTTGCAAGACAGCCATGAGCAAGGAAGCACTCAAGAGGAAAATAATGGTGTTCCCATTCCTTGCTAGACCCAAGACATAATGCACTTCCTAAGCATAGGTCTATGCCCTCCAGAGATGAACAAGACCAAAAGAAGACACTTCAGATTGCAGGCTATCCCATATGCCCTTGTTGATGGTGTTTTGTTCAAAAGGGATGTGAATGGAGTACTGCTGAGATGCATTGGTACAAATCAGATTCATAGGGTGTTGGAAGAGTTCCATGGTGGACCAGCTGGTGGTCATTTTGCACCAAGAGTGACAGCTCTAAAGATCATGAGGGCTGGCTATTATTGGCCCAAGATTTTCAGTGATTGTTATGCATGGATCAAGAGGTGCAAGAATTGTGCATTCTTCACAGGTAAAGAGAGGCTAGCTGCCCTTCCATTGCATCCAATTTCAGTTGACCAGCCATTCATGCAATGGGGTTTAGACTTCATTGGAGTCATTAATCCCAATTCAAGCCAAGGGCACAAATGGATTCTAACAGCAACAGATTATTTCACCAAATGGACTGAAGCAGTAGCACTCAAGGAAGCAAATGAATCTAGCATCCTAGACTTCTATGAGGGAATAGCAACCAGATTTGGCGTACCTGCTACAATAATATCAGATAATGCATTGGCATTCATTGGGTCCAAGGTGACTGAATGGGCTGTCAAGAATGGGATCTACCTAAGCACTTCATCAAACTATTACCCTCAGGGTAATGGCCAGGCTGAGTCTACAAACAAGAACTTGTTGAGGATCATTAGGAGGACTCTTGATGAAAATCAGAGGTCTTGGCATACTAAGTTGAAATCAGCCTTATGGGCTGATAGGATAACTCCCAAGAGATCTACAGGTAACTCTCCATTTAAGCTTGTTTATGGGAGAGAGGCAATTTTGCCCATGCCACTTGAGTTGCCAACATTGGAACTCATGAAACAGTTGGAGTTGTTGGAGTTTGAGCCCATGGAGGTTAGATATGTAGAGTTGATGGAGCTCTAAGAAATCAGAAATCAGGCATCCCAAGCAATGGAGAAGGATCAAGCTTTGATAAAGAAGACCTTTGATAGAAAGGCCAAGAATAGATCCTTCCAAGTTGGAGATCTAGTGTTAAAATGGGATGCAGATAGAGCAAAACTAGGAAGGCATTCAAAATTTGATGCCATTTGGAGTGGCCCATACATGGTCACAAGGTGTAAGGACAACAATGCTTTCCAATTGTCTTCATTGGATGGTGAAGAACTGTAGATTCCAGTCAATGGAATCCATCTAAAGCATTGCTATTGAAGGGAATTCTCCACCTTGTACATATTAGCTTAGGTTTTCATTCCTCCAAGTGCTTGTGCACATTGTTTTGTTGTAGTTTAGTTTTGCTTTCCCTAAGTGCTTTGGCACAAGCTTGCTGTTCCTGGGAATGTGTTTGCAGGCCTTGCTCCATCAGATGATATTCCATCTTCCTCCTTGCAGTGTTCTAGTCAGTTGGGGTATCAAACAGAGAATTTGATGACTCCATGCCCAATGGATTGCTTCAGGCAACTGGTAACTTCATCCAGCAGGCAGATGACCCCTCTGAGTCACCAAAATTGTTATCCAAAATGTGCCCCTTGCTCATTTTGTGGCTAACTCCTTTCATTCTTCCCTCTCTTGTGCCTCAGTCATAATTTTTTACTTTTCAGGCACTCAAAACTTTCTGGAAATGGCACCATTGGATAGAGCTCTTTCTCAGCTTTCCAGAAAGGTAAAGTTTTCCTCCTAACTCCATGTATTTTTGAAGTTATGGCTCGGCAGAGTTTTTGTGGGAAATTTTCCCCTGAAAGGCCCATAGCCAATGAGATGCTGCCACGTGTCCAAGGAAGTGGCGGGGGTCGGAGGAAAACTTGGTTTTTTACCAAGTGTTTGGTGAAAGTTTTCAAAAAGGAATATTTTCCCCGCAGGCCCGCTGGTGAATCAGATGATGCCACGTGTCCAGGGGAGGAATTTTGAAAAAATTTGAATAAGTGTTGTTGCATGGAGAATTTTAATGAAGGAAGGCTCGCATGCCCAATCATATTGTGCCACGTGTCCTATGGCACCGGAACCGGAGGGCACGGAGGAGAAGGTTAGAATTTTGGTGAAGTGTTTTGCCAAATTTTCAAAAGGAAAGTTTTGGCCCGCTGCCCCAGTCGACCAATTAGCGAAGGCCACGTGTCCCCGGGGGTCAGAAAGGCGGAGCACGGGAGGAAATTGGGAATTTTTTCCCAAAGTGTTGGTGCAGAAGTAAAAAATGTTTGTGGAGGGCCCGCAGTGGCATAATGAAATGAGGCCACATGTCCTCAGACCGGCGGGAAGGTGGGGAGAAATTGAGAAAAATTTCCCAAGGGAAAAATACAAAGGAAATTTAAAAGGAAAAAATCCCGCCCCCCAAAATGTGAGCCAATGGAATTATGCCACGTGTCCATGTGGCAGCGAAAAATAGAGGACATGCCCGCATGGAAAATTCAAAGGGGCAAGCCCGCATCTAATGGGGTTATGCCACGTGTCCAGGTCGAAAATGGTCAAAACAACTCGTGGAAAATTCAGGAAGGAAAGGTCCGCGACCAATTAGCACGAGCCACGTGTCCTCAACTCATCGGCCCGGCGGAGTTTTTTGGGAATTTTTTCCAATGGAAAAAAATAAAGGGAAATGAAGCACAAAGGGCCCGCATCCAATCAAAGCATGCCACGTGGCACCTAGAATGGCGGATCGCGGGGATTTTTTGGGAAATTTTCCCAAATGTAAAAAAGGTTAAAAAATTCAAATTTTTGCCCGCCAATCCGATTTGGCCCTGTTTTGCCCTAAAACTTCAAACGGCCATATCTTTCGATCCAGAGCTCAATTTTTCACGTTCTTTATATCAATGGAAATCTGGTGAAATTCTCTACAAGATTCTGGGGTCATTTTTGCATTTTGATGGAGTTTGGAGAGAGAAAATTGAAAAACACCTCTGGCACGTGGTCATGGATAGAAATGACGTTTCAACCACCGTTTTTAATGAAGAATGGCTCACATTCTCTCCCAGCATGGCTAAAAATGTCAGGGGATGGGCATATAAGGATGCCCATGCTATTTTGATTGCATTTTGGTCAATGGTTGAATCTTCCCCATGTTTTCCTGTGTTTCTCTCTCCTGGGGTCGTGGCTTGCACTGTAAAAGCCAGATTTGGCTCATTTTTTCAAGTGTGGAACATTTTTTCATGTATTGCAGGCTCCCTTTTTCTATCCTTTAAAAGTGTGTTTTGTGGAAAATCAGACCTTTTCCAAGACTGTAACCTATTTTTTACCTCTCAGGTGTTGTAATGCATGTGTTTTGGATGTAAAAATGACAATACAGCTCTGTGAATGAGTTTTAATCCTTTGCTTATATGTTGTTTGATTCATTTCTGACCTTCCATTACAGTTATCAGTTTGTGCATGAAGTTTTGTGTTGCATTTTTATGATTTGTGTCAATATTGCAGAAGTAAAAAATGCTCACCACTCCTTTGGTGTATCACCTTATTAGCATTAGTTTCAGTTTTTTGCATTCTCCATCTCTGTCCCCTTTGGAATTTAGAGTAGGAATTAGGGATTTAAACCTCTGTATAACTTGCAAGTGATAAATATGATCAGAGGAGTTGAGGAACCAGCCTCTAATCTGGAGATTCCTCTCCCATTTTTACAAGTCCCACACTTGGGGAGATGATTCAATGTTGTGCAATCACACTGGATGTCCAAGATGTCAAACTAGAAGTCTGATCAACATCCAGGGGTGCTGTGAAGAGATGGAAAAAGTGAATTTTGGTGATTTAGATCAAATAAAAGGCTAACCCATAATTTTGAATATAGCAATGAAAGATCCTAACACACTAAAAAATAGTCAGAATACACCAACTATGATTTTGGAGTGTGTAGGTAGAGAAAAATGGAGAAAGAAAAAATCACACCTCAAAATACAAATTAAGAAAAATCTAACAAACACGAAATCCTATGTTTCAGATTTTATGTTGTGGCTTATGCCATTTAGGAATAACTTGTGAATAGAATAGAATTTTTTGTTAAAGAAGGTGGCCTACGAAAATTGACATCTATTTTTGGTTTCAGGTAAATTTTGGCTTGGGGTGCCTAATTTATACTTCACAATATGTGAGGCCCTACTCTGGTATGATGACTATCCAGAAAACCAGTTGGCTCTACCACTAATTCGATTATTAGTTGTTAATGGTAAATACTTGGAGGGAAGATGTTTAAGTGGTGAGCTATTTGTTTCAGTGATTTGGTTTAGAAGTGTGTGCACAAAGTGAACTACGATTCCATTTGTCAACCATCAATTGGTCATGACTTCCACCATATATGTTGCCCACAATTTAAATGAGCTAAAATGCAACAGGTAGAAATGCGATGCAAATATTTTAAACCTAAATCCACAATGAAATTCGATGAGAGAAATGATGAATAGGAAAGAGTATGTCTTTCACTATGCAATACAAGATAATAAGAAATGTTCTTTTTAGTCCAAAATACAAGTTTCACTAAGACAAGTAGAAGAGGAAGAATGTTCCAAGGGAGAAATTTTAATGTGAACTCTTTCAAAAGGAAATAGACACATAATGATTTCATAAAAATTAATAATGCAAAAGAACCTAAATGGGGTTCCACCAGACATGCCAAAATGTCTCACCAATAAGTTTTATGCTTTCTAGGATGAAACATATTGAATGTAAATGGTTAAGGAGGAATACTTTTGAAGAGAGGTGGAAGGTAGAATGTGCGTGTTATTGATGTTATTCAAGTTGATCATAGAGAACTCCTTTTTGTGTGGGAAGGAATACTTGTAAATGCAAAGCAAGACCATAAGAAGAATATTAAATAGCATATGACAATGGACTACCTAGCATATGCTAGATCTAGGAAGTGTGGTGCTTCCTAGAAAGTTTGTTAATCCACTGTTTAATAACAATTTAATGTAAATATGACACTAAAATAAATAGTTCATATTGCAATGTAGTGATTTAGGTTTCTCATACACAATAAAATTAGATTCTAGGCTAGATATTGAATATAACACTAAATCTAATTAAAACTGGGTTTGTTCAGGTCTGTCAGAGGTCTGGTAAGGGTCTAAGGTTGGTGGGTTGAGGTCTGGGCTGAGTTTGAGTGAATGGGAGGCTTTTTGGTCTAAGAATGTTATCAAACACAGAGACCAATATCGGTCAGGTGATCGATGTTGGTATAGGAGAGGAACCAATGGCGGTCAGCTAATTGACGTCGATAGCAGCAATAGGTGAAAAACTATTAAAAATGGGTTTTTAGGCTCTCTATGATTGCACAAAGAGTGAGGGTAGTGTGGTTTGGGTCGTAATATGGCTAAAAAGACTCAATAATACTAAGAATGAGATTAAGAAAGGTGATAGAGCTTGGGATGGTTGAATCATAGGTTGGTGGGAAGAAGGTGATATATGGGTAATGGAAGAAATGAAATACAAAAAGAAGAAAGAGATCTACACTTAAATAAGCACAAATGATGAATATCACAATACTTGGTATTTTGTAGATCATGTGAATGGAGATGGTTGGTGGTTGATCGGAGATGGGATGTCTAGGTTCAGTTGCACAGCAGTGCAACATGTGTTCTCTCGTGAGTATTCCAATGCTCTGGAAGAAGAATTGGTCACTTGTCTTGCACTGTGGTTGTGTGTGTTAGTCGTTTAGATGCAGGAAGGCTTGAATATCCACACTTGAATGTAATAAGACTCCAATAACTAAATTACCAACCCAAGTTAAGAGTTGTGTAAGTGTATATAAAGTAACCGATTACGGTTAGGTAATCGGCATCAGCTAAGGATAAATTGGCATCGGTTAGGGTGAAATAGTCCTTTTTACCAAAAAAAAGGAATATCTTCCCAGATTTGGCATGTTTTCTAAGTTGGTTCCACTTAGGGAAGTGGATTTCTCATTAGAAAAGATAGGAAGATCATACAAGAAGTCCAATTAGGTTTAGGAAGAAGTCTCATTTAGTTAGGTCAAGTGGTGACTTAGCACAGGGAGTGATGACTTGGTCACTGTCAGTTAAATGCCCCTGGAATGGGTCCAAGGTGAGGTGGATGTGTGAGGGTTAAATTATCTTAATTAAAATAATTAAAAACGTGAGGATAAATATTAATTCAATTATAAGTGATTAAATTAATATCAATGTGGGGTAAAGGGGTCATGGCTAGGTGTATGCGTTACATTCATTAATTAAAAGGGGACCCAAGAGAGTGTGACCCAAATTTGGTGTCTATACGATCAACCCCCATATTGAGCATCTCATGAAGAAAGAGTTGAATAAACTAATAGAGGCGAGCATCATATTTCCGATCAAACACTCGAATTGGGTTGTGAATTTGGTGCCATTTAGAAAAAAGAATGGGAAAATCAAGTTGTGCATGGATTTTTGGGATTTAAACAGGGCCTCCCTCAAAGACTACTACACACTTCATTCCATGGAGTATATGTTACAGGTAGTTACCAGTTCAAAAATATTCTACCTATTGTATGGATATTCGGGCTACATTCAGGTCACAATGAAAGAGGAAGATCAATTTAAAACATCCTTCACCACAAAATGGGGCACTTATGCCGATAAGAAGATGTCATTTGGGTTGTTGAACGTCAAAGAAACATTTCATAGGGCCATGGATATGCCATTCAAAGGTATTTTAAATAGAATAGTGCTTATCTATCTAGATGACATCACTGTGTTTTCTAAAAATGTAGAGAACCACCTCTTTCATCTCAAGCAAGTCTTCCAGAGGTGTGGGAGATTTGGAATATCTTTAAATCCCAAAAAATGCATATTCCTAGCTCATGAAGGAAATCTCTTAGGCCACATTGTGTCTAAAGAGGGATTTACTATTGATCTAGATAAGGTAGAAGCTATTCGTGCATTGTCATTACCTAGTCACAAGAAGGCTCTCCAAATTTTTTGGGGGGGAAATCAATTTTGTTAGGATGTTTGTTCCTAACTTTGCGAAGTTGGTCAATTAATTAACATTGATGTTAAAGAAGAGCATGGCTTTCAAATGGACTACCAAAGGAAAAAAAACCTTTGAAGCTATAAAATAGGCTATTGCACAAGCCCCAACCCTCATAAATCCATATTTTTTGAAGGACTTCACCCTCTATGCTTTTGGTGGCATAGATGCAATATCTACAATACTAGTACAACTAAATCAAGAATTACTAGAGTAGTACCTATTACATTCTTTAGCCGTGGACTTGAAGATTATGAGGTAAGATATTCATTCATTGAGAAACATGTCCTTGTGATTATAAGTTTAAAAAAATTAGGCATCTAGTGTCAAATAACAAAATTCACTTACTAGTTTTACATGCGTGTGTGAAATATTTACTCTTGAACAAGGAACTCAATTAGAAAAGTGTTGGTTGGATAACCAAGGTCATGGAGTATGACATTGATATTAAGGTGACCAAACTGGTTAGGGGTAGAGGATTGTGTGAACAACTGGTTTTAAGTCAACATGCAGATCAAGAGGCCACCTTGGTAGTTCTAGATGATCAAGTGAAAGTAATAAATTCTTGTTAAACTCAAGATATAGTATACTTCCTTCAAACAGGTCAAATCCCTCAAGGTTTGATAAATGCCAAGAAAAGGTATTTCAGGCTACAAACTATACCCTATGTGCTTGTAGATAATATTTTATGCAAAAGGTATGTGCAAGGTGTCCTCCTAAGATGCATCAAAACAGATCAAGTGGAGAGGGTGTTACATGAGTTTCATGATGGGGAGACAGGTGACCACTTTCCCCCAAGGATAATGGCTCTTAGAATTATGAAGGTAGGATATTATTGGCCTAACCTCTTTAATGATTATTATGTATGGATCAGGAAATGTAAGAAGTGTGCCTTCTTCACAGGTAAAGAGAAGTTAGCATCCCTTCCATTCCACCTCATTTCTTTAAATGAACCATTCATGTAATGGGGGATAGATTTCATTGGGGTAATTAATCCAAATTCTCGCTTGGGCCATAATTGGATCCTCAGAGCCATAGATTACTTCACCAAGTGGACTGAGGCAGTGGTACTTAATGAAGCGAATGAGTCTAGCATACTAGACTTTTATGAAGGGATCACAACAAGATTTAGGGTACCAGACACCATTATATTTGACAATTCTTTGGTATTTCTTGGTTCTAAAATCATAGAATGGGATATTAGGAATGGAATATACCTCAGCAACTCATCAAATTATTATCCACGGGGTAATGGTCAGGTTGATTCCACCAACAAAAATATTTTAAAAATCATAAGGAGGACTCTAGACGAGAACTAGAGAACATGGCACACTAGGTCGAAGTTAACCCTATGGGCTGATAGAATTATTCTTAAGAGGTCAAAAGGAAACTCTCCTTACATGTTGGTGTATGGTAGGGAAGTAAAGTTGTCAATATCCCTAGAGCTACCAACATTGGAGTTTATCAAGCAGTTGAAGTTGTTTGATTTTGATGCCATGGAAGTCGGGTATGCAGAACTCATGGAGTTGGAGGAACTGGGGGACAAAGTGGTACAAATCATGGAGAAGGATTAAGCTTTGATCAATAGGTTCTTTGATAAGAAAGCCAAAAATAGAACCTTCAAAGAGAGGGACTTGGTCCTAAAATGGGATGCAGAAAGGGCCAAGCCAGGAAGACACTCCAAGTTTGATGCAATATGGAGCAGCCCTTACATGATTTCAGAATGCAAGAGTAACAATGCTTTCCAACTATCCAAGTTGGATGGAGAAGAATTACATATTCCAGTCAATTAAAATCTATCTCAAGCATTTTTACTAAAGTGAAATATTTTCCTTGTACATATTATTTTAGGATTTCTATTCCTCCAAGTACTTATAGGACAATTATTTGTTTTAGTTTAGGTTTATTTTGTAATAAGTACTAGTGCACTCTCTGCATATTCCACTTGGGATGTGTATGAATTTATTGTTTGTATATAGGTTTGCCTTTGTTGCTCTTGCACTTTCCATTTTTAGACAAGGTCTTGTGATGAGAGAAATCAGTCTCCAGCTCTGGTACAGGAAATGACAGGCCCCAATAGTGTTTCAAAAGTTTAAGAGGTGAATTTTTCAAGTATCAAATTAGTTTTATACCTCAAAATGACTCCATGCCCAATGGACTCAAAAAGGTCACTGGTCTTTCAGATCTATCAAGAAAATCACCCCATAAGCCGCCAATTGTTATCCATTTTTGTACCCCTATAAAATGGAAAACTTATTAGGTTTTAAATGTTGATGGTTGATGGGTGCAAAAATTTGAAATTTAACAAGGGAAATCATGGTGAGACTAGATCACCACAGTGAAGTTCCTAGCCATGAGAAGGGGGGGGAAACGGCGGGTAAAATACTACCGGTAGCATTTTATATACTACCGGTAGGTAGCAAGAATGGATACTAACGGTCGGTAGTAGGAACAGATGATATTGGGTGGTAGCATTTTTTTATGTTATCGGTCAGTAGAAAAATTGGTGGGTCACAGACATGTCTATGACACAGAGGCATCGGTAGCATATTTATATGTTACCAGCCAGTAACACTCAAAATGCTATTGGTCGGTAGCATGTATAGATGATATCGGTTAGTAGCAGACAATGACAGTTTCGGCATCAGTCAAGAACACTACCGATAGGTAGCATTTTTAAGATACTGGTCAGTTGCACAAGGGCGATGTTGAAAAGAATTCAGGAAACAACAAAGGCATCGGTAGCGCATGTAGGGATGCTACCGGATGATAGTAAATTTTAAACTACTGACCGGGAGTAGGGAAAGCATGTTACCAACTAGTCTCATTTATGCTATTGGCTGAAACCAAAGATGATTATGCTACTGTTCGGGAGAAGAAAATATGTGTAACCGACTAAGTGAAGGAACTAACCAAGAATTAATTAAAGCAGTACAAGGTTGTTCAACTACCAGTTTAATGAGGTATGGTGCCCATGGCCACCCGTGTAAGAAAAGTACCAAATTTGTATGGCCTCCCATACCTGTTGGTTGGTGAGGCAATTTCAATGCTATTCATCTATATTGTAAAATTCACCTCATTTTGAGGGGATTCATTCTATTTTGCAAAGGAACTCTTTCAAAATTGTTCCAGACATATTGTGAGCTAAAGGCCTCAAATTTGGGGCTTATTGTAAAGGATTTTTCCTTGTTCCTATATTGTAATGGTTTGTGCATGTTTCTAAGCAATTAAAATCAGTTTTTTGTGGATTTTATTCCCCTAATTCGGGTTATATTGTATCTTTTACCTACCATTATGTTTGCAATTATATTGTGCATGTTTATAGATATCTCTTTACATGACCTTTAATTTTGTGTGCTTTATGAATCAGGCAATGAATATTGTGTTAGTTGCAGAACTTCTACTCACCCTTCCTCACTTTGTTTACCCCCTATTGTTCACTCACTTAGAGTGTCACACTCCATTTCTTAGTACATCACCTCCGCTTAGAATATATTTACTTTTATGTATCCCTCTATCCATGTATCCTTAGAAATCATTAGGGTAGGATTAGATTTGTTTTCCATTCTCTATACTTTTGAGAAGTTGGCACTACATTAGGAAAAAAGTCAAATTTCTCCGAAGGATTATCCTACTTACTGACATATTTGGATCATAATAAAATAATATAATAATATATTAGTCGTCATCATCAATTGTACACAATACATGGCTAATATATAGCCAAGCAAATAGCTAAAACTACATCCTATAATGTAGGAGTAGTTACAAACAAAAAGCTATATACGTGAAGTTGTTTAAAACAACTTCACATATAATTCCAAGTAATTTGTTGTTTCTCAACAACTCATAATAATGTTTACACTATAATAATATTCCCAACATACACCCCCTTAGTGTGAACATGGGGTGAAGTGTAGTTGAAACCAGAATCATATGCCTACGCATATTTTTAGGTCTGCATACTGCTCCTCTCCTCTGGACACCAGCTGCCCTCCTATACAATTGTTTCACTGACTGACACCTTCCACGCCACATCACAACACTTCAAGAGAACATATAGGAATACTCGCATGTACTAAGCAAACATACACAAACTGTTGCTCTTTATTCTGCACACCAGATAAAATAAACACATAACTGAAATAAATATGTCACCACCACAAATTACGGCCTCGTCGTTGGCGACTGACGAGAGGACACTGCTTGTCTTCTATCCTCCTATTCCTCTATCCTCCAGTTTGGTTACTTTTTAGAAGAGATAATCTTCATCGCTAGGGCAAGAAAGTTCTTCATCAGTTGCATAATCTTCCCAGTCAGTTTCTTCTTCAACAATATAAGCCTTTTGATCAATCTTATCATCTAGTAGATCTTGTGCCACTTTTTACAATTTAAAATGACATGCCCCACTTCTTTACAATAGTAACATTTGATTTGTCCTTTGTAGGAATGTGCTTTGAATTGTACTTACCCTTTTTTGATGATGTACTAGCTTTATTGTGTACATATAAGACCTCTTCTTCTGGTTCTGAAGGTTCATTCTGATCAAGAAGAGTAGAAACTACTCCTTCTAAACCAATTTTAATCTTGCTCAAAGTAAAACCATATGAGACATTTTTTTAGGCAAACTATTCAAAAGAATGGCTTTGGCATCATCATCTTTTACCTTCTCATTAATACCTGCAAGCTGATTGAGAAGAGAGGCGAAACTTGCTGATGTGTTCTGCCATTTTTATACTTTCATCCATCTTTAACCCGTATAATTTTTGCTTTAGTGTTGTCTTTTCACTTTCTGCTTCAGATCTGAATAGCTTATTTAATGTCTCCCATATTTCCTTTGCAAACTTTGTGAAGTCTACATGGTGCAAGTACACCTTTGACAACCGAGACCAATAGTTCCAAGGCCTTTTGATCATTGATATTCCACTTCGCGAGATCTGTTGGATTTGTTTGGTGTTGTCACATTTGGTTTGACCACATCCCACCTTTTTCAATCAAAGTCAGCTGCATTTGGATTCGCCAAGTGTGAAAATCGCGTCCTTCGAACTTCTCAATGAGACTCAATTTCTCCATTTTTAATTTTTTTTTTTAACTTTTCCCACAATTTAATGAGTGTCGGTTTCAACCGAAAATGCACTCTCTTACAAACACACAATGACAAAGTGCAAATTACACAGACTCAATAGATAAATGTCAATACAATTTTTGACAAACATGAAATTAAAAAAAGTAATTAAAGATTACTTTTTTTTTTAATACAATGACCACATAATGTTTTAAATCTAATAATTCTAGAACTTGCAGGTGATAGAGATGTCCAGGCACACAGAGAAGAGCATAATAATAACAAATAGGAGAAAACTATTATACCACAAGTCAGAGAGGAATGACATTATTCAATGCATACTGACACCTCCTCAAGAGTCCAAATACCACGTGGAGGGGAAGCTGCATACAGATCTGAACTTGTTGTCTATGTGGGAGATTCAGCTATTTTTGTTGTAGCAAAACACATCCTTTTTCCTGACACCTCTGCCTTTTTCGTGGGAAGTTACTCAGATCTAAACCTACAATTTCCATGTAAAAGAAACCTCTACCTTCTGTGGGGACTACTACAATACAGGTTGCACGTTCTACTCAAGATCAAACTAGACTGACCCATAATTGAATTTCATAGCAGGCCATAAAGAGAAAATTCAACAAAAACATCCCTGTCGTATTTTTTAATTTTCTCTAGATCTTGGATGTGGGTTTAGCTGAATTTTGATAGTATTTTCCATAGAAACAACCCTTAAAACCCATTAAAAATCTCAGAGACCCATATCCCGAAACAAAAGTTACGATCTATTTTCGAGACAAAAAAAATAAGTACTCTTGCTCAATCATGAAAAATCCATTTTCAGGATTGCATCCCTGCTCTGTTTACCAAATGACATATTTGGATCATAATAAAATAATATAATAATATATTAGTCTTCATCATCAATCGTACACAATACATGGCTAATATATAGCCAAGCAAATAGCTAAAACTACATCCTATAATGTAGGAGTAGTTACAAACAAAAAGCTATATACATGAAGTTGTTTTAAAACAACTTCACATATAATTCCAAGTAATTTGTTGTTTCTCAAAAACTCTAATAATGTTTACACTATAATAATATTCCCAACACTTACAACGTCCATACTACAAGATAATTCCATGTTATGTAGGTTATACTGATTTTCTCACACATGAATCACAAGCAATCGGTGGTGTTGTAATATTGCACTAATAGGTCCTCTAGAACTTCCCCATCGGTCCTAGCCTAACATGTTATAAAACTAAGAAGAAATGACAAATTACAAAACAGGTTCAACTAAAAATAACTTCACAAGCTCATCAATTTTCTCAAAATAATAGTAGACTAAAATACCCCAATTAAATAATATGACATATGGCAATCATGTAGTTAATCAAACTTCATTTCATAACAAATAAATCTTTATCAAGTGATTTAAACATTGACCACACACTGAAACTATAGTACTTCCAATTTGAATGAAAAACTTCATCAAACTTTGATCAAAATTTCAAAATTCCTTGTATTTCCTCAATACAGTTTCATTTCAAAATTTATGCCTCCTCAACACTCGTATCTTATAAATGACACAGTCCAAATATACCCAAATTAAATGGCTTGTTTCAAGAAAATCACTGCATTTCATAAAAGCATGCTTAACTTATGTTTTTGGGAAATGTATTCATATTTAAATAATCAAAACATAGTGCATTTTGAATTGACCCATGCATGGAAAAAAAATTCCATAAAATATTGACAATACTTCTCTTGGTTTGTTAATGCTCGAAACCCATTTCAACTTTCACATTCTTCCCTTTTCTTTCCACAAATTCACAAAACTTGTTACAGGAGAACAAATCTGATATCAACCAAAATATAAAAATGGGCACATCATATTATTTCCATCTATTCTGCAAGTTTTATATTTCAACCAAAATGACATAGGAAGGCACAAAACATGGATTTTCCAAAAATAACTTCAAAAAACTATCTAATAATCTTATCGAACTCATTAAAAATAAAGAGATTCGATGGAAAGATTGGAATATCACTTTGCATGTATATTTCTCATTTTCTTTAACATCCAAAGCTTAAACTAGGTTTTAAAAACCAACTATATGGGACTAAAATAAAACATACTGCCCAGGAAATCACTCTTTTGTTCAATAAAATTTTACTCACTTCATTATTTATAATAATAGAATATTTTAGTAGGTGGGTATTGAAAATAATAGTCCAAATGTAGTTAAATTACTTCAATGAGTTCACTGTATAAACTTCATCAAGAGTTATGAACTTACAGACTTCCAAAAATGCATGCATGCAAAACAAATAAAAACCAACCCATGTGGAGCTACTTCTCTCTGCTTTAATCAAGAACAACATACCTGTGAAGCCTCGGCACGTGCTCACTTGCAATGGTGGAGTCCAAAATGAATAGTTATGCATTCAAGAACTCAACACAATACCCAAAACCAAACTTCCTTCACAAGCCAAAAACACAAAATGACCCAAAACTCCAAGTTTTTCCTAGTTCGAGACCATCAACAAGAAAAAATCAATGCACATGTACACATTCAATTTTCCACTACAGGAAAACCACTATACAACTACCACCTCAAGCTTAACAATTACCAATGTCCACAATACTTCGAAAATCAAAGTATACACCATAGTCCAAACAAGGTCAAATTAAATGGTGACTATTTTAAAATATCTCCTTCTAATCAACTTATGCCATCTAAATCAAATGTTTAACATCCATGTAAGGTGATATCAACCCTATCATTTGAAATACATATGCCCATATTATGTGAATATAAAACCTTGGGTAAAGCAGTGCCAGATCATGTGATCCAAATTATATTACATTTCAACGATCTTTATTAACATGCTGGAAACCAGTTGTGACATTCATCAAAATATGTGAAGCAGAATCCAATCAAAAAACTTAAACAAAACAATTCTTACTTCAAAACCCACCACATCTTCATTACGTCACCTTAAACAAATCATTTACAAAGTAGAAATAATAAATACCCTAATGTGAGCTTGAAAACAAAAAAATAGATATCACAAAATGAAACTTAATATCCATTGTTGAAACCATACAATCCAATTTGACAAACAAGATGGAATATATATAATTTCCACAAATCAAAATCCATCTGATAGGAATAAATAATACCATGAAACCACTTAATGTTATATAAATTAAATAATGCATTAAATATCAAGTGGCCCCCACCTGAATTATCACAAATGCATGTAGGTATGATGTAGTAAAATGGTAATAGGGAAGTTTTTAAAATTATTTTCAAAGAAAAGGTGGGTATGTAAAATTTTGACAATAACACTACCAACCATTCTAGCTAATTTCTTGTGATAAGAAGTTTGATTGCATCAAATATGATAAAATTTAGGTTGAAGAGTGCAATGTAGATTTATTGTTTCTTGAGTTAATTTGCGTGGATCACAATATTGACTTAAATTAAAATGGGATGAATTTCTGGCTGATTGTGAATGAAGAAGGGATGTAAGGAGATTAGGAAGTGAGGGTTAGATAAGATCAAGTACAGAGTCAACCTTCATTGTTTTAAAAATCAAATATAAATTCTACACATTAAGCATATCAGTATTACATTCATTTATTAAATCAGATAAAGTATTTTCTAAACCATCTCTAATTGAAAGTTTCAAAAAATCTTACCATTTGAATATCTTGATAGGCATCTTCATCGAATTTGATACATTTTTAGAGGTGGAGCGTATCATCATTTTTTATGATCGTAACAACTAATTAGAAAGAAAAGAAAAAACAAGCAAAAACCAAAGGAATAAGAAAACCCAGCAAAACTAAAACAACCAAGGAAAACCAATATACACACACACACACACACACACACACACACACACACACACACACACACACACACACAATATACAATTCAAAGGTATCAATTGTAGTAATGTTTGTCATTGACTGTAAAACGAATCCAATCACCATCAATTTCCCTCAAGTGAAAAGCATTATTTCCCAAAACTGAAGCAATTTGATAAGGACTTAGCTAGAGGGAATCAAATTGGTGATGTTTTTCAGGATTCTCCCTAGCTTTATCCCAACATAAAATAAGATCTCTAACTTGGAAATTCTTCATAGTGACATTTTTGTCAAATAATCTTTTCAACTTTTCTATACCTTTTTAAAGTTTTTGCAAAGCAATGACTCTCGTTTGATCTATAACAATTGATTCATCAAATCATCCAATTCATCCAAACCATAATTCAAATTTATGCCTACAAAAGAAATTTACTACTCAATAGGCGTGGTGGCTTCAAAACCATAAGCAAGCATAAAAGGTGAAAAACTCAGTGTTTGTTTTGACAGTAGTTTTGTCAACCCATAATGCTTCAAAAAAATTTAAATGCCAAGTTCTTCTACTATCATTAACCATATTTGTAATGATATTAATAAAATTATTATTCATAGATTCATCTTTTCCATTAGCCTATGGGTAATATTTAAATGAATGACTCAAAAGTATGGAATATTTACTAAGAAAATCTAAGTATTCCTCAAAAATGAACTGCTGACCATTATCTAATATAATTTCCTGAGGTACTCCAAAAATTGAAAAAAAAAAAAATTCAAAAAATGTAACAACCTCGCTAGCAACATAACTCTTCAAAGAAACTTCTTCATCCCATTTAGTAAAATAGTAGGTAGATATTAAGTTGTATTTATGACCAGATGAAGAAGGTGGATGAATATCATAAATAAATTTGATTCCTCACTTATTGAAAGGTTTATCCAGAATTATGGGATTCAATGGCATGGTTGGTAAGCATTCATGACTGACAAACATTTGGCAAGGGGCACATGACCTGACCCATTTGTATGCATCTTTAAATAAAGCGGGCCAATAATATTTTGCATGAAAAATTTTATGAGCAGTAGTTTTAACAGCATAATGACCACCAAAAATACTCTCATGACAACTCCTTAATATGAGCTCAATTTAGTCATGTGTCAAACATCTCAAAAAAATACCATCACAATTTTTGAAAAATAACAAGTTTTCTAAAATCACGAATTTAAGAGCTTGAAAAAAAAAATTCTCTTAGTTGTTTTTTATCTAGGTTCTCATGACATGATTGGTTTTTGAAATAATAAATGAGATCATGATGTAGACACCAAATTTGTGTCTTACAACACCCTGTGCCCCGCATCTCATTTCACAACCTAACCTCACCACCTAAACCTTACACAATTATTTATTAATTACCTTATAATTAATAAATCCAAATCTCCAAACCTACCACCTCATTTTGCCACCTCATCATGACCTAGCCCTAACTATAAATTAACCTAATTAAGACCTATAACTTGGTCTACATCTACACCCATGAATAATTACTCCTCACCCATACCAAAACAAACCTAATAATGACTTGACCAAGCCCACAACTAATCCCTCAGGAGAAAAGGAGGGAAAGTTGGCTATTTTACTAAAAATAGCCCACTTTGACTTAACCAACATCGGTTCCTACTCGACTGCCGTCAATTATGTAACCGTCATCGGTTCCTTGTAAATGACCTCCCCCAACCAAAAAGAAAGGATTGGAATTCATTTGAAAGATCCAGAATTCACTTGGCAGAGTAGAGACAAGTGAAGGAAAGAGAAGAGTTTGCAGAGAAGGACATCGAAGCCCAAGACTGCAACTGAGTAACTAGAGCACAATGACACTCATCCAAGCATTGGGAGAGAAGATAACTCACTTTTGATTGTCAGATCATCCCACCTGAGCCTTTCCTTCATCATCATAGTCCTTGAACCTGTATCTTCATCAGGAACTAGTAGTCCTTCCCAGACAAAAAGGAGTTCTTCGCAATCGATCTGATCTCTCTCTACGGTATGTGCACACCCTCCCAACATTCAATAGGTATTCCTCCTAGCCCTAACCCTTATCTGTTTCTCAAGAGAATGAAAGGATAGAAGCAACTCTATTCTAAGAATGGTAACATTCTGTGCGAAACATTTTGGCACGCCCAGTGGGACCCTACTTGGGTTTCTTTCTTCTTGATTGCTTTCATATAGGGAGCACACTTGCTATTTTTTCATCTTCTAACTATTCACAAGATATTTTGTTATTTTGGTAAAAGAATTTGTCTTTCTTCCTCACCTTTGCTTTAGTGAAAGTCATATCCTTTGCTTCATCGAATATCATTTTCGATTTGGGCTTAAAACACGTGCATCACATGTTTTCTTGTTGTTTTTAATTCTATTGAACGTAGATTAAGTAACAGGTCGTACATGTGGGGGTGATATCCACGGTATTGACAAGAAATTAATCTTACTTTCACTACACAACACATACCAAATCACATCATAATCAACACAACAGCTCAAACATCCCCCCTATTTCTGCGGTATTCCTCCGCCCGATTGAGGTAACCTTATAAGCCAAAACAAACTTGACATTTCCCTCAGGTCTTTTGTTTAGGATTGACATCATCTTGCATCTAAGGCATAAGCCCACAATAATTAAAACTAATCCTAGGGCTAGTCTCTTGATTTGCTTGTGCATCTTGTTTGTTTTTAGTTATGTTTCTCTGTCATACACTATTTCAGTGATCACTTCAGAACAGTTTTGTGGGTATACTGAGCATTGTTAATCCTAAACCAACAGCTTCTTACATCTTCTCTTTGCTTTCACAGTGACCGACACCGGTCCTATTCTATTCTACCGACATCGGTTAACTGACCGATGCCAGCTATAGTCTGACCGACATCAGTTATTCTGACCGATATCGGTTACTATTTTTCAAAGTTCCCGACAAACCAGCAACCTACCAATTCTAACATTTTGTTGTTGTTTCTGTTTCTAATAGATTGAATCCTTGATGTGTACTCTTGTCCATGGTTGTTATCACTTGGAAACAAGCCGCAGCCATGGTTTCACATGCCTGTTCCGTGCCTTTTCCTGAATCACCCCCTTCACATCCTATGGGGAATCCTACCGACACCAGTGATGTTCCCAAGATCCCTGTAGGAGATAAGGACTTTGCCAAATTTTTGGATGCTAATCCTAGCGCCGTACAGTACTATTTGTCCCATACCCCTGACCGTATGCCTGACGGTCAACTTCTCGTTGGTATGCCTATTAGTATAGCTGCTCACTTAGCTCCTTCCCCACCTAATAACTCTGCCTTACCTTCTTCATCCTTAGCCCCGTCTCCCAACTCAGTGGCTTCGGGGGTTCATACGGCACAGATTGGCTTTCCTTTGGTTAATCTGGGGCCCCACATATCATTACCGCTGACTGCTCCTACCTCGTCTCTCTCGCAGACTTCCCCTTTCATAACTTGCTCTCTGCCACCTATCCACATGAGCTTTCCTTCTCAAGCTCCGCCCACCTTTTCATTTCCACACACTTATCTGGTGGCTTCAACATCTTATATAGGACATCCCTATTCGGTCACCTCAACATATTCGTCATCAATACCTTATCAACATTTAACCCCACCATTGTCTAGTAGTGGCTCTTGGCCCAATCCGCCTCTGTTTACAACAACCGCACCATCATCTTACCCAACCACTGATTTAATCAAACAAATGATGGACAAGATGCAAAATCTAGAGGCTTCTGTTTCAGGAAGCCGTAGCACCCTGACATACGAGTAAGTTTGTCAGGAGCCTATTCATCCTTCTGTCCCCCTTCATTCATATCCTCCTCAATGGGAATTACCAAAATTTACTCATTTTAATAGTAAGGAGGATCCTCAACAACACTTGCGATCATTTAGACATGCCTGCTATCTGATTGCTCATGACGATGCCTTACTACTCCACACCTTTCCCATGTCCTTATCAGGACCTGCCTTGGAGTGGTACAGTGCTTTAACCCAGCACTCAATCTTCTCTTTTAATTAATTAGCCCAATCTTTCTTGGATCATTTCTCCATTAATATTTCCAAGAAAGTATCCATCACCGACCTCTATGCCATCCGACAATTTGAAGACGAATCTATCACAGATTTCGTTGGACAATGGCAGGGCCTCATCAACCAACTCACTTATGCCTTACCTTAGGCTGAACTCATCGAAATATTTACGCGGGCCTGCGCTAAGCACATTTCTCCCACCCTCCAAATTCAAACTTTCTGCACCTTTGATGAGGCCTTTACTATGGCTCGGAAACTAGAGATTCGAGCCTTAGAGGAAGAGAAATTGCGGTTGCGCAACAAAAACCCTAATTTCCGAACCCAAGACTCCACCAACAAACCCAACACCACCAATTCTCATGCATCGACTGCTTTGAAATCAAAAGGAGCTATACACGCGGTAATGGTCAAATCCCAAGCACCGTCTAGTACCCCCGCCAAAAACCACCTATAAGTATAAAGCCGAGCCCATCAATTACACTCCCTTGGGAGAAACTTATGGTATGATTTTGGAAAATTTGCTCAAAGTAGGAGCTATCACCTTGCCTCCTATTAAACCTCACTCCGGGTTTGATTCCACCCGTGTTATACCTTCTTGGTACAAAGAAAATGACTTCTGTAACTTCCACCGCATGAAGGGACACAGTCACGAAAACTGCAAGATGTTGAAAAACATAGTGCAGGAAATGGTTGATGCAGGGGATATAACCCTCGATAATCCTAATGCCCCTGCTAACCAAAATTTGAAAATCTTCAACAAACCATTCCCAAACCACTCATCTAACAGTAACATAAACCAAGATATCTTAGCCGAGGAGAGTGTTCATGAAATCCATGCGGTCTTCAACTCCCAACCAAAAGCTTCTATCAAGGAAATTCTGAATCAAGCCTCTTCACTAACGCAGGGAGCCGCACCCCCTTCACCACCATCAAGACAAAATGATAATCTTGCCATTCCTTTACCCATAAAGGAATTAACTGCCCAGAGTTCTCTTCTCATGAATGAGTCTTCTTACACCACATCCCTGCAAGATTGTGAGCAGATGTTATCTAACTTATCTATTTCCCAAACATCTCCTTCCATCACTCTGGCTGTAAAAGAAGAAGGCTCGCCACTATTTCTATCATCCTTAGAAGAGAAACCTCTCAAACCGACATCACCAAATTCTTTAATCATGACGGATCCCCTCAAACATGCCCTCCTACCTATTAGTTCTTCATCGCCTAAATCTTTTCAGCGACCGGTTGACCTCTTAACGCCCATTGATACAGTGCCTCATTTACCCCCTGTATCACACCCACAGTGGACCGGAATCACAACCCACCTCTCTTCCATATCAAAGTTCCTATTCACACGTGAATATTGTCATCCCTCAGAAGATAGACGAGTCCTATGGGAGCGTTTGAGTACACCATGCTCTACTCAAATGCAGATGACCGATCCAGACACCTCTACCATATACCTGAGGTGTTTACAAAAGCTCAAAATGCCTATGTCCTCATCTTCACCCCCCTCATCTCTACCAAATACCTCATCCACCTCTATTAACCTAACCAAACCTTCCCCTATGCTTGGAACTTCACCAATACCCAGCCTAACACACCCACCTAAATGGTTAGATTTATCCAAAAATAAAGCCGTCCATCCACCTAGGAGACAAACCCAATCTCCTCAAGTTCAATCTATGCCTCTGTCACAACTAAAACCCTCACCGTCACACCTACCTTCTATATTGGGACCTCACCCCTCCACCTTGCCTCAATTCATCATACCTCCTGTGTTTTCTTTAAAACGACCTGCACCCTCTGCACCCATACAGAGATCCATGGGTGTATCAACACCGTCACCCCAAGTATCCTATCCACCTATCAACCCTAAACAAACTCCATCATCAAAGGATTTGTTTGCTGACACTCCTCTTTCTCCGTGGTTGTTTCCTGCCACCACGCCATCTATGGCCTCATCATCTAACCAGCTAAACATAACTTCTACGCCGACGAAGCCACGTTTAGTTAAATCCAATTATCGAAACCCCTTGTCTAAACCACCACCCGTTCGAACCAACCATACCCAACCATTACCAAAACCCACCCAATCAATAGCCTCATCTTCGTCTGACTTTGACCCACTCAAAGGATCTTACGCCAAGATCCTTGATATGTTGGTAGAGAATGCGACCATTTCCCTACCCCCACTTAGACCCTATGATCCATCTAAACCTCGACCTATAGGTTATGATGAGTCTAAAATCTGTGCTTACCACCGCACACCAGAACATGATGTAGAGGGATGCAAATATTTGAAAGCCATCCTTCGTCAGTCACCTCTCTCGGATAGAAAGGTTAAGAAAGACAACTTACGAAGGGAGAAACCTTTAGCTTCAATCCCCTCTCCTATACCACCTGTCCCCACCTCACCAAGATCTATCATTATTGTAACCCCACCTCTCGAAGACAATGACTTATCCCTACCATCTTCCTCCTCTCATGTTCACGAGATCAACATGATTAGTATTGCTACTTGAGGGCAGAAAAATAATGGGAAAGCTAAAGAAAGCACACCTGCAGCCTCTCTTCCTCCATCCGCCATCTCGATCACACCACCACCTCAAGTGGTTATTCATGGACCTACCTACCCCGTCTCTGATGGAGTTTCCCACTATACCATGATCAAACAGCTTCACCAATCACCTGTAAAAATGACACTGTATGATCTCATTCAAACCTCTGAATCTCATCGACAAGATCTCGTTGAAATCCTTCAAGGGATAGAGGTCCTACCTAACGAAACCTTTCCTGTTGCCTCCATCTTAACACCCAACCACGTTGCTTCTCTCACCAAACAATCTACCACTACCATCCCCATACAGCAAGCCACTGCTGTCAGTTTCTCCGAAGACGAAATTGTCGACTTTGGTGCAGAAGATCCTGACCCCGCTCTTTTCATCTTGGCTTACGTCTGGGACATCCGCGTACGTCATGTTATGATCGACGGGGGTGCTAGCTTAAACATCATCTCTTCCAAAGCCTTCCAACAAATGAATATTCCTTCTAGTTGCATGTGTGCCAACCCCACCATGTTGCGTTCATTCAATGATGCTATTACTTCTACCTTAGGCACCGTGATCCTTAACATTCGTGTAGGGCCACGTACTTTACCTGAACTCTTCTATGTCCTTGAGGGAGAATTCCAATACAACATGTTGTTAGGCCGCCCTTGGATCCGGGCTATGGGATGCGTTCCCTCCACCTTACATAGATGCATAAAATTTGAGTATGAGGGGAAGTCCTACACTGTAAAAGCTGACGCTCCCCCCTTCAAAACCTGCAATATGTTATATCACCCTAATGATGTGCTTGTACCAGTCAAGGCACCCATTCATCTAACCCAACCATCTACTTCGACCACACCTCCACCATCCACCTTAGCCGCACCTACACCTTCAACCAATGAAACCGCCGCCGCAAATACCACTTCCTTCCCCGCAAACAACATCCCAACCTCAGATCCTTTGGTAGATGTTTTTCAATGCCTTACGCTGGGGGAGTATCGCCTATATAATGTTAGCACTTTCCATACCCCACAGGAGTATGGACAATTACATGCGCATCCTACCTACGACTGTCGTGTGGGGGAAGTAATCCCCTATAGACCACCTAATTTCCGCACCAACCTAATGTATGGGGGTGTCGATACATCCTCTGTCACCCCTGAACCTCCCCTTGGTGTGGTTCCCTTCCAATCTGATTTTCAATATCTAACTAATCATCATTTCGCCCTCACCTTCCTGACGCGTTGTGCTTGGAAGGGCTTCAGTTTTGGTCTTTATGAACAAGGCCGACATACGATCATTCCCGTGACTACACGCAAACACAAAGATCATCATGGTCTTGGATTCTCTGAACCACCTACACCGACGACACCACATAGCCATTGTATCCAGGAAGATGACGAAGTCACCCCTTCCGAACCATCATCACCCATTTTGCCATCGTCACCCACAGAGTCGATAGACCCGGAATCTATCCCTCCTAACTTTTTTTTTTTTGTAAACGCTATCTTCCTGGGTCCTCTCACTTATCAACGCGATAATGAAGACCCATCTTCTCTTCCCCTTCTATATCTAGACATGATTGAAGAAGACTCACCTTCAATTAATGTTGTTGAGTGCCAGGATGACGACTCCATCCTCACTTATCTTGGTGTGGACGACTCTTATATTCAACATGCCTTACCATCTGAAACTCAAACCATGTTGAATGAGTCGACTATAGAAATCAACATCCACATAGAGGATGATCCTCACATTGTGAAGATCAGACAATCTCTTAACGCATCAGAACAAACTACCTTCACTACCTTCCTCCGTGCCCGCAACCAAGCTTTCGCTTGGTCCTACGCTGACATGCCAGGAATCGATCCTGACATTGCTGTCCATAACATTACCCTGAAACCTAACTCCAAACCAGTTAAACAGAAACTGAGAAAAATGCATCCACGCATTGCCCTCTTGGTCAAAGAAGAGCTTCAACGACTCCTTTCTGTTTCCTTCATCTTACCTATTGACTATCCTCAATGGATTTCTAACATCGTACCTGTTACTAAAGCAACGGGGGGACTTCGGATATGTACGGATTTTCGGGACCTTAACCTCGCTTGCCCAAAGGATGACTTCCCCCTACTAAGTATTGATCAACTTGTTGATCTCACTGCGGGCCATGAGATGCTTTCTCTCATGGATGGCTTCTCGGGATACAATCAAATTTTGGTAGCCCCGGCCGATCAACATAAAACCTACCTTCATAACTCCTTGGGGAACCTTCTGCTATCGTGTCATGCTGTTTGGCCTTAAGAATGCTAGTGTGACCTATCAGCGGGCTATGACTTACATTTTTCATGACATTATGCACACTATCCTTGAGGATTATGTCGATGATCTTCTTGGAAAATCTAAACATCACAGTGAACATCTCGATGTTTTAACCATTATTTTCGATCGCCTGTTACAATACTGTGTTCGTCTTCAACCAAAGAAATGTGTCTTTGGTGTCCTTTCAGGAAAACTCCTTGGTTTTATTGTCTCTTTGCGTGGCATCGAGGTCGATCCAGCTAAAGTCAAAGCTATCCTAGAAATGCCCCCACCCACTAACCTCAAACAATTGCGTAGTTTGCAGGGAAAACTCCAATCTATCTGGCGTTTCATCTCACAACTCTCGGATCGATGTCAACCTTTCCATCATCTCCTTAAAAAGGACATTGTCTTTCAATGGAGTGAAGAGTGCCACCAAGCCTTTGAGGCTCTTAAATCCTATCTCTTACAGCCACCCGTGCTTATCCCACCTCAGGACGATCGCCCTTTCTACCTTTACCTTTCCGCCACCAACCATGCTGTAGGAGCCATGCTCGCACATCATGACTTCAAGCATCAAGAACAAGCCGTTTATTACATAAGTCATACTCTTGTGGATTACGAGACTAGGTATACACATGTAGAAAAGTTGTGCCTAGCCCTATCATTCATGGCCACCAAACTCTGACACTACCTCCTGAATCACAAAACTTTTGTCATCACCAACACGGACCCCATCCATTATATGTACACCAAACCTCATCTAAACCAACTGCATCGCCCAATGGATTATGCTCCTTGCCGACCTCGACCTTGAGTTTGTACACCAGAAATCAGTCAAAGGACAAACTATCGCAGACCAACTCAGGGAAGCCCCTTTACCTGGGGAACAATTTACCAATTTTACTTTCCCTGATGAACTCATCGCCACTCTTTCACTCAGTGAGGAGTCGTATCCAATGACCCTCTTCTTCGATGGATCCAAATTCCAGTGTAGTGGAGGGGCTGGCATTGTTCTCATTCCTCTGGATGCTGAACCTATGCCTCTTTCATTCTAGCTCGATTTCCCCTGCACTAATAATACAGCGGAATACGAGGCCCTTGTTTTGGGTCTCCAGGTTGCGTTACACTTAGGTGTAAAATATATTAACATTTTCTGTGACTCTCAACTGGTAGTCAATCAAGTTACGGGCATCTACCAATGTAAAAATGAGGAACTTCAAAAGTACAAACATTACGTGGACTCACTTTTGACCTTATTTACTCATTATTCTATCCAAACCATTCCCCGCTCAACTAATAAATTTGCAGATACTATGGCTTGCTTGGCCTCACAAATTCCTGCCTCACCAACTGACTCTAACATATTTGTCTTGGTCCAACAACTCTTTGCCCCATCTTACTCAGTCCCGGCTGTTTGTATGGTAAATAATGTATTTGCTAATTCGCAGGATACCTAGTATCACCAATTTCACGACTACCTTACAACCTCTGTTCTCCCACCTGACCTTACTAGTAACGGAAAATGTGATTTTCTTAAAAGTGTTTCTCATTATGTCATCATGGGGGGACTCCTCTATAAACGTGGCTTTGATGGCATCCTCCTTCGATGTCTAACTGGCATAGAGGTCACCTATACCATCCAACAAGTCCATGACGACATTTGTGGTGGACATTTTAGTGGCCTTGCCATGGCCAAACGGATCCTTCACCTAGGCTATTATTGGCCTACTCTTAATAACGACTACTACGAATATGTTAAGCGTTGTATTATGTGTCAACAACATGCCAACCTTCAACATACTCCTAGCCATCCACTACAGGTCACACGAGATCTTTGGCCTTTCTCACAATGGGGTTTAGACCTTATTGGTGAGATTCACCCGCCCTCTTCGCAACGTCACCGTTGGATAATCATAGCAACCGAATATTACACTAAATGGGTGGAGGCCATTCCACTCATTTCAACCAAAAAAGAAAAAATCGTAGAATTCATTAACTATCACATTATCTGTCGTTTTGGTGTTCCTCATCGCCTGATAACAGATAATGGAAAATCTTTCAAAAATAAGTTGTTACAAGACCTTTGTGACAACTTTGGTATCAAACTTATTTTCTCATCACCTTACTATCCACAAGCAAATGGTCAAGCTGAATCTTCTAACAAAACCCTAACCAAAATTCTCATGAAAGTCGTTAACGATTCTGGAAGCAATTGGCCTGATCACATCCCCTTTTCCCTTTGGGCTTATCGTACCAGCATTCGTACCTCCACTAATGCCACACCATTTTATTTGGTATATGGTACCGAGGTTGTCTTTCCTCTCGAAATAAAAATACCCTCCCTAAGAATATCTCTCCAGGATATTCTCACCAATGATGATTTCCGCCAAGAGCGATTAGCCCAATTGGAGCTTCTTGACGAGTGTCGTCTTACAACTCTTGAACACCTTCAAATCTATCAAAATTGCATCAAGCGTGCTTATGATAAGCAACTTCATGAGCGTACCTTTAAGGTTGGTGATCTTGTCCTCAAAGAGAATCAACATGTAACCAAACTAGAGAAGAGCAAACATGAAAAATTTGCTCCAAATTGGATTGGGCCTTATATTATCACTCAAAATTATGGATCAGGCACTTATCATTTAGCTTCGCTTAATGGTAAGCCTGAGCTTGAACCCCTTAATGCCTTGCATCTCTGACCATTCTACTATTGAATTTAGTGTTATATCACTTTTTATCTACCTTGCGCTCGTCCCTTGAGCTCATTTACCACTTCATACACTTTGTTTCATGCATCTCAAAATAGAATCAAGCTCACGTGGTTTTGTCATCACCTCCTCTTAAAGATGCCTCCCCCTTTTTAATCTGGTCCATGACTTAAAAGTATCAAAATAACACGTTCTCAATTATACAATTATGGGATATTCTTGAGTCAAACTTCCTACAAAACTAGATGCTTCATGCCAAACAAACATCTAGACCTTAAAGTTATACATAGACTGCTCCCTTGAAGGACAGCTATGTGCAAAGCCACATCTGCTATTATAAGTAGACTACTCCCCCGAAGGACAGTTATACACAAAAGCTGCATCTGCTAATATAAATAGACTACTCCCTTGAAGGAAAAATATGCATTTTGTTGTTCTTGAGCCCTTCACGAAGCTGATCAATGCGAGAAGCTTCTGATATTTTTGAGACATGGACTTGTCTATTTTGGTTTGGTTCTCTTTCGTCAGAATAATCACTTTATAACAAGTTCTCTGCTCCCCAGCTATACCATCCACCTCATCTCACCATTCTTCAAAACCACAAAACTCAAGGGACGTGACATATATTCGATATATTGTGATTATACAACTCTTTTCACCTATCAACTTCTCACCTATGCAAGGTACCTAGGGATTTAAGTTTATCCTCTGATAATACGTGGTTTGTTTAGCTCTTTCCAACTATGGGACACTTTTACCTCTTTTACCCAAATCTAGGATTATGTGTTGACCTTAATTAGGACACGGTTCCCTAATACTTGGGTAAGCTAACCTTCGTTTCACCTATACCTACACTAATACCGCCAATACCTTACCAACACCAACAACATTACCCTACCAATATCAATATTTTTACCAACCAACAAATTACCTAATCACAACCAAATTACCTAAATTCACCTCTCCCTGGTCCTAAGGGAGAACTACACCAGTCTGAGGCCCCTCCTTGCTTTGAGCAATGGGCTATGTAGGCAGCACTTAAGAGACATGGGGTCTCCCAAGGTTAGCTCGACCATCCCCTACCATAACCTATCATGTGTTGTAAATATAAATATTTTTGTGTATTTCTATTTGATAACATTCATCTTTATCCTTTTTCAAAACAAACATTCAAAACACAACCATTCTTATTATTATCATAACTCAAATCAACATACATATTTAGTTTTATTTAGATGTTAAACAAATACATCTTCTCTATCATCGACGCGCAGGTCGGCATCCTTATTTATTCTTCTACCCCTATGAAATTCACTTAGACCCTTGCGCCTCATCCTGAACTAGGTGATGATCGTGATCATCGACACCGCTCACCTGGCCTCTCCATCCTCAAAGGTGCCACTTCCCTTGGTTCCTCCCAATGATTTTCCAATTTCTCCTGTAACATATGAATACGCCCTCTCACGTGGATGAATCTCACCTCAAGTCTCTTCACTCGTGACTCCGTGACCACTAACAATCACGTTGTCTCATTCACCCGCGTTTGAAGCTGGTGAACTAAACGCTGCAGGCAATCTCTCTCCACTGTAATCACAGTTATGTCAGGATGATTGACCCTCTCACGTGAACCTCGCAGCTCTTCTACCCACCATAATCTATAAGCCTTTGTCACTCCTGCATCCATTACCCTGCGATCGGCTGCTATCTCTTCTGGTCCTTCTGGAGGTGTCAGCCGAGGAGGCGAGAATGATGCCTCAGCGTTGATCCTCATGTATGGTCTATAAGCCATGGGTATATCCTGAACAAATCCAAATTGTCGCCGCACATGATCTAGACGAATCCTCTCGTACTCACCTAGCCTGTGCCCCGCGATCCACCTTAATCACTCTACACCCCTCAAATCCTCAGCTATGTTCTCTTTCACCATATAGTTCCCGTAAGGCCTCTAAGAGATATCCGCAATCATCACCATCTCCCACACCTGACTATAATACTCGATGTCATCTATCACGGCCTGGGATCTCACCTCTTACTCTGTTTGGACCCATCACCTGAATCCCAACCTCTGCACTCCTGTCTCTCCAGACTGGATGGGTTGGCCTATTGGTCATACACAAACAATGTTCTCATAGGCTCAACAATGTAATAAGTATGCACAATCCAGTTTCATCCTGTGATTTCACCTGTAGGCCCATAAACCCCTGTATAGCTCTGCCAGATATGCGGATGCCCATGCGAAAGTCACGCTCCTTTCTGTCATTTCCCAAATAATACACATCAATGTTTTTGGAAATCTTCCCCCATCCACCCTCGGTAATGCATAATACCCCACTGCTATCATTAATACCACTGCTAACCTTGTTGCCTCAGAGTGTGCTGCAAACATTATACCATAAGTGAATGTCAAACCTCGCTGTGTCAAATCTCGTGCAGCTGGACCAAATACTGTTGTTATCGCTCCCGCGTCGCGCTAGGCCCTTCCTGATAAACTGATCTTCCTGTAATTGGGAGCCTCAAAATTTGAAACACATCTTCCAATGTCACTGTCATCTCCCCTGTTGGCAAATAGAAGGTATTCTTTTCTGGATTCCATCTCTCAATCAATGCCTGCAACATAGCATGATTGCGTGCAATTCGTGAATAATAGCGGATTCCACTTAACCCCACACGGTTTATCAATGCCCACTCAGCTAGTGTTACATCCACTCAGACTCGTGATAACAAAGTTGGCACCCTATCATTCATCCTCAACCCTACCTCTTCTTGCATACATCAAATCAACAAACAACCATTCAATAAATCAAATCCCCAAGTGTTTTTTCTCACATTCTGGAATTTCATACAGTAACCGATATCGGTTATTTAACCGATAACGGTTATCTCTAAACGATATCGGTCACTATCAATACTACACAGCCTGCTTAAAAACACCACCTACAATAATTATTTTCTCGTTTATCCCTCTTTGTACCTACACACATACCCAAAATCCCTGCTTACCTACCCCATAACACTCATCCCACCCCAAAATCTTGCCTACTCACCTTTCTGCCCATTTACCTTACCACATTCTATTTTTAACCATGCAAAATCTAATTCTAACCAAAAACAAATTATACCTTTGGGGATCCAGCAGCTTGAGGTGGAACCTATCTATCTCCTCTCTGCCCGCTGAATGCTTCTCTTTATTCAGCCATGTTCATCACCCTCTTTAATATAACTTGCCTTTCTGCCTTCTTAATCTCAGCCCACAATCACTTTACCTATCTCTTTCCTCCTTATCACTCAATTCTACCATGTAATTACCTGTATAAGTCATCAACAGTGTTTCATTCTCGTATTTAACTTGTTGCATGACTCTAAAAATAAGAACTTAAGTTTCCTCCCAAGCTTTTTCCTGCATCACCTGCCCCTGGTTTTGCTAACTAGCCTTATTTTGACTTCAATCGGCCCCACCCAAGCCCACAACCAACCAATCTGGCCTAACCCACGGCCGCAACCAAATAATCTAGCCCAACCCACGGCCGCAACCAACCAATCCGGCCCGACCCACAGCCACAACCAACCAATCAGGCTCGCCCTAAGCCCACAACCAACCAATCCGGCCCAACCCACGGCCACAACCAACCAACCAGGCCCAACCCAAGCTCACAACCAACCAATCTGGCTTGACCCAAGGCCATACCCAACCAATCAAGCTGGACCCACAGCCACAACTAATGAATCAGCCCAACCCACGGCCACACCCAACCAATCAGGCCTGACCCAAGGCCCTCACCAATCAATTGGCCTGACCCAAGGCCGCACCAATTAAGTACCTCGACCAAGACCTGTAAATTACAATTTTATCCACCCATCATGTAGCCTTTTGTTCAATCGAGCTCACCTATTCGTGTTTTAGCATGATTAGGATACTTGACTTGATCAGTCGACTAACTTTTCCTAGACCGAGACCATGACATTTATCTCAACCAAACCAACCATTTGGTACTACTGAACATACCTAAACATTCTTGTACCTTACCCATTATATACCCTGGAGCTACTTCATATGCCTTCGATACCAGGATTATATCAACCTTGTTTGGATAAACTATCGACCTTTGCCTATGTATTGCTTGTTTGCTCTTCAAATCGTGTACCCTAGTCGCACTACTACATTTCAACGTGCGTCTGCTTCCTTGAACTTACCCCACCCATCTTACCATCATCTCATCATCATTCACCCTTTATCAACCCTATCCCTGATTTCACGTCGCCTCCATCTGTGATAGATTTGAGGGGGATTACCTATACCCTTCACGAGAGTAACCACTTCTTATTATTGTCAGTGCAGCTTTACAAGACAAGCTACATGACAATAAGGGGCTAATGTAGACAAAAAATTTGTGTCTTACGACACCCTGTGCCCCACATCTCATTTCGCAACCTAACCTCACCACCTAAACCTTACATAATTATTTATTAATTACCTTATAATTAATAAATCCACATCTCCAAACCTGCCACCTCATTTCGCCACCTCATCATGACCTATCCCTAACCCTAAATTAACCTAATTAAGACCTATAACTTGGTCTACATCCACACCCATGACTAATTACTCCTCACCCGCACCAAAACCAACCTAATAATGACTTGACCAAGCCCACAACTAATCCCTCGGGAGAAAAGGAGGGAAAGTTGGCTATTTTACTAAAAATAGCCCATTTTGACTTAACCGACATCGGTTCCTACTCGACCGCCATCGGTTACGTAACCACCATAGGTTCCCTGTAAATGACCTCCCCCAACCAAAAAGAAAGGATCGGAATTCATTTGAAAGATCTAGAATTCACTTGGCAGAGAAGAGACAAGTGAAGGAAAGAGAAGAGTTTACAGAGAACGACATCGAGCCCAAGACTGCAACTGAGTAACTAGAGCACAGTGACACTCATCTAAGCATTGGGAGAGAAGATAGCTCACTTTTGATTGTTGGATCATCCCACCTGAGCCTTGCCTTCATCATCACATTCCTTGAACCTGTATCTTCATCAGGAACTAGTAGTCCTTCCCAGACAAAAAGGAGTTCTTCGCAATTGATCTGATCTCTCTCTATGGTATGCGCACACCCTCCCAACATTCAATAGGTATTCCTCCTAGCCCTAACCCTTATCTGTTTCTCAAGATAATGAAAGGATAGAAGCAACTCTATTCTAAGAATGGAAACATTCTGTGCGAAACACATGATACCAATCATCTTGGGATAACAAGCAATCCCACTCTTGTATGACTAAACCTATGTTGAATGCAGGATAAATCAGCACCTTTCATAGTCTAAAAGTGAGGGAAAACATGTAAAACATTGTCCACTTTTAGAATAACAACATTAACTTTAGAATAAGCACTTTCAACTAAATTTTTATTAAGTTAATTTTCCTTTAATGGTCTTACAATTTTCCAATTCTAAGTCAAATTATTGGATTTTGAAAATCCACTTAGCTAACCTTCTGTCAATCATAGGTTGTTTAAGAAAATATGATAAGACGAGGACATTAAAACGCACAATAATTTTACTTCCCATTAGCAAATATTTGTATTTTCTCAAGACTAAGACCAATGTAAACAAACTTTTCAATTAAAAAGATACCTCACTTCATCATCTTTGAGAGTTTGACAAGTATAATAAATAGGTTTCTCATCATTTCCTTTGAAATATTGACTTATAATGACACTCATAGCTTTATCAGTTGCATTCAAATATAGAAAGAATGGATTTGATAAGTTAGCTTTTTTCCAAAATAGGTGCATAAGCAATATCCTTTTTTACATCAGCAAAGGTAGAATCAACATGAGAGTTCCACAAAAAACCGTGATTCTTTTTTATTAAAATATGCAATGGAGTAGCTTTATCAGAAAAGTTAGATATGAATTTATGTACAAAATTAATTTTTCCAAAGAATGAATGTAAACCTGACTCGTTTTTAGGAGGTTGTAATTCTTGGATAGCCTTCACCCTTTTTGGGTCAATAGAGATACCATTTTTTGTAATAATATGACCCAATAATTTACCTCAGTAACTCTAAAAACTAATTTCTTTGGATTTAGAGAAATACCAAATTTGTGGCATCAGATGAAAATTTCTCTCAAATGGTCCAAATTTTTCTTCATTTTAAGAGAATACACAGTTAAATCATCAAGGTAAACCTAAATAATTACTCCAATTAAATCATCAAATGCAAGATACATTGCCCTCTGAAAATTGGTACCCACATTAATTCAACCAAGTGGCATATAATTATAATCAAAGGTACATTTATGTGTGGTAAATTTGGTTTTGTGTTGGTCATCTGGATTCACAAAAAATTGATTATAACCTAAAAATCCATCTAAAAGAGACATCATTTTTGAATCGGCAACATGTTGTAAGGATTTGATCAATTGTTGGTAAAGGGAAGTTATCTTTAGTATTTACGTGATATAAATCTCTAAAATCAACGTAAAGACATATGTTCCCATTTTTATTTTGTAAAGTTACTAAATTGGCATCCCATTAAGAATATCTTACAAGGTAAATGACACCACCTTCAAGCATTTTCTCAAGCTCCTTATTGATGGTGTCTTCCAATAAGGGGCTTACTCTCTTAGGTTTCTGACGTACAGGTTTTATTCCAAATTTGATAAGAATTCCATGTTTATTAATTATAGTGGCATATCCCTTTAAGTCTTTGTATGATCATGCTAACACATTAATGAATTCCCTTAATAAATTTATGAAATCATCTTTCTTTTTTTTAGTCAAATAAGCTGCACCAAAATAAATAAATTTTGGCTCTTTCATGACTAAATTGACTACAATGGTTTCACCTATGATTTTCCTTGATGGTTCAGCAGAAGAATAAATCTTCAGTTGATCATGCGGAGAAAACATGTACTCTAGACTTACCAAAATAGCAAGAAATTTACTATTGGAAATATGCAAATAATCACCACAATTGAGCACATGATTACCTTAATCAAACTAATTTCCCTTTAAAAAGGTATCAATATGCTCATCATAAGAGAAAATTGGCCAATTAGTTTCTAAATCAGGTATCATATGCATGTTTATTTCTTTTAAAATGCAATCAATCTTATCATCATACTTAGGCTTAAAAGCAAAAACAACAAGCTTATCAGCTCTAGAATTGAATTCTTTGAAAACATTATTAATGTTAAAATATTCAAACTATTCAATTAGAGACCAGACCTTTTATGTATAATGATGAAGATGAGTTTGATTAGTCTTATAAATATTTTTTACTTGTATTATTAGTAGTTTGAATATCCAAATACTGCTAGCTTCGTGATGTTTAAACTTAAATCTTGTTGCAAATCCAAACATAAAGCTTCAAATTCAGCAGTATTATTTGGTGTTTCAAATGAGAGATGAAAAGCATAATTGAACTGTTTACCTATGGGTGATTTGATAACCACACCAGCCCCATGTCCATCTCAATAGCATGCTTTGTCAAAACACATAATACAAATGTCATCAAAAGGTAATAATATAGCATGTTGATGATCTTTATCATCAAAGGCATTAATATCCAAAGCATTCAAACCATAGGTTTCCATACCAATTTCTAAAAAATATATATGTGATAAAACTCCTTCAATTGGTGCTCGTAACCATTCTTCCCTATGTATAAAAGCAATAGCATTACCAACTAGTTCCCAAGTAAGATCTTTTCCAATGAAATCTCATGTAGCCTATGACCAATATCTTCCGAAAAACATCCCATAATTATCAAGAATATCTTGGATATGTACATTTCCAATAAACCTTACTCTTTCATCTTGTGCTATCTTAATGACTATGTATTTGAATTTTCCAAAAAATCTAGTCCAACGAGAGTCAAAAATAGTCAACTTTCTATTATCATGTTCATAAATAATGCCTAATTGATCACAATAGATGTAGGAAAGATGTTCTTCGATCCTCCTGTGTCTAGAATATAGTTGTGAATCATTTTATTTTGAATTTTAACTGACACATAAAAAGGTAGAATGTAATCAAGTGTTGAATTGGAATTATTCAAAACTGGATATTCACTATTATCTTACTCACGTCTAGATTAATCCTCTTGGAAATACACTAAAGGTTTTGATTCAGACCTATTTTTATCAGCAGCTTCCAATTTTTCAAATTTACCAGTGTTGGCGATAAAATTTGTTAGGTTGACAAGTTGTAGGATATCCTCCAATGCTCTGAGACTCTAGGTCCCTTTGCTTGAATGGTATAACTCCATTTATCATGTGTTAATGAAAATTAAATCTTTGTGTGGCCTAGAGATCATGGATCCAATAGGAACACTCCACTGAATCTGTAGAAAAAGCTTGCAATTGCTTGCAACGGAGTAATTTTCTGAGGAGGTAGGAAAGGGAGTGGGAAAAAAGGAAGGGGAATTAATATCTCAGGTAGAAAATCATATTCTTATAGACATTAATCAGAAGGAAATATATAGAAAGAAAACAATTTTGTTACTTACATCAAGACAAGGTAGAATTATGAACGCAAATTTTTAATAATTATGTCATCAAAAAAGTCAAGAAAATCGTTTCTTCTTCATTGATGTTTTGGCAAAATTGTACATAATGAGAAATAGAAGAACATAGAGGAGGATAATGGAGGAAATTTTTCTATCTCTTTTTCTTCACTTCAAGTAGTAATCTCTCCTTTAGCATACAAAATTGATAACCCTCAAGAATGAGGGTGCCATCACAATTTATAGACTTGAGAATGACTCTTCACCTACACCCCATATGACTTTTTATTTGTCCCCTCACAACATGTGACTTTTCATATTCCTAGGAATACAGTTAAGTCCCCTTTCATTAATTAAGGGTAACTTATTATATTACAAACTAAATTCACATTTAAATGAATAAGACAAAATAGGAATAGGAAAAAATGAAAAAGTGCAGCCCCCCAACGAAGGAATAGAACATGAAAGAGGAGGGGGAATGGGGAAGAAAAGAGAGAGAAACAAATAAAACTATGTCGATGAAGATGTTGCTTCTTCTGATTCTTCCTCTCCACCTAATTGATCCTCGTTGAGCTCCACTTGAAATATATCCACTCCCTTGAACTCTTTCATGTAATGGGTTGCCATAGGTACTACCTTCTCTACTTGAGGAATATAGGCATAGCTAAGGGATTCGAGCCAACCATATGAGATATCATTGATGTTTTTACTCTTTGTGAACCACGATGGATGTTTCTCTGTAACGTTCAAAATTGTGGCTCTGATCTCATGTAGAGACTCTAGTGTATTTTCATTGAAGGAAAAGGGGTCCCCAACCTTTTTTTTAACATACTCCTCAAATGGCCTCAACAAATTATCTGTGGTAGTGCTCTCATCAAGGGTGGGAACTTTGAGTTTTTGTGCTTTGATGTTTATTTTTTATTTCATCTTGAGCACACGTTCCACATTTGATTCCAGCTCATCAATTTCCCAATTTATCATTTCGTATTAAGAGGCAAGGGTTCTCACCCACACATGTGACAAGTCCTAAGATGGATAATTGAATAATTTTTTGATCACCAACACCAGGGAGTGAGCATATCCCATATCCATCACTAGTGAATGAACTTGGTCCCAATGTTCTTTTTCTTTTTCCAATCCTTCCCTTGTCATTCGGACCTTGTCTGTAGTGGTGCACATGTACTTTTACGGTGAGATCAAGTCTAGAAGAATTACTTTTCCTTTCTCAATGATCATTCTTGTCCATTTCTCATTTTCTCATCCCTACACGATGAAGGCCTATGTCTTCTTAATGGAATCTGGGTCGAAGCTACTGATTAGGGTACCTTCTTCTATTAGGAGTGATGATGAAGCATTCAGTTCCATGAACTGTTGCATATACAAGGAGATTTTTATACTTGGTCTTCCAACTGATCAATTTTCACCTTATACTCATGATTCCTCATGAGGATGCAAGTGACAAAACCTGGAACATGTGTGCATATCCTTCATTAGTGATTGGGCCTAAGGGAATGGTGCTCATTTTATAGTCAGCTAATGTCATCTCTTCAATAGGCTTGATTACCTTCAGCCTGACTACTTTTAAATACTAGTTTCCCATGGCACCACTGAAATAGCATGAAAACGCTTCAGAAAACTTTTTCTTCTCCCCCTTGTCCATTGTTGATATCACTAAAAAATTAGGGATTATCATCTACTGGATTGTATGATCTTATTTAGTGATAATTTCCTTCATCCAGGGAAACATCTCATATATCTCAAGCTCGGCAACTGACATGACTATTTTTTCCTTCTCAAGGTGAGTTGGTACATCTTACATAAGGGAGTAGGAGTAGCGGTGGAAGGTGGGAAACTATGGAACTGCTGAGAAGGTGAGAGGTGAACTAGAAAACTTTATTCAAGTTCTACTTATACTAAATGATCCTACATTTATCTGGCCTTCTTATGCAATATTTTGTAGTAGGGGGCCTCTGACTCCACTACTTTATGCTTCAAACTATTTAGCCAATAGATTGAGCTCAAATTATTCTCCACTACATTTGATGAAGGGTAGTGTGATGCCTAGATTTAAAGGGTGGGGAAACTTCCTGATGTGATGGATGTAGCATTCTTCTTCTTGAAACATTCTTTTGATCTTCTTATTACAACTTCAGTCCACACGCTTATATCTCCCATCTCGCGGACACTCCATGTTACATGTGAAAGAGGTGAACCCTTCACTACTTTATATTCTGGATCATATAACATGTCATCATCTTGAATTCCCTCTTCATAATCATTGAACCTCAATCTTCTCATTTTTTCATATGTCATCTGCATATAGTCTCTTTCCCTGACATCAAATCCATCTATGTAATTTACCCAATAATCTTGAATATGTGATACATGATATGACACTGGGAGATGAATAGGACCACCTCAGATGTCGAAGTCTTCCATCAGTGTATATGAATATAAGCTTAGGGGTGTGGATATGGCTTCCAGGTGTGATGCATCATTGAAAATATTACAGGTGAAGATTCCAAGTGAGATGGGAAAGGATACAATCTTTCGTTTCTGGTTCTTGAGATTATTGTGAACATATAAGAGTTGTCTAAAAAGCTCAAATAGTATGATCTTGTAGCTAAGATACCAAGGTAGCCTTAGCGGAGCAAGGTTAGAACCAAAAACTAAGATGTATGATAAAGTGGAAAAATGTGTGAAATATGACCCGCACTTATTGATCAAATAAAATGCTTATGGCAACAACCTTGAGTGAAGATTCCCTCTAGTGTCCTGATGACAAAAATGGTGAAGTCATCATTTACCCTCATGAAGTTCTGATTTCTCTCCTTCAAAATCAACTAAGGATATCTCTCAAATGTTGATGCCTTGGGAGATATGTTGTGAGAAAGTGTCAGCCCTTTAAAAGGTCTCAAACTCACAAGAGCATACACAAGATATGAATTCATTGTGAACTTCTTCAAGACTGGTACCTGAAGCAACTGGTGGTGTAGTTTTCCACTGATGATTTGTCCCCAATTAATCCTCTATCTATCTTCCATGATCATGAATATGAAGAGAGCAATCTAATCTTGAAATTCCTTTGAGGTTTCTTCTCCCATCACCCAACTGAAAAGGATGATTGCATCTAAATAGCCTTTATGGAATTCACCTCGTAAGAAATACTTGGGCACACGTAAAGGTTTTCTCACTTGTTTCAACCATTCCTCTGAATTTTCCTCGTACACACTACCCTTGAACCAAGAGTGAGGCCGTGAAGGTATGAGTCCATTTTTTTCCACTCTTTCAATGCAAGCTTAATGGAGGATTATTTGTAGAAATTTACATGCATCTACTCAAAAAGGCAGAAGATATAACTAACAAATCTACACATCAATGCATCACATAAGCTAAATAAACATTGTAAGAAGTACAAGAAACCCTATAAGCAAATAACCAGGAACCCATAAGCAAGTTGTACTAGAATAAATCCATGTAGATTTAACAGTTCTAGTAGCCATAACATTCAAAAGGGTCATCTCAGACCATATACATTTGATGCTCTCCTGCAAACTCTGATCAGAGATCCTAACTATACTTTTCCCCTTATATCCCTTGTTACAGATCCTACCCATTATGCCCTTACCCTCTAGTATATAAACCCTAGCATTTCCTAACATTTATATTTGTATATCCATATATTTCTCTGCTCCCCTTTGCACTATATATATATATATATATATGTATGCACTCTATATCTATTTATGACCCAAACACCTCTTTAAATAGGATCATCAACCACCTTCATGACTTCTCTCTTGAGCAGATCGTATGCCAAGTTTCGATGTGGTCCTCCATTAGCAAATACTTATCCTTTTTGTAAACCTTCCACTAACTGTAATGATGCCTCTAAGAATATTTTTTTGTGTGGAATATCATTTTCTTGACCTCCAAGGTTCTAGGCTGGCACCTTATCCACTTATCACGTCTAGTCAGATCCTCACATTTTTTCCTCAAGTGACTCCATGATGCCAAATATGGCTAAGTCCTTTAAACCCATGTTCTACCTCCCACACATGCCATGGTTTCACTTAAACCCTTCTTAAACCCATTTTTCCTTTGTGCTTTTCCCTGAGTGCCCTTCTATCTACTGATCCTACATGTAATTACGTCTTGGTACTTATCCAATATTTTAGGTTCCAACATCACCCCACAGTACATGTGTTCTCCATCCTTAGAAACATTATGCTTCCTCAAAGAATAAAGAATAGGGGTATTGAAACAATTAAAGAATGGAAGAATAGAAGAATATGCTAATGATGCATGAGGAGTGGGAACCCCTTCTTCATGGATGCCTTAATCTTCTCCCATACATCTACTTCTATTTATGCCTATTGAAGTAGGTCACCCACCAATGCGCTTACTTCATCAAAATTAAGTTCCTCGCTCTTAGTTTTCAGCATTTCTACAATGCTTTCTAGTTGCTTGCTAATATCGCCTAATGCATCCATCCTACGAGTGACATCGAGTTATGGTTTCTTTATCTTATTCTTAATTGAACCTCGTAAGGTTTTGACTTCTTCCTACTTCTTCTCAACTTTGGTCAGGATCTTGTCGCGCTCCACCCTATTACCTTTTTTCTTCTTCTCAAACTCTTTCAAATCTACCTCATGTGTATCAACTAATATGCTTACTACCCTGTCTTTGTTGTCATAGTTATCATACACGACTTCAGCTATTTTTGCGGTGGTCTTTACTGCAGAAAAGATCTCAGAGTACCAAGTCATTGTCTCCCCAATATTCATCTTTTCCTCCTCCTTCTATCATGCCATCACCTCCTCTACTGACTCTAATGCTAGTGGTCACATTTCCATGGTGATTATACGGGTCAAGTCTTCCAAGAATTGCATGGTTGAATCATATTTCTGCTTAGGCAGGGCCAGGTTCAAGTGCTTCAAGATAATGGTGTCTGAAATGGCCTCTATCTTCTTATTGACTTCACCCACCTTTTCCTTTTCATCCCTCAACTCACGCCTTAACTTTGTATTGATCGATTCCTTATGTTTTATCTCTTTGTCCCGATCAATGATCTCTTCATTATTTTTCTCAAGATCTTCCTCCAAGACCCTCATTCTGTCATTTCTTCCAAAGATTCTTGCCTCCACCTCCACCGATGCTTTTTTTAGCACGTTATAAACTTGCTCATCAAGTAGTTGTGGGAATTTACCAGAGGGTTTACTCCCTTGACATCTGGTATCTTCATCAATGCATCTCTATTTACCTTGAACTCATGTTCATCAACGTGTGACTCAAAAGCCTAAGACAACATTTTCTTTGTGCGCGGGTACGCACCTACTTCATCAAAATAATACCAAGAAAGGAGTTTGTTTTTAGGCATGGAACTTTGGAAGTGCACATGCAGTACCTTATTTGGATCATTAATGTAAGTCATTTCTTGTTCCTGCACTACTATTATGCCCTTTCCACCTATGTGTGCTACCTTTGAGAAGATTACTACTAAGCTAGGGTCTCTTCCCATGCTTCCATACTCCTTTCCCACACTCGTGCTTTCCTTTGTTTCCTTCAGCACTTCTTCGGTTCTTCATTTGAATTCGTGCTCCACCAACTATTATATAATGCCTGTAGCTTCCCTCTCTATGGTATTATCCATATGTCTCCTTGGTCGGGGTCGGGGTCTTCTGATCCTTCATGTTTACATCCTCACTCCCCCCTTTATCATGAGCCCCTCCCGTGTTCTCATCTTTCTCTTCATTTCCTTCTTCCTCTGACTCATGTACATTGTACACAGGATTATTATGAGCCTCAACATGCTCTTTATCATATTCATCTCCCTTGTTGTCCTCCATGTTTTTTGTTTCTCCCACATTCAACCATTTTTTCACCCTCTACTTCTTCCTTACTGGTGACTCCAATTCAGGGGACTTCTCATTTTCTTCTTCCTCATAAGACTCTCCCCTTACCGGCGACTCTTCCTTCTGTGGTGAGTCTTCTTTCTATGGATATTCCTCCTTCTCCAGTGAATCTTTTCTCATGAGAGACTTCTTTTGGTGGATATAAGTACTTGTGCCTACGTCTGACTCTTACACCCCTACTATTTGTACTATCTGCGTGCTCGGTTCCCTTTTCTCAAGAGCCTCTCCTCTATCTCTTTTCCTTATCACAATCTTTTTCTATGTGGTGGGCTCCTCAGGAATGGAGACATCATCTTAAACATAAGTGCCCTTTTTATACTTAAGCCTTATGCGTAAATATACCCTCACTGTTGTCCTCCCTGCAATAGGTAATGTTATTGGTTTTAACATGTGCACATCATGGGAGACATAATTCTCCACATAGGCACGCTTCTTGGGGTATATTAGTTTCATGTGTAGCTCATGGTAGTCTTGATCTACTACACTTAGATCAAATCTAAGTTTCTTCTTCTCTTTGAATTGATTAACCCCAGCCTGGAAGTACTGCAGTGTGAAGGAGAAAGGAAATTTACACCAAGGACTCTTGGTGCCATCTACCAAAGTAAATATTTTGATGCAAAAATGATGGTATATGGAAAACTCAGCTTCTCCTTGCACTAGTGAAGGAAACTATTTGGGTATTCTCCATTCAGCCCTGAATGCATCGTGCATCTGACTTATACCACTTTTCTAGGTGCTCCTTATGAGTGTCTATCATGGTGTCATAAGTATACTATTCAAACCTCTTGGTGGGGAGGGGTCCTCATCTGGGTATTCCCAAACAAACTTATCTGGCCCATCGGGCACTCCAATCTCTAAAAAGACAATGGTGAGGAGGACATTACCAAAAATGATCTTCTCTCCATCGTGTGTGACGTCTATGATCTCCTTGGCAATGAAAGATGAGAGGTTATAAATGTTTCCCTATGAGATCTTATGGCACACATTCAAGCAAGCCTTATTTATCCATGTCCATCTCACTTACCCATTCAAATTTGTAACCAAGCATGTGGCCATCCTCATCATGGGTCAGTAATTGTAGAAATGTCAAAGTAGCGTGAACCCTTCTTGTAGTCATAAGCCTCAACGGTCTTCTTAATGGCTTCCTTGTCTTCCAAATCATCATCAATGAATCTCCTTCATAAATAATGTCTAGTGAACTTAGAAATTAGTTGGGGGTTATGTGCATCCTCTGACCTGTGAAATAGAAGTGGTCTTCATGCATGCGTGACATCAACCATTGGTATAGTCACTCAGGATTTCCAAAATAGGGAAACTCGTAGAGTTGCAACAACCTAGCCTTCTCCATTTTCACCTTTACTTCATTTTCATAGATGGGCATTCCATCTGGTGTCCTCTTCTCTATATGGGAAAACCAGTTCTAGTGTCATTTCATTCTTTGTGGTGCTTGTTCGATGGTTGTAATCACTGACATCCATCTTCCTGAGGTGAGACACCCATTATTTACTAAGCAATATGTCATCCCAAGTACTGCATTTCCACATACCATTCTTCATTGAAACTGGTAGAAACGAATTATTTTCCCTTTCCCTTTCCCTTCTTTGGTGAAACATTTTCTACTTTCCTTAGTGTCATTCCTTTGTCGGGTCCTTAAAACTTCTTCCTCTCTCCTAGTCTTGGCTCTGACTCAACTTTTTGGCTCCACTCCTTTGTGAAAATTCCTTCAAACCCCATGCCCTAGCTATACAATCCTAACCTGGAAAACCCTTTTTCCACAAGACGACATAACACCCACGGGATTCTTCCACACAACCTTCTCTGCTTATGCCTGTGTACTCCTTTCCACTCTGGTTCCTGATCAAACTAGCTATGCATGCAAATCTTCACAATTCTTCTCAAACCTTTTTTGTAAGGATGCCCTAGTTCACAAGAGCTCTTTGATAACTTAAAACACAATGTAAAGAATAATGCTCCCCTGATCTTCTATTTATAAATTTTGCTTTTCTCTGTAATAAATGCCATGCCACTTACCAATGTACTTTTGCAATAAAGTAAAATTATTTTTTCCAATGCTAACCTTTAGTGCTTTTTCCTCTCTATGCTCAATCCTATGTGAACACTTCCGTAACCTTCTGACACGTAACTACCTCGACCATAGAATTCTTTGCACTTTCTCCCACACCCTTTGTGTCCTAAAGTCAATTCTTCCTCTATGTCTTGGACCAATTTCTTTCCACTACCTACCTCATGTTGCTCCTGCACTTTTTACCCTTGTATGTGGTTTCTCAAAGCCTTTTGATGCCATCCTTCCCTTATGTTCACCTTTTCCGTGTGTGATCTTCCAAATCCAAGTGTTTTTTTATTTTTTCAACTTGGGCCATCCACAACCATAGCTTCCAGAACTTGTCACATCACTCCACCCCACACAAAAATGGATGCACAGTCCTCTACACATAGATTTTTTTTGAAAATAATAAGTGGCTACCAGCACACAAACACACACAAAACAAAGCAACAAGAAAGGGAAACACAAAGAAAGGAAACTACATCAAAGAAAAACCTAGGCTAACTAGCAATACTGCCTTATTTACAAACACAAAGAAGACTTATTTATAGTAGGGCTTCAGCCTACTCCCATTGAAATGGCCTGGCAAACCATGTTCCATCCCACACTTGTAACTGGTAAGTGCCTGAATCAAGTATATAGGATACAATGTACGGGCCCATCTAATGAACTTTGAATTTCCCAGATGGCACAAAAACTTGGAATCATATAATAGAACCATCTACCCAACCTCAAACTATTGTTCTTGATGTGTCTATCATGTCATGCCTTTTGCCTGGATTTTTCCATTTTATGACTCCAGAGAGCAATAACCCACCTCTCATCTAACTACATCAACTTATCAATCCTCTCCTCAAGTGCTTGTTCATCATCTAACCCTCCTGTGTGCTATATGCAAGTGATGGTAACATGAATTCAATAGGTAACATAGCTTCCATGCCAAACACCAATTGAAAAGGTGTGGCCTTGTTCAATCTCTTATAAGTAGTCTGATATGACCATAACACAACAGAAACTTTATCATCCCAATCCTTTCTTCCCACATCACAAATCTTGGTTAACGTGTGATTCAGAATTTTGTTAAATGCCTCAATAGTCCCATTAGCTTGTGGGTGATAAGGGGTAGTCTTGTGATGGGCCACCATGAATTCTGCCAATAATATTCTAACTATCTCATTTAAGAAATGAGTACCCCTATCACTTGTTAAGCTTAGTGGGCATCCATATCTGTTGATTATATTTTCCCACAAGAACCTAGTTGTTGTTTGCACTATGCAATCCCTTGTAGGTTACTTCTTCCCACCTTGTAAGGTAATTTGTGCATGTAATGATATAGTGAACCTTTCCTTCACACGGATGGAGAAATAGGGCCTACAAACTCAATTTCCCACTTCTCAAATGGTTTTGCATTGGTAATCGTCTTAATGGCATTTCATCTCTTTTCCCTAGTTTACCAAGGTGTTGGCAGTGGTCACAGGCCTTGCAATACTTGATATAATCTTTGTAAACCATTTCCCACCAAAATCCTACTAGAAGGATCTTGCGCATGGTTGCATTCCTTGCATAGTGTCCTCCTGTAATTCCACCATGTGCTTCCTCCATGATTGCAGTGCACTCATGCTCTAACATGCACTGACATAAAACCTCATCATGGCCTAGCTTGTATAAGTCTCCACTAATTAGCATGTAGGGTGCGATGCGTATGGCTAACTGCTTCCTTTCCAAAGTCTTCATTCCTTCCGGCGCCACACCCGTTTTGAGAAACACAACAATATCTTCCAAGTCAGAGGGCACGCTACAATCTGAATAGTTGTGCATCTGACATTGTATCCTCAATGCTTTGTGCATCCTCTCCTGATTCAATCCTTGATAAATGGTTAGGCCCCAAATTACTCTTACCCGGTTTTACAACAACCATAAACTCAAACTCTTGAAATAGTAGGACCCACCAGCATATGCGCCCTTGTAGAACGGGCTTGTTTACCAAGTACTTCAATGCCATGTGGTCCATGTAGAATATAAAGGGTGTTTCCAACAGATACTGCTTGAATTTGTGCAGCGCGTAGATCATTGACAATGCCTCGTGCTCAGTAGTAGTATAGTTATGTTCTACTGGGGTTAGCTTCCTACTAGCAAAGCACAAGGGGTGGTCAACAATTCCCTCTCTAGGTTGTGCTAAGATTGCTCCAATCACCATCCCTAAAGCATCAACATGTACATGGAATGGCTTATCCCAAGAGGGAAAGTGTAATATGGGCACAGTGATAAGCCTATTCTTTAATGTGTCAAATGCCATCTATTGCGCCTCTCCCCAATGAAATGTACTTTTGTGCTTCAACAATTTTTCCAATGGTGCGATGATCTTGGCATACCCCTTAATAAATTTCTGGTAATACCTCATATGCTTAAGGAATTTGTGCATCCACTCTAGATTGGTAGGCTCCCCCAATCCCACAATAATGGAAACTTTGGTAGGATCCACCAACAAACCTTCCTTACATATGATATGTCCCAACAGGGTGCCAAATGGAGTAGTGAAAACACATTTCTTAATGTTGAGGGATATACTCAACTTCCGACATCTCTCAAACATTAGCCTCAGATTGTCACAATGGTCCCTCACTAATCCATATACTATCCAGTCATCCAGGTAGACTTGTAGAAACTTGTGGATGAAGTCCTGAAACGCCTGAACCATAATGCGTGAAAACACAAGCAGGCACGTTCTTCAGTCCAAAAGGCATGACCATGTAGGAAAAAATTCCCCATTCAGTGGTGAAATTTTTCTTTTCTTGGTCCTCCTTTGCAATTCTAACTTGATGATATCCTGAGAATCCATCTATGAAAGAATAGATCTCACGCCCAGCTACTCCTTCCAGGATCTCCTCAGTGAAGGGGGTTGGAAAAGGGTCAATGACACATACCACATTCAAATATTGTAATCAATGCAAATCCTTATCCTTCCATCCTTCTTAATGTTGATGACCATCATACTTATCCATTTTGATTCTTCAACAACCTCAATGATGCCTGATGTGATCATCTTGTCAATCTCCTCCTTGACTTTGATGCGTAGATTCAGATTCATTCGATAAGGTCTCTTCTGAATTAGGCACACACCTTCCTTTAACTTGATCTTCATTTCTCCCAAGGAGTGGTGAACTCCTTTAAGCTCATGGTACCCACATGGAAACAAATCCTAAAATTCACACAATAGATCGATGATCTTTGAAACCTCCTTTTTTGTCCAGTAATCTCCAATAGTAGCCTCCTTAGGTTCCACCTCTGAACCAATGTTAACCTTCTTGGTTTTTAGGGGTTCATGGTAGGTGCATGCTTACTCATCAGCACTATCCATAACCTTGCGCATGCCCACAGTATGGTTAACAACCAAGTTTTACACTTCTTCACCATCGATCACATAGACCAACTTTCCTTTCTCTTTTTCCATGCATGCACACTCAAGCTGTATCTCCTCTTATTCTTTCTCATCAAAGTGTGCTTCTAAGCTAGGTTCACCCAATAATTCCAGTATTCTATCCTCCACCATGGAACTATCTCCCATAGTTAGGTGCTTAACAACTTGCAATGCCTCATTCACCAATGGCTTAGTACTCTGATACTTGAAAGCTTGAAGGAGATCAACTGTCAACTCCTGCCAGTTTCCTGTTTGACGGCGCATCTCTGAGTGAATGTACCATGTGCATGTGCAACCTTGTAAGGTGGAGTAAAGCTTATGCACCCATAAATAAGTGGAAAGGCTTCCGTGCCTTCCATCCAGGCCTTCTCACATGCTTGGACGTGAAACGAGGCAGGTTCCTTCCCATGATAATCTTGTATAATAGTAGTTGCATTACTTTGGAAAAACCTAACAGAGAACATGATTCTCACCTCGCACCACTCTAGAAGGTTATCACGATGGGTCACCCACCAATGTGCTGCAGTCCTGAGAAAGGTATAGCTAAGCATCCTTCTCCTTTTGATCTCACATCTCCACTGGGTCTCCATTGCTCGTAGGAAAACATCAAGGTTAGCTCCCCCAGTATAACTTGGAAACTTCTTTCCTCCTAGGTGCCTGACTGAGTGCACCTTTGTTACTCTTGTCATAGAGCCTCTTAACTACCTTCTGACTAACTCATATGTCCCATGTGCCCAATTGTCACATGCCACACTAGTTGTATCACTTATAGATTGAGTGTCTTCCCACTGAATAACACCTTCTTTTGTTGGTTGCACAACCTCAGGGTCCCTGATAGTGCACACATAAATTTTTTCTAGGTATTCTTCTCCTAAAGGCTCAATATAGGGCATTGACTTCCCATCCATCAAAGGAATGATAACACATTCCTCTTTGTTCTCAAAACTTATATACCCCTTATTGAAACGTAAGTCAACATTGTTCTTATAGCACCAGGGGCACCCAAGTAATGCTAGAAAGTTGTCTGCCTCAACAAGCGCTAAGACTTTGAAGTCTCTAGTGAATTTTTCCCCTTGGATGGTGATAACAACATCCTTTAAAACACCAATGGGAATTTCCTTTGTCTTATTAGCCATATACAACACATTTGAGGATGGCTGTAATGGGGGCCTTCCCATTTGATTCCATGTGTCTAAAGTGAGAACATTAACTTCTATGCCCATGTCAATTAGAATATTTCTTAGGATCCATCCATCAACAACTACATTCAAGGTAATATTTTTATCATAGTCAAGGCTATGAGGAGGAAATTTAGCATGCGAAACCTACCTCTCGCACTCTCCTCCAGCGCTTAACAGTTTACCTCTCAACCATTCTCCTAACAGAGGAATGATATTCTCTTGGCAAAACATATTACACACCTCTTTTACATCATATATAACTGATTGAGGGACCTCAACGCTCTTCTTCTACTCTAACTTACTAGATTACTCTTTTAGACACTGGATTTCCCCTTGAAGACTTTTGATTACGTCCATGGTCTCTTGATAGACTTCCTTCTAATGCGTAGGGTCTAGATACTTCCCATGTACCACTTCTTCTCTTGTAATCAGTGGTCTCTGCTTTGGTATCTCCCTAGCATGTGCAGCCCTTAGCTCATGTTCATCACCAGTATAGGTTCTAACTCTGACTCACATGCATCATTCTAGGCATCCACTGTTGATCAAACATGCTTTACACTCACCATCCTAGCGCCCTTATCTTTCCACTTCTTCTGGATCATGTGTTCAAATAATTCTGGGAACTCCTCATACTTGTGCTTCTTTCCACACCAAGAGCATTGTAGTAGATCAGGGCATTCACCTTATAGTGTTCTGTAGACCCACAGTTGTAACAAGTTCCACATGGGAACTCACTTCTTCCACCTCTATGGTTTCCATGGCCTCTAAATCCTCTGTGAAATCCTCTTCCACGACTCCCTCCATCCATGTTCCCTTCATAATGATGGACCTCATCCTTGGAACTTCTTGCAATACTAGTCTGGCGCACACCAGTATCAATGGCATCATGTATTTGGTCAATCAATCTACAATCCTTGGTGTCATGAGTAGTAGAGGTGCAAATTTTGCAATAGCAAGACACATTCTTATGGATCGTGTGTTGCAGTAGCAAACACCTACTTGCATCATGATCTTTGGAAAATCTCACAGTCTACCATCATCACACATACCAATCTCCAAGGAAAAATATCCTTCGTATGCCCTTCTACCTCACAATCCATACACCATAACCCACTGCGAGTCTCATGAGCCATGAGTTCACAGATAATTTCTCTAGTTACTTTGTCATTGCAGAAATTTGGGCTTCTAGGAATGGACTAACTCTTATATCAATGCTTCCTACTGCCTCAGTGCATGTAAGGTAGCCTCCAAGGCCTCACAGGGATCTGTGAAAGTCTTATGTGAAAGTGCCCTCCTGAACGGTGTGATCAATCCTCTGACAAACCACTGAGCATGCTGTGAAGGATGAATGTCATAAGATAACTTGGATATGAGAGTCTTGAAATGTGCATCATACTCCCACACACTCTCTGCCATTCCTTTTTGAATCTCCTTCAATGCGCTGATGCTTTTTCTGTTCAAACTCAGGTATGTGGAACTCTGCCAAAAAGGCATTATGCAGTGTAATGTAATCCACCATTGTCTGGTGTGGGTCATACTTCTTGTACCAGCTATGCATGTGTCCTCACAATTTGGTTGCAAACTGACTTGCTTTCTACTCCAAGGTAGTGATTCCCTTCACACCATAGTAACTCACACTTGTGTACATGTTCCACAACATCCTCAATGCCCTTGTAATTAGGTAAGTGGAGTGACATCTCATAAAACACTTGTTGATGGTGTTGTGGACCTTGTCCGCCAGATCCAAGACCTTGATTCCCTCTGATGTTACCTCCACCACCAGACCCACTAGATCCACTAGTGCCAATGCCTCCAGATCCACCAGATCCTCCTCCTATCATAGGAAAGGGGCCTAATGCAGTTGTGCCCCTACGAACCCACCGTCGCGCTAAACTATGTGTCAATAGTCTGTGATACCGAACCACTCCCATATGTGTTTCCTGTGCCACTCCCAGACATGATACTCAAACCTTGTGATCCCACACCTTTCCCAAATGTTGTGCCAAACAAAATACCCCCAAACACAGGAAATGACTGTGTAACCATAGATGTACCAAATGAAAAATTATACCTCCTAGGTGTCACTCGACTATGAATACCGATACCAACTAGATTATCAACACTTATCTCAGGAACTGGAAAACTAAGTGCAAGGGTCTGGTCACCATGTGGGTTAAGATGCACACCTACAAATCTTCTCCTTTCTTCATATGATGATCTCTCTCCAGAAGTCTGAGGGGGTTTCTCTTCCACTTTCCAAGATGGGGTAACTTAGACTGCTTAGGTTCCACATCCTCTGCGTGAATCTCAAATCCTTCCCACAACATCTACCTCCATAAATCCATCACTCCTGTAGCTTCACATTTTCTTTCCAACTCCCTCTCCTCAAGCTTCATTATACTTGAGCCACCTCTCCTCTCTCTCCATTTTTTGTTGCAAGGTCTGCCATCCTCTACCATGCCAGCTTTCACACCCTGCGCCTAGCAGGAGTTTAGCCAGCCATGGGAAAGGCTTCCAAACTCAAAGTAATGACCAGGATCTTGATAGCTAGTGGGATAACACATAAGAATGATCCTCTAGGATCCCTCAAGAACTCAAACTCAGTAATCTCTAGGAAAGAATACATAGAAATAACATATTCCAAGGTATAACTAGTCAACACTCTACTCCACCAGTGATCAACAACACGGGTCCATGTCAAATCGACATCATGCAACCACTGATATTCCTCCTAGGTCCAAACATGAGGTCTATAGTACCAACTTCATCCTTGATGCATATGTTGATAGCCATTCATACAACTCTATTGGGAAATAAAATAAGAATGTCTCATAGAGTTTGTGATACAGGTTATCCTCTACCCATTTTCATGCATCAAACTCAAATCCAGTATTGAACCTCTGAGAAAACTCATCCTCCATGTTTTTGAGCCACGCTTTGACACTATCCAAGGTCAAGTGCTCCATCATCACACATTTCTCTCACAATAGCTTCAAAAGAGGTCCCGAAAACGGAACCAAGATGTAGTCATTATTTTACCCTCAATACTTCTTTCTAACCCCAAGCGCATTGGCCTATCATCCAACATACGTTGGGTGCTCACCCAAGGTGCATGTGGTGCCGAGCCCCTCCGTTATGTGAGCTTTGCGAGAGAATTCCACCATTAATGGAGGATTATTTGTAGAAACAGAAGTACATTCATCTACTTTAAAAGGAAAAAGATATAACTAATAGATCTACACATCAATGCATCACATAAGCTAAATAAACATTGTAAGAAGTACAAGAAACCATATCTGAGTCATGATAAGCCAAATAACATGAGGGTTTACACCCATAAGAAAGTTGTATAGAATAGATCCATGTATATTGATTTAACAGAGTTCTAGTAGCCATATTACATTCAAAAGGGTCATCTCAGACCATATACATCAAATGACAGAGACTCAACTCCTGCAAACCTATATGATCAGAGATCCTAACTATGTTTTTCCCCATTATATCCCTTGTTACAGATCCCAGTACCCATACATATGCTTAATGGTATCCCTTACAACCCTCTAGCACTAAGTACTCTAAACCCTAGCACCATGAACTCCAAACCCTTAGCATTTCCTAACATTTCTGTAGCACTTCGTTACTCTCCTTCTCTTTCTCTACTTCACTCTTTACTCTACCTCCTATATCTCTGCTACTCTCCTATTCTTGTTCTGCACTCTATGTCTATTCCTGTCCCAAGCACCTCTTCAAATAGGATCATCGACCACCACTATGACTTATCTTTTGAGTAGATCATGTGCCAAGTGTCGATGTGGTCCTCCATTGGTGAATGCTTATCCTTTTTGCAAACCTTCCACTAACTGTAATGATGCCTCTGGGAATATTCCTTACATGGAATATCCTTTTCTTGACCTCCAAGGTTCCAAGCTAGCACCTTATCCACTTATCATGCCTAGTTCGAAGTCCTCACATTTTTCCTCAAGTGACTCCATGATGCCAAATATGGCTAAGTCCTTTAAACCCTTGTTTTCCTCTTGTGCATGCCCTGGTTTCACTTAAACCCTTCTTAAACCCCTTTTTCCTGTGTGCTTTTCCCTGAGCACCCTTCTATCTACTGATCCTGCATGCGCGTTCCTCTTGGTACTTAGCCAATATTTTAGGGTCCAAATAGGAAATAAAATTTTAAAATTTGGGGGCCTGAAATCGGGGTTTTCTCACTGTAACAAATATGTGTTGTGCAAGAAATTTATTTCACTTGGTTCTTCAAGGCTTCTATAAATTTGGAAGAATGTAAAAATCCCGCGTTGATCTATGTACAGGTTTTCAAGTTATGAATATTTTACTTCGGAGGTTACATATTCAATCTGGTGAAAAATGTGCTCGGAACCTTTAAAATTGTGATTTTTTATGAAAATTTTCTCACCGCGATCATGGGAATGTGTAAGAATTAATTCAAATGAAAAATTATGGTGGAGGAATCCTACAAAAAAAATTCTAGAGTTCCGAGTGAAAATGGAGTAATGTAGGGGGAATGAAGAAAATGACTAATTGTTAGGTTTTATAGGCATGAGAGGGAGAGAGGAAGGGGAGGGGACATTTTTTTCCCCCCTTGTTCCCTATGGATTGGTACATATGGAAACCAAGATTGTACCTTAGCCTTAGGATGACACATGGCACACATGGACATGTGTGGGAAAATGAGGAAAGGGCTTAGTTTGAGCACCCGAGGATAAATTTTGGTCATGTGAGGGACTTGGAAGAAGCATGGAAGGTGGGGTAACATTTTTCTACCCCCCTTTTCCCCTTGTAATTGGATAGGGGACGTCAAAAGTGTGCCCTAGCCTAGTGGTGACACTTGGCAAGCATGCGGAGTGAGCATAGGGGGCTCAAAAACTAGCAAAAAGTGCTTGACGAAGGTCTTTAGGGTCATATGATGAGTCCATGAGGATTAAGGTGGGGGGAAACATTTTTATTCCCCTCTTTTCCCCTTGGAATGGTACATAGGGACACCAAAATTGTTCCTCGGCTTGGTAAGGACAAGTGTCAAGCATGCGAAAGTTAGAGTAGGGGCTAGAAATTTGATGAAAGGTGCTTACCGAGGCTCCCCAAGGTCATGTTGGGGGTCCATGAGGCTTAAGGTGAGGGGTGAATTTTTCTGCCCCCCTTATATCCTTGGAATGGTATATATGGATACAAAAATTGCACCTCATCCTCATGGTGACACATTTCACTAAAAAATTTGGCTAAGGACGAAGCTTGTACCTTGGAGAGGAGATTGAAAATGACCTCGTCAAAGCTCCCAGATGAGTTTTTAGGAACTTGTTTATATTAATTTGAATAGAAATGGAATTTTGAGAAGTATGGGATGGGTCTCAAGGTCTGATTCAGATTTAAAAATTCTCAAAAAATTCCTTCTTGTTCAGGACCGCCAGTTGCGCCTGTGAAGAATGAGTTGTGGAAAGAAATGCATGGGTTTTGTGAAAAATATGAGATTACCACCATGTAGGGTATTGAATATAATTTCCATTTATATTTTTTCTGACCTCCAAATCATTCTTTATCTCCTAGAATCATCTCCCGAAGATCAGGTTTTTTTTGCAGTTCAAGCTCCTTCGACCTTAAAACACTACTTTTACTGAACTTGTTCCTAAACCACCAGATCTTTCCAAAATCTTCCTAAATCACATGGAAAATGATCTTATCTCATGAATACACCTCCCTAATGGATTTAGGGCTTCTAATATACTTCAGATAATATGCACCAACTTTAAAAGGCTAAAAATAGCCATTCCTAAGAATTTTGAAAGATCTACCTTGAAATGCATTATCTTGAAGGACTCCTTTGAACTTGTTTTCTTATTTTCCACACATGGGAAAGGATTAGACCATAGAAATAGACATAACAGGGTCAAAGCGTACAAGTGTGTCCCACTTTGTGGCCATAAATATTTTAAAATCTGACTAGTAAATAAATAATTAAAAAATACTATAAATTTTTTAAAAATTAGGTAAATTCTGGATGCCCTGCACCTTGGTATTTATAGCCTCTTAAAAATGCATGTTTGGTCATTTTATATGTGTTTGGTCATGTTTTGGTTGTCAGACATAGTTTGCTGAAAGTACAAAAACTACAAAAAAGTGGGACACAGTTATATGCTTTGACCCAACATGGATGGGAAAATACCTGGAACATGGGATGGATTTACCTAGAGGGGTTTCAGGGAAGGTTTACAATGAAAATTTTTGACACTAGGGTAAAGTTGTCATGTTTTCAAGTTGAATTTTTCCCTTGCAAAAACACAGAACAACAAACAAGTAAACTAAGACTCTCACACATTTAAATTTCTTGTATAACTTTTCATGACAGCCACAATATCATACCCAATAGGAAATATTGATGATTTCATTAATGGTTTACCTTTCTAAGGCTGATATTGAGAATTATTCAATCCATGTGGAACCTCATATGAAGTGGGTTTAGTTGATTTATCCAATGATTTTTTTTATTGTTATGATAATATTTTTGTTTTCCTTTAGAGTCATCAACAATTTTTCCTTTGTGACCATCGTTATTTGGCATAACCCTTGGACTCATTTTGGACTACATTCACATTAGAATCAACAAAACTACACATTTATGGAATATTCTTACCTTTCAAAAAAATCCTAACTTTTTTAGTTGTTTTACATGTTTCAGGATCATGATCCAATTCACACAATCCATAATACATCTCTTTAGGTTCAGTATTGACTTTTCTTGATTTAGTTTTAACCTTACCTGACCCTGTAGATGTAACTTTTGAGGATGATGGTTGATCATTTAACTATCTTTTCACGGTGATTAGCTCGTAACCCAAATTCTAAATGGAATTCAAAATTTATGTATTCTCTGTATAAGCATTAGATGATGCTTTATCTTTTAAACTAATATTGTTTAACTTCTTTTCATATGCCAAAAAAAATGTAAGAGTTTCCTCAAAATCATAAATCTCTTTATCTTCTAACACCAGCCTATAATTTGCTGGAAAATCTTTACAATAATATAACCGTGTAAATTTTTTACGAGGTCTTTCTTTTGCAAGTATTTTTTTTCTTAATTTGGTGAAACAAATAGTAAAATGACAAATGGTTTCAATGGGGTTTGTGATCATATTGGAAAGTTCATTTACTATTTCGAACTCATATTTGTCTTTTCCAAAGCAATCCTCAAGCCAATATTATATTTCAAACTATTTATTAAGGGATTTAGAAGGTATACTAATGAAAGATTTATAGGATCTTCCTTCTAATGTTTGTGAAAAAAGTCTTAAAGAAGATCTTTTATTGGTTACTCCTATGACAACACATATCAATTTGAAAGAGTCAAGATGATATTTCTAAAAAGACCCATACTCACCAAAAAATTAGGAATTTGAATATCCTTTAAATACGACATATTTTGAGGGTTTCTTCAAATGTCAATGGGATTTCCTTTAAGAAAATGACTAAGTTTATATTTGGCATTATCAAAATCTTCATCATCAAATATGTTATCTCTATTATGTTCAAACCTAGATATTGTATTTCGATTGTGATTTGGAATAGTCCTTAGTTCTCTTTCTCCTTTAACATCCATGTTGAAAATTAGAAAGAAAACGGCACAAGCTAAGAGATTGATTTAGCATAAATGTTTAAGAAGCTTCTTATCGTTAACAATATCTAAAGGTAAGACTTTAGATTTATTTTCATATTTCAAAGTTTCTTCTCTTTCGATTTTAAACTCGTTTATACTTTTCTATGATGTCTTCTTGAGTTTGGATATTATACCTTGTAATATTTTGAATATCAAGAGCTCTATCTTCTTATTCATTAAGAACTTCACTAGATTGTGAAAAATGTGCAACATAATCCCAAAGCGCACTTCAAATGTTAGAATTGATGTCTGATTGAGTATTCTTGATGAGAAAAACAACTTTATCAATAGGAATGAAACCCCTAATGGTTATTTGAAATATGATAAAGAGTATATAGTTAGAATAAATCTACTCTTGCAGACAGAAATAGAAATGAAGAAGAAGTGGATAGTTATAGGAAATCCACTTACATATGAGAAATATAAATTGTTCCCCGATAGATTCACCAAATTTGGTGTCAGCAAAAATTAGATTGACAACTAATCATCCCTTTCACCTAACACAAAATTTCAAGATGGAATCGGGCCAGTTTAATCATGATGATACTTAAGAATGGCTTAAGCGTGGGTAGTTTAAGTATAGGTTAATCATGGACCAACCCAAGACTCTGGGAAAATTTCTATCTTTGAAAATATATATATATATACAAGAAAACAAAAAATAAATAAAAGAACACATAACAAAAGACATGACAAGAACATATATTATTAAATTAGATATGATAATGAGATCATTTGAGTACCTTGAGAACTTTCCATTGTATTTGATATAAAATGTTAAATCAATTATTGATAAGATTGATTTCTTTAATAAATAAGTTATTATCAAACCTTTATTTGATAGAGTGAAGTCTATTGATTAGATAACCTCTTGAAAAGGTGAAAATCGTAGTTGATGATTTAATGATCTCATATTCATAATTTATTTATCAAGTAGTGTAATGATCTTGAAGAAAAAAATAGAAAAACAAAAAAAGGTAATAAACATAAACAAATTATTCAAAAATATGGCATATTTACATAATTTGTAAGATAAAATTGAAGATAGATATTTAGAAGAGTGTAGTCACTTTTTCACCCACTAAGAACAAGGGAACCTCATGCGCACTGGCCTATCACCCAGCGGGCACTGGGTGCTCACCTGAGGCGCGCGAGAGGGAGCCAAGTCTCTCTTTTATGTGAGTATAGTGGAAGGCATAGCTTATGACTCTGAATTAGTGAATTAATATACATGAAGAGCTATAGAGCTCAGGACGGCTTCTATACCCCTTTAGTCATAGTAGAACCAAAGCACACAACAGAAATAATAGAACTAAGAGTTGCAAATCTACTACTATACTTAACCATTCAAGTAACATTCATGATTATATAAGAACAAAATTACAATAGAAGTATGCAGGTAATACAGGGAAAGATTCTTAACACATTCGTCATGGTAACCTTATCACATTTATTCATAGTGTTACTTATAAAAGATTACATAAGGAAACCTGTAGTCATGCGCCATGTGTGGATCAATACATGTATTCTCACAAGACAAAAATTTCACTCCCCATTTCCCCATTACATCCTTACTTGAATTTTGTACCCATTTTCATCCCATAGTTCTTGCAATAATTCTGCAGAGCTCCGCTACCTCATTTCTCTCTCTTTCTTTGCCAAGGGCACGCGTATAAATAGGCCTCTGAGCTCTAACAAACTCCTATGCAGCCTCATATCTGGCCCCAAGTGTCAAGGTGTGGGTCACCCTGGGCACATGCCTCTCTGTGTCATGATTAAATTTTTGGATCTTTCTAACGCAAGGTATATTCCCTCCAGGACACCCTGTCGCTAGGCTGGAACCTTATCCGAATGGAACATGTTCTAAATGTGTTCTAAGTCCTAAATTGTTCTTCGTACGGCTACGTGCGTCGAATGGGTTCTTCGAGAATGGCTTTTAAACTCTAGTTTCTGCACGCCTACGCCTGTGTGAATTCCTTCCATCATGTGTGCACCTACACGCCCTTAAGATTTGGAAGCTAAATTAGGGGGCCCAACATTACCCCCACACTTCACCTATATCTCCGCCCTCGGGAACCTTCTCAAAGAATGTAGTACAAAAGAATGCAAGGCCTTGCCTTGGAAAAGAATGGGGGGGAAAAGAATAAAGAAAGGGGCAGAGAAAGAATAGGGGGGAAATTTTCCTAAAGAAGGAGGAGGGGAAATTTTTGCTGGAGGTCGGCCTCTAGTGTACTCCCAAGCACTGACTTCCTTCCACACCTTAGTGCAGATTTCACCAACCAAGGTGCTCACCTCGTCGTAAGTTAGCCCCTCCCCCTGTGTGGTAATGGTTTCTACCATAGTCTCCAGTTCTTTAGCATGGTCTTCATAGGGCATCCATCTTCCTTGTGATGACCTTGTAGAGCTCTTTTATCCGTGTTTTGATTGAGACTCATTGGTTCTCAATGGCCTTAGATTTATTTTCTACTTCGGCTATGATCCTTTCCCGCTCGGCTCTATTGCCCATATTCTTCTCTCTGAATTCCTTCAACTCAGCCTCATCACTGAGAAAGCAGTATGCTTGTCACTTTGTCTTGATCTGCGCACTGGTCATAAGTGACCCCCATAGTTTGTGTTGTCGTTCTTACATCGCCGAGTACCTTGTTGTATTTGGCACATGGAGTGTGACGACCTTCAACTTGTCTTCTTTCTCCAAGCACGCTGCTACCTACTTCTACCGACTCTAAACCCAAGTGCTGCCTCTCCATGGTGAGGATCCGAGTCAAGTCCTCTAGGCACTCCAGGGAGGATCTATACTTTTGTGCACAGGAGGGTTAAGGTCTAAGTGCTTCGTGGATAATCAGATTAGGAGATGAGCTCCACCTTCTTGGAAACTTTGCATGTACCCTAGCCTTTTCCTCCTGAAGCTCCCTCTACAGTTGAGCGTTGATTAATTTCTCCAGAGCTGAGATCCTTCATCAGCTTCACACCACTTCTTCCTTCCTTTTCTCTAACTGGTGCTCTAAGGCTCTAACCCTATCATTTCTACCTAAGAGCCTAGCCTTGATTTCCACTGAGAAAAATGTTCAACGCGTTGCACACTTGCTCTAATACTGATAACTTGTTGTGTGTTTACAATGGGGTTTTCCCCCTTTCCTTCAGCATAGCTTCAATACCGCTCCCTAGTTAATTTTGAATTCAATCTCATCGAGGTGGGAGTCGAATGCCCAAGATAGCATTTTCCTCGTTCGTAGGTATCCTCCCTCAGGGTCAAAGGACTCCATGGTGGTGAGCTCCTTGGTGGGCACAGTACTTTGGAAATGCACATGCAAAACTTTGTTAGGGTCATCAATGTAACTCATCCATTGTTCCTTACCCCCTTCCATGCATTTACTCCCCATGTGCACACGCCCTTGGGAACAGTTACCGAGAGAGTTGGTCCTTTCGTGCTACTTTCACTCTTCTCCTTCTATTCCTTCTTGAACTCACCGAGCACAAGGTCCACTGCTACGCCCCAACTCTTCATTAACCAAGGCATCAATTATCTTATCTGCCTCTCTTGTTTCCTTCTCATCCACCTCCTCCTGAGTGAGCTTGGGCATATCTAGTTCCTTGGTACTAGCCCCTTCGGTCCCCTGTTCGCCGCGCGTAGCCTTCCTCCCTTTGGGCGTATTTCCTTCTTACAAAAAATGAAGGCATCATTTGCATTCTTAGCCTCCTCTCCTTCTGAGTCATGGATATTAATTGGCTCTTGATCCACCTCTAGCTCCTCCCCTTCATCGTCATCCCTTTCGCCTACATAGGCATTCAGGTCGTTCATATCTTCAGACCCTTGTTCCTCCATTCCTTGTTCTTCTTCTCTGGCTGAAAATTTTGGAGTGGGGGATGTTATCTTTTCTTCATCTGAAGGTTCTTCAGGGGATGGTGGCTTCGCAGGCTCCGGGGTCTTTTCCTTGACCATCGTTCTTCTCTTCTTCCAGACATAGGTACTTGGCCCCGCAATACCTACATCCTACCTCCCCACCACCCCTTGTTCTTCCTCTTCTTCTTCTTTCTCCTTGCGCTTTAGCACTTGGCTTCTTCCTTCCCATGGGGTCATCTGGGATGGATATTTCATTTCTCTACATACACGCCCTTCTCGAACTTTGGCCTTATGCGCAAGGTAAATTCTGGTAGCAGTGCAATTCAGAAATTGGTAAGGTCATCAGCCTTACGATGTGCATGTCCTGTGACACGTATCTTTCAACGTATGTGCGTTCTTCCCTAGGTAGACCAGCTTCTTCCTCATCTCTCTGTGTTCACTGTCGAGGGTGAACAGGTTGAGTCTTCACTTCTTCGACTCCTTATATCTATTTACCCCTGCCTGGAAGAATTGGGTAGTAAAAGAGAAAGGGAGTTTACACTAAGGACTCCAACTGCCATCCACCAAGATAAATCTGCCAATGTAGAAGTGTTGGTACACTACGAACTCTGCTTCTCCTTCAATCATCACGGGGATTTTCTCTGGGATCCACCATTCTACCCTAAATACTATTCCTAAGGCACGTATACCATTTATCGAAGCATTCCTTATGCACCCCCATCATTGACTCATAAGTATATTTATGGAACCTTTTCTGCGTGTGAAGGGTCTTTGTTGAGGGTACTCCCATACAAACTTATCAGATGCATCTAGCACTCTGATTTCTAAGAACACAATGGTTATTAGAATGTTCCCAAATAATATATTTCATATATCCTCCGCACTGCTTATAATCTTGTCTGCTATGCACTGGGAGATATTGTACATGGCGCCATTCCGTGTAACCTTTCTACATACATTCAACCAGGGCTTGCTCACCTGGGTCCACCTCTCTTGTCCATTTATTTTGAAAATAAGGTGCACAACCATTTTTCATCACCGGATAACTAATATCCGCGACATCGTAGAACCTCGATCCCTTCTTATAAACCTAGGATGCGATGGTTTCCTTAATTGTCTCCTCATCCTGGAAGTTGTCTAGGATCGCGTCCCCTTTATAGCTTAGGCCTGTAAAGTGTGAGATTATTTGTGGGGTTATGCACATCTTGTGCCCTGTGAAAGCAGAATAAATATTCGTGCCACGTGCACATGTCATTAGCCATTGGTATAGGCGCTTAGGATTTCCTAAAGTTAGGGTAAACTCGTAAAGTTAGAGAAGCCCTTCCTTCTCCATTTTCACCTTGACTACATTGTTGTAAATTGGCATCCTGTCAGGTGTTCATTTGTTTGTGGGGCGCACCAGCTCCAACGCCATTTCCTTTACAATTATACTCAACCGATGATTGTAATTGATTACGGTTATTTGTCTAATGTTGGACTCCCACTCTTGTCCTAGCAAAACCCTATCTGGGTATTGCATCTCTGAGTACCATTCCTCATTTGTGTCCAAGGGGATTTCAGCTTCTTTCTTCTTTCCTTTTCCCTTCCCCTTCCCCTTCTTAGATTACACTACAGGCTTATCAACTGGTTTCGTGGCCATCATTTTACCCTTTGCTTTCATTCCTTGGTTGCCTTCGAGTTTTCTGAGGGTTTTCTTCACGCGCCCCGTGCCCTAGGGTACAAATCCTGATTCCTCGATTTCCCTATTTTCGATCACGGCGTTCTTTCACAACTTTCCTCACACCCGTAAATCACTTATGCTCTAGTTTGTAGATCAACCGGATTAATTATGCATGAGTTTCTGAGATTCTCCTTCGCACGAGTTAGCTCTAGAACCCTAGCTCTTGAAAGAAAATTGTTCTCCTTGTTTTCGCAAAGTAAAATAATGAACTTACCATCCTTGTATTTATAGCTTTTCCCACTTTTACACATTAAAGGCTAGGCTACCTACCACCGTACGACAATATTTAATGTGGCGTTTTCAAACAAACCTGACTTCAGCATTTTTCCTCGCGTGCCCAATCCTTGTGTGAAACATTTTTCACCCGCGCCTAATCCTTGTGTGAAACATTTTTCAACCTTTTGGCGCATAGACAATCCATCTTGACAGAAGACTTTTGCACGCATGTTACTAGTGCCAAAGGCACCTCTTCCATCCTCATGATTCTTGCTTTCACCTACCTTGTGTTTTTATGGTTTTTCTCCTTTGTACATGGATTTCCAATGGAACTCTATTTTGTCATCCATCTGCCTTCCTAATGCATCTTTTCAACAGGGCCAGTTCGAATGGTCTACCAACTCAATCTTCCTGCAGAATAACTTCATGCCTCTCTTCATCACCTCACCCCACACTAAATCTATGTGTGGTCCTCTACATAATCATAAGTTTAAAAAGTAATAAGGTTACCAGTGCCCAAGGCGTAAAACAAGAAAACAACGTGAAATGGAAAAACAAGAAAGGAAAAGCATAAAAGGAAACTCTAAACTAACTGGTAGAACTTCCTTATTTACAAACAACAAGAAGCATTATTTATAGTAGGGCTTCATCCTACTCCCATTGAAGTGTCTAGGTAATTTTGTTCCATCCAGCGCTTGTAGCTGGCATGCACCCGAATCAAGGATGTATGAAATTACATAAGGACCCAACCAATGCACCTTCAACTTTCCAGGATGGTGTAGAAATTTAGAATCATATAGCAATACCATCTGGCCAACCTCAAACTATTTGTTTTTAATGTGGCAGTCATGCCATGCCTTTTGTTTATCTTTTTCAATTATTTGGCTTCATCTTGCTAGTGAGCACCTTTTATCCAACTTTATCAACTCATCAATTCTCTCTTCCAGCTCTTGTTCATCCGTCCAACCCTCCTGTGCACACTATACGCAATGATGGTAGCATAAATTCAACCGAACAAAACAATCCTCCACGCCAAACACCAGTTGAAATGGTGTGTCCTTGTTCAACCTTTTATACGTTGTTCTGTATGCCCAAAGGATTGCTGACACCTTGTCATCCCAATCCTACCTCCTCCTACGTCACATATCTTAGTCAATATGTGACTAAGGATTTTGTTGAATGCCTCTGTAATCCCATTTGCCTGACGGTGATAAGGGGTAGTCTTGTGATGGGCTACCATGAATTCTACCAATAGGATCCCGATTGTTTCATTTAAGAAGTGAGTGCCCCTATCACTTGTTAAACTTAATGGGCACCCATACCTGTTGATAATGTTCTCCCACAAAAATCTAGCAGCCGTGGCTGTGGTGCAATCCCTAGTGGGTGCGGCCTCTACCCACCTTGTCAGATAATCAGTACAGGTAATAATATACCACGAGTTAGTCCTTCGTGTAGCTGGCGAGATTGGTCTGACGAAATCTATTGCCCACTTTTCAAAAGGTTCCACGCTGGTGATGGGGCGCAAGGGCATCTCCTCCCTTTTTCCAGGTTTTCCAAGGTGCTTAGCAGTGGTCATAGGCCTTGAAAAATTCAATACAATCCTGGTGAATTATTTCCCACCATAGTTCAGTGACTAGGATCTTAGCGCACGTAGTTGCATTCCTTATATAATGTCCTCCAGCAATCCCACCATGGGATTCTTCTATTATAACTATACGTTCATGTTCTAGTACACACCAGCGCAAGACCTCATCGTGGCCCATTTTATAAAAATCCCCATTGATCAACATGAAGGGTGTTGCACGTATGGCTAACCTTTTCCTTTCTAGAGAATTCATTCCTTTGGGTGCCACACCTTCCTTGAGAAAGATAGAAATGTATTCTAGTTCTGAGGGCACGCACCACAACCTAAATAGTTGTGCATCTGGCATGGTTTCCTTGATACTCTGTGTGTCCTCTCCCAAATCAATCCTTGATAAATGATCTGGCCCATAATTGTTCTTTCCCAGTTTTACCACCACTTTGAATTCAAATTCCTAAAATAGAAGAACCCAATGGCATATGCGCCCTTGTAACACTACTTTGTTTACCAGATACTTCAAGGCCATATGGTCAGTGTAGAATATGAAAGGAGTTTCCAGTATATATTGCCTAAATTTGTGGAGTGCATAGATCATTGATAATGCCTCACGCTCGGTCATTGTATAATTTTGTTCTGCTGGTGTCAACTTCCTACTTGTAAAACACAAAGGATGATCAACAATCCCCTCTCTTGGTTGAGCAAGAACGGCTCCTATTTCTATACCAGAGGCATCCACATGGACATGGAAAGGTTTATCCCATGATGGGAATCGTAGAATAGGTGCGGTGATAAGCCTTTCTTTTAGAGTGTCAAATGCCCTCTAGTGCGCCTCTCCCCACTGAAAGGCACTCTTGTGTCTGAGCAATATTTCCAAAGGCACAATGATCTTGGCATATCCCTTAATGAACTTTCTGTAGTACCCAGTGTGTCCAAGAAATCCACGCATGGTGCTTTGGCTGGTAGGCTCCCCTAATCCAACAATAACAACAACCTTCGCGGGATCTACCAGTAAGCCCTCTTTACATATGATATGCCCCAACAACGTTCCAAAAGGAGTTACAAAGATACATTTCTTAATGTTGAGGGAGATCCTCAACTGCTGACATCTTTCAAACATCAACCTTAAGTTATCACAATGGTCCCTGACCAATCCATACACTGTCCAATCATCCAAATATACCTGAAGGAACTTGTGGATGAAGTCCTTAAATGCTTGTACCACTATGCGCGAAAATACAACGGGCACATTCTTCAGCCCAAAGGGCATGACCGTATATGCAAAGCTTCCCCACTCGGTGGCAAAAAGTTGTCTTATCTTGGTCTTCCTTGGCAATCCTTACTTGGTGATATCCTAAGAATCCATCTGTAAAGGAATAGACCTCGCGCCCAGTCAACTCCTTCTAAAATCTCTTCAGTAAAGGACGTGGGAAAAGGATCTATGATATAAACAACATTTAATTCCCTATAATCCACACATATCCTAATCTACCCATCCTTCTTTATGCTAATCACCATTGGAATTATCCACTTTGATTCCTCCACAGCCTCAATGATACTGGATGTTATCATCTTGTCTAGTTCTTCTTTAACCCTTACATGCATGTTGGGATTCATCCTGTAAGGCCTCTTCCTGACTGGGCGCGCACCATCTTTCAACCTTATCCTCATTTCCCCCAATGAATGGTGGATTCCTTTCAACTCATGGTATCCACGCGGGAATAAATCCTCAAATTCACGTAAGAGATCGATGATCTTTGATACTTCCTTGTCTGACCAATAGTCCCCAATGATAGCCTCCTTGGGCTCCTCTTCCGAGCTGATGTTAAATTTCTTGGTTTTGAGTGGTTCATGATATGTGCGCGCACATGCATCTACATTATCAACTACTTCATGCGCACCCCCAACCGAATGGTTGAACATTCAGGTTCTCTATCTCTTCTCCATCAATAAGGTATATCATATTTCCTTTCTCCTTTTCAGCACATGCGCACTTGAATTGTATGTCTTCTGGTTCTTCCTCTTGAAACCACGCTTCTAAACTAGGTCCACTGAGTAAGTTTACTAACCTATCTTCTGCCATGGTGCAATCCCCCAGAGTGAGGCGTTTGATAGTTAGTAACGCCTCATCAACTGGTTGTTTGGTACTTCGATACTCGAATGTGTGGACCAAGTCAGTCTTTAATTCCTGCCAACTTCCCATTTGGCGGCATGTTTCAGAATGGATATACCACACATGCACACAACCTTGTAGTGTCAAATAAAGCTCATGCACCCAAAGAGAAGGTGGTAAAGCTTCCATGCCTTCTCCCCAAACCCTCTCACATGCCCAGATGTGGGAAGAGGCGGGTCCATTGCCATTGTAATCCTTAATAGTGGTGGGTACGTTACTTTTCGAGAATAAGATAGTGAGCGCAATTCAAACTTTGCACCATTCCAACAAGTTTTCACTATGCACAGTGCGGCCCACCACCTTGCTATTGTGCCAATCAACACATAACCTAGCATACTTAGTTGCTCTTCCTCCCTCCAGCGAGCTTCCATCTCTCTCAAAAATACCTCAGGGTATGCATCCCCAGAATACTTTGTTATTGTCTTCCCTCCCAGGCACTGAACTATACGCACCATTGTTACCTTGGTTACTGATTCTTTCAGATGTCACCCAATCAATTCATAAGTCCCACGCACCTAATTATCATATGCTATACTAGTAGTATCACTGACAGATTGTGCATCATCAAATTGGATGACTCCTTCTGTACGGTGGATGGTCTCTGGATCTCTTATGGAGCGCACATATATTTGGTCCAGGGATTCCTCCCCAAGGGGTTCAGTATAAGGGGTGGACTTCCCATCAACCAGTGGTATAACTACCTGTTATTCCTTGTTTTCAAAGCTTATGTACCCCTTGTTAAACCAGAGATCTGCATTATTCTTATAACACCACGGGCGCCCAAGTAGAGCTGGGAAATTATCTGCCTCGGCAAGTGCCAAGACTTCAAAATCCCCAGTGAACCTAGTCCCCTGAATAGTAATGGTTGCATCCTTCAAGACACCTATGGGCATCGCCTTTGTCTTATTTGCCATATACAACACATTTGAAGATGGTTGTAATGTAGGTCTTCCCATTTGATGCCAGGCATCCAGAGTGAGAACATTAACCTCTGCACCTGTGTCAATGAGGATGTTGCTAAGAAACCATCCATCCACTACTACGTTTAGGGTAATTTCTTTGTCATAATCAAGGCTATGAGGTGGAAGGTTTACATGCAGGATCTACCTTTTGTGTTCTTCCCCAGACGCGTGGCACCTTTTCTCTCAACCATGCCCCTAGCAGGGGAATAATATTCTCCTACCTCAGTAGTTTACACACCTCCTTAACCTCATCCAAGTCATCCCTTGGTGCTTCCACTAGCCTCCTTTGCTCATCTTTTCTAGTCTACTCTTTTAAGCATTGGATCTCCCCTTGTAAACTTTGAATTATGTCCATGGTTTCTTGGTAGACTTCTTTCTGGTGAGCCAGGTTTGGATACTTCCCATGCACTAATTCTTCTCTCGAAACTAGAGGTCTCGGCCTAGGCACTTTTTTTGTGTGCACATATTCCACCCTTGTTGTTACCATAACATGCTCTAGTTTTGATTCTTGTATTACTCGTGGAAGCCACTATGCGTTAGCCTTCTTAATACTCACCATGGCAGCACCCTTATCCTTCTGGTACTGCTGACTCATATGTTCATACAACTCTGGGCATTCTTCATACTTATGTTTCTTTCCACACTAAGAGCATTGTAGAAGATATGGACATTCATGCTTATAATGGTCTGTGGCTCCATAATTAAAACATGTCCCACGTGGGAACTCACTTCTTCCTCTGCGGTTACCATGACCATGAAATCCTCCACAGAACCCTCTTCCATGCTCATCTCCCTCTCTGCACTCTTCATACCGATGTTCATCTCCTTTGGAACTGCTGGCAATGCCAGTCTGGCACACACCAAGATCAATTGCCTCATGAATCTGGTCAATCAATCTACAATCCTTGGTGTCATGAGTGGTTGAGGTACATATTTTGCAATAACAAGATACATTTTTGTGGATCGCACGCTGTAACAAGGGGCACCTACTTGCATCATGGTCCTTGTGACATATCTCACAGTTTACTACCACGACGCGTACCACCTTCAGAGTACATATCCCACCATTATCCTTTGTGTGTCCTTCCATGTTATAATCCATGTACCACATCCCTCCGTGAATCTCTGGAACTATGTTGGTAGACAATTTCTCCAATTTCTTAGCCATGGTAATAATCTGAGCCTCCAAAAATGGGCTAACACCAGTGTCAACACTACCAACTACTTCAGTGCGTAAAGCAGCTTCCAATGCTTCGTGCAGGTCCATGAACATTTTATGAGATATGGCCCTCCTAAAGGGTGTGATCAATCCTCCAACAAACCACTGAGCATGTTGTGAAGGGTGGATATCATAAGACAGCTTAGAAAAAAGAGTTTTAAAGCATGCATCATATTCCCGCATGCTCTCTTCCATTCCCTGCTAGATTTCTTTGAGAGAGCTAATGCTCTTCTATTCAAACTCAGGTATGTGGAATTCTGCCAAGAATGCATTTCTTAGTGTGGTATAATCCACAACAGTCTGATGAGGGTCATACTTTCTATACCAACTATACACACATCCTTGCAAGGTCATCACAAATTGACTGGCCTTTCAATCCTAGGTCGTGATTCCCTTTACACGCCATAGAAGCTCGCACTTATGCACATGCTATCACGGCATCTTCTATTCCACTGTAATCTGGCAAGTGTAGAGACATCTCAAAAAATACTTGAGGAGGTGGCTGAGGCCCTTGCCCTCCTGATCCAGTCCCTTGGTTTCCTCTAGTGTTTCCTCCTCCGCCGGATCCACTAGATCCTGAGCCACCAGCTCCACCACTTCTACCTCCAGATCCTCCTGTGTTAGGTACAGGGCCTGTGTTTATCATGCCGAGTGCTCCCATCGTCCCACTAAATTGTGCACCAATAGTTTGTGAACTGGTACCACTCCCAATCGTAGTTCCTCTGCCACTTCCCAATGTGCTTCCAAAACCAGCCGTATACGTACTTTTTCCAAACATTCCACCAAATACTGGTAATAGTGTGTGAAGCCATAGAAGTCCCAAACAAGAAATTATATGTTCTAAGCACCGATTGGTTGCTTCCACTGATATCAAATGGATCAACTGTACTCTTCCCTCATTCAAAAAAATGAAGTGCCAAGGTTTGGTCGCTAGGTGGGATCAGATGTGTGCCAATGAATTTTCTCTCTCTATGCATGATGGACTCTCATTAGAAGCCACAAGGTTTTCTCTTTTACGCTTACCAAGATGGGGTACCACAGACTATTTCAGGTTTGACATCCTCTACATGAACCTCAACTCCCTTCCACCATTTCTGGCTCCATAACCCACTTGTAACCCCATAATTTTTATCGATCTCCTTTTCACACAATTCGTTATACTTGAGCCGTCTCTCCTACCTTTCCTGTTTAGTCATCAGATCAGCCATCCTTCCCCAACCTGGCTTCCTCACCTAGTACTCAAGGTGGTTTAGCCAGCCATAGGGAATGCCTCTAAACCCATGGTTACCATCAATGATTTTGATTGCAAGGGGAATAACACACAAAAATGATCCCCTGGGCTCTCGTAAGAACTGAAACTCAACAACTTCTAGACAAGAATACGTGGAAATGGCATATTCCAAAGTGTATCTAGTCAGTACTCCCTTCCACCAATGGTCTATAGCACGGGTTCACTTTAGATCAACATCTTGCAGGTTCTGATATGTTTCTTGGGTCTAAGGGTCTGATCTATAATGTAACCCCGATCTAGATGTATAAGCCAAGAGCCATTCGAATAACTCTACTAGGAAACAACAGAAGAAGGTTTTGTATAACTCATGGTAAAGAGTGTCTTCCACCCATTTTCGTGTATCAAACCCAGATCTAGTACTAAATCTCTAAGTGAATTCATCCTCTGTGCTTTTAAACCAATCTTCAACACCTTCAAGTGTTAAGCGTTATGTCATCACTTTTTACAGAGATCATGATATATTTCATGTTCCACTACAACTTCAAAAAGAGGTCTCGGCAACGAAACCAAGATGTAGTCACTTTTACACCCACTAAGAACAAGGGAACCTCATGCGCATTGGCCTATCACCCAGCGGGCGCTGGGCGCTCACCCGAGGCATGCGAGAGGGAGCCGAGTATTTCTTTTATGTGAGTCTAGTGGAAGGCATAGCTCATGACTCTGAATTAGTGAATTAACAGACGTGAAGAGCTATAGAGCTCAGGACGGCTTCTATACCCCTTCATTCATAGTAGAACCAAAGCACACAATAGAAATAATATAACTAAGAGTTACAAATCTACTACTATACTTAACCATTCAAGTAAGATTCATGATTAAATAAGAACAAAAGTACAATAGAAGTATGCAAGTAATACAAGGAAAGATTCTTAACACATTCATCATGGTAACCTTATCACATTCATTCATAGTGTTACTTATAAAAGATTACAGAAGGTAGGCCGTAGTCATGCACCATGTGTGGTTCCATACATGTATTCTCACAAGACAAAAATTTCACTCCCCATTTCCCCATTACATCCTTACTTGAATTTTGTACCCATTTTCATCCCATAGTTCTTGCAATAATTCTACAGAGCTCTATTACCTCATTTCTCTCTCTTTCTTTTCCAAGGGCACATGTATAAATAGGCCTCTGAGCTCTAACAAACTCCTCTACAGCCTCAGATCTGGCCCCAAGTGTCAAGTTGTGGGTCGCCCTGGGTGCATGCCTCTCCGTGTCATGATTAACTTTTTAGATATTTCTAACGCAAGGTATATTCCCTCCAGGACACCCTATCGTCAGGCTGGAACCTTATCCGAACGGAACACATTCTTCATGTGTTCTGTCCCAAATGCCAAACATGGCTAAGTTCCAAATTGTTCTTCGCGTGGCGCGCGTGTCCTGGGTTCTCTAAGAAGCCTTTTGAATTCTAACTTGCGTGTCTATACTTGTGCGCTTTCTCCTGTCATGTGCGCCTACGCGCCCTTAAGATTTGGAAGCTAAATTAGGGGCCCAACAAAGAGAAACAAATTTGTATTTATGGAATGTACAATGGTTACCAAAGCAATGTTTAACAAGAGTTATGATTCAAATAAAAAGCAAACATGGTTATCAATCTACATTTATCTTGAGATTGAAATCAAAATGTCATTCAGGATTGCTCTAGATATGACAGATTAAAATCTGCAATCAACTTACATGAGATAAAAATAATAATAAAATTAGATAATCAATAAAATAATATTAAAATGGGATATACCTGTTGTATCAGAAATGCATACTCAAACCTCAAAACAATGTCATCATAACACATGTAAGATCACTTATCTCAGAAAACCATTTGCACAAAAATATTCCTTATGAAATAAGATTCAAAAATTGCTACAATACCTGATTTCTCATCATCAAAAATGTATCATCCAAGTCCTTCTATAATTCCTCCCTTGTGTAAAATCAGTTACAACCGATTTGGCTCCAAATAATGAAATTAAATAATAAAATATTACATTCCATTTTAAGAGATACTTTATAATATTTTATTAAATATCAAGTGAAAGGACTCAGGTAACTATCTCTTTTAATAAATATGGCTATAAAAATATGAGGTATGAGACAATAAAAGACAAAGGGCCCAATTACTATTAATGCACTAAATAAAATACATAGCACATACATACAACATTCAAATCATTTAAATATAAATTCTTCATCATATCTAAAAATGATCATCAAAACATAATGAAACCAAGGCTAATGTGTGTGTGTGTGTGTGTGTGTGTGTGTGTGTGTGTGTGTGTGTGTGTGTAAGATCATAAACCTAGAGCTGTCATATGCAATGAAATCCAAAATGTTATTAAGTAATGAAAACATATATTCATATCTTGATAAACTATTCATCTTCAGTAAGATCAAGTAATAGAGTTATAGCCTCTGTCATCAACTCTACATATTCATAAGGACCAACTGGAAGGGTAGTATGTGTGATGTCCCATGTCTTCTCCTCTACTTCCAACTTCACCCACTTTAATGCCTTAGTCACACTAGGAACAATAGAAGGGGACCTAGAACACTTAGGTAGTGGGTGTGAATCATGTGAGCATGATGGCTGGGTATATTTAAGTAGCAATGGTGACTTAGTGGATGGTTGGAAATCATGTAGAAGCAAGTGTGATGGAGAAGAATGGAATGCACAATTAGAATAAGAATGGTTGTGTTCTTCCTGAGTACGATCAATGTTTTCATGAAGAGGAGTATTGTGAAAACTGTGGGAGGGTTGAACACGAGGATAATTCTTGATAACATGCAATACCTCATGTAAACATGGATCATTGGAATCAAATTTCATGGATACATGAGTAGGACCAACTCTTATAAAATTCCTCCTACTCAGAAGCATACTAGTTTCCCTTCGCCCACCTCTAGGTGAAAATCTTTATCATTGTGGTCAACCCCGAAAAATATCATGACCCCATGAATGGTGAGAACTTGATACTATATAAGTTCCTCATCCATCCCATCCTGGCATGCTATAAAATTGAGAAGAAATAACAAATTACAAAATAGGTTCAACTGAAAATAACTCCACAAGCTCATCAATTTTCTCAAAACAATAGTAGACTAAAATGCCCCAGTTAAATAACATGACAGATGGAAATCATTTATCTAATCATAATTAATTTAACAGTAATTGAATCTTTATCAAGATATTCAACATTGACCACACGTTAAAAATTCAATAATTCCAATTTGAATAAAAAACTTCATCAAACTTTAATCACCATTTCAAAATTCTATTTGTTTCCTCAATACAGCTTCATTTCAACATGTATGCCTCCTTGAAACTCGCATCTTATAAATGACATAGTCAAAATATACCCAAAATAAAAGGCTTGTTTCAAGAAAATCATTGCATTTCATAGAATCAGGTTTAACTTTTGTTTCTAGGCAATGTATTCATATTAAAATAATCAAAATAGAGTGCATTTTGAATTGACCCATGCACATAAAAAAAATTCCATACAAGACCTATAGTACTTCTTTTGGTTTTTTAATGTTGGAAACCCATTTCAACTTTCGCATTCTTCCCTTTTCTTTCCACAAATTCATAATAATTGTTATAGGAGAACAAATCTAATATCAACCAAAATATAAAATTGGGCATATCATATTATTTCCATCTAGTCAACAAGTTTTGTATTTCAACCAAAATGACATTGGCATGCACAAAACACAGATTTTCCAAAAATAACTTCAAAAAACTATATTAGAATCTTATCGAACTCATTAAAAATTTGAGAGATTCAATGAAAATATTGGAATAACACTTTGCATATTTGTTTCTCATTTTCTTTAACACTGAGAGCTCGAATTGGATCTGAAAACATATTACATGGGAATAAAATCAAACTTAATGCCCATGAAATCACTCTTTTGTTCAATAATATTTTACCCGTTTAATTATTTATAAAAATAGAAGTTGTTATCAGGTGGGTAATGAAAATAATAGTCCAAATGCGAGAATATTGCTTCAATGATTTCACTGTATAAGCTTCATCAAGTGTTATGAACTCATAGACTTCCAAAAATGCATGCATGCAAAATAAATGAAAATGGACGTAGATGGAGCAACTTCTTTGTGCTTTAATCAAGAGAAAAATACTTATGAATCCTTGACATATGATCACTTGCAATGGTGGAGTCTAAAATGAACATCTAGGCAGCCAAAATCTCAATAGAACACCCAAAACCAGACTTCCTTCACAAGCAAAAAACATAAAATGACCCAAAACTCTAAGTTTTTCCTAACTCGAGGCCATTAACGAGGTGAAATGAATGTACATGTACACATTCAAGATGCCACTACGGGACAATCACTATACAACCACCACCTCAAGCTTAAAAATTACCAATGTCCACAATACTTCACAAATCAAAGTATACACCATAGTCCAAACAAGGTCAAATGAAATAGTGACTATTTTAAAATATCTCCTTCTAATCAACTTATGTCATCTAAATCAAATGTTTAGCATCCATGTAAGGTGATATCAACCCTATCATTTGAAAAACACATGCCCATATTATGTGAATATCAAACCTCGGATAAAACGGTGTCAGATCATGTGATCTAAATTATATCACATTTCAACAATCTTTATCAACATGAGGGAAACAAGTTGTGGGATTCATTAAAATATGCAAAGCAGTAGCCAATCAATGAACTTAAACAAAATAATACTTACTACAAAACCCATGACATTTTCATTATGTCACCTTAAACATATCATTTTCGGAATGAACAGAAGAAATATACCATGATGCGAGCTTGAAAACCTTAAAATGATATCACAAAATGAAACCTAATATCCATTGTTGAAACCATACAATCTAATAAAAAAGATGCAGAATGTGGATTCACACTGACCCCAACGGTCACTCGAAGAGTGAACTAATGACTGAGTGTTGCACTACATCTCAAAATCCATGTAGTTCTTTGTGTGTGTGTGTTTCCATTCCCTAGGTTTCCCTTGTGCAAGTTACATGATGTTAGTGGGCTAGATCTAGATTGTTCCAAGTATGAAAAATGCGTGTGATGGAATATAATGAACTCCCTATTATTGACAAAATTTTACATACCACCATTTTTCTTTGAAAATCATTTTAAAAACTTCCCTATTCCCATTATAATACATCATACATGCATGTATTTGTGACAAGTCGAGTGGGGGACACTTGATATTTGATGCATTATTTAATTTATATAACATTAAGTGGTTTCGCGGCATTCTTTATTATATGGGTTGACTTTTGATTTTTGGAAATTATGTATATGTCATCTTGTTTGTCAAATTAGAAGGTGTGTGAGGCCAAGAAGGTAAATAGAAAGAAAGCAAAGAGGCCAAAGACAGTGGTCAATTAGTACTTTTCTTGCTTAGGAATCATATTAATAGTAGTATGTGATCATGACTAGAAATATACCCAAAATGCGCAATTTACCATCTACATTCGAATTACAAAAAGTTTCATTAGAGGAGGTGGGACCAAAGCATCCAGTTCGTCCCATAACATATGGTAGATATGACCCTCCCTATACGCTATGGTCCTAGGTCCATGTGCAGATGATCTGAGTGTTGGGATTGTGATATGCAATGGTATAGCCTATTTTGATGGATTAATATGACCGTTGTGCAAATATATAGGTTGTGTGTGCAAGCAAGAATGATTGAGATATATATAGGGATATGAGAATTGGTTAAGCTGGGAAAGTGTGGAGTAATGAAAAGGCATTGTATAATTTGTGTTATTTCAAGACATGAATTACTAAAATGATTGTTTATGCCTTCACTTTGGAATTTTAAAATTAGTTTCATCCTTCCACTCTCAGCAACATTCACTACACCCATTTTCTTTGAACAAACATTGACATTGTGCTACCTTAGAATCTTTTATTTCCTACTACATGATAGTGCAAATCCATAAACATATTACATTTGCATCCCTTTTGATGTATATTGCACCTCAAGTGCAATTTCTCTAGCTATTTTTATTTTGACAAATGGAAACGGGACTACATCCCTAATATAAACAAGGGCATGGTGATGGTAGCAGTGTAAATATTACCTTATGTAATATTGATTCTGCCTGTCAAGAGGGCCATTATGTTACATTTATTATTAGTGTGTGCCTTAAATCTATCCCCAAAAAAAAATATTTGTGGAAATAAAGGTCATTCAAAAAATTTCCTTATTCTATTATCGACCTTTATTATATATGATATGATATCTCATCATTAATCACTCCACAATTTAGTCAACAAGTAGTCATGTATGTGATAATTTGAAACAAGGAGATATTTACAAACTTAGGAAAATACCACATACTTATTCAACTCAGTATGCAATTGTTAGATTACAAATAGGGCATCAATGAAAAGTGTCTCCTCGGGTTTGAAACCATGTTTCCTAGAAACCTTTTTTATTGAGATTCCTATCACATTTGTAACAAGCAAATATCTTCATTTAGGGTATGCAAAAATGTTATTCTTATTGTATATTTTTATTAAATGTGTAACATTTCTAAAATAATTATCGAACCATGTTTTTATTTTAGAAGTTTCTACTTTGAACTAATGATAATGTTACATGAAATAATGGGCATTTTTCAATTGTATTGAGCTATCTTTTGTTGGCTTGGAGAAGTAAGCCTAAAAAATAAGAAAATCTTGTCCATAAAGCATTTGGACAGCCAGATTGTATTTTTCAAGATTGACAAAATGATACAACTAGATTGATGTCATTTATCACAAGTCATTGAGATATTAGCTGAAAATGTAATGGATTTTTTAATAAATGTAGTGAAAGAAAAACCCAAAATAAAAACCTTTAAATATATATCTCAATATATTTGAGATGGATGTATTTAAGATATCTTACAAGTAATAATTAGAAATGTTGTTTTTTTTGCAACATTTAGTATATTTTATATGTAAACCAGCTCAATGAAAATACACTTGACTTTGTAGTGCATGTTCTTTGTACTATTGGTTATATCTTTTATGAAACCACAACTTTCTTAATTCATAACTGAACAAAATTCTCTGGTTTTCTTCAAAATTTATTCCTAATATTTTAAAAAAAACTCCTGCACTTCAATATTTAAAATTAATCTAGCTTGTTATATTTCTCATTTATAGCGTACTAGCATGTTTTTTCTTATAAGATTTCAATCTTTTAGCGCATGCACTATCCATGATTATTTCAAAGGACTAAGAACTATATTTTATTCACACACTATGTTCATCAAGGTGTGATAGGTTTCATTCTACTTACACCATCATCATCAATATTTGGTGAGAGATGAAAGTTTCCACTTCTATTAGTTCGTAGGTAAGGTCCATGTTATTTTATGGGCCAAGTATGAATGGTGTTATACTTGTTTTATTCACATTTTGGAAATTTTTCACAAACTCACTACATCTCTTCAATGGTGTATGGATAATTGTCACTACATAATGAGAAGGGATTATTATTTTGGGTGTTTTGATTACAAATTCCCTGCTATAAATGTATGTATAGAAATAATCCATACTTTTTTGTATGTGACCTAACTTATAAGTGTCATTTACGATTGATTTTATGGTCTCATTTTTTCTTTTTTTCCATCATGCACTAAGTCCTTATATTTCCAACTTGCTTGTAGTTATCAAATAAAAATTATGGTGGTCTGTCATGAGAGGTACACAATCCAAAATGGGTTGTTGCAAAATAAATTCCCCCATATATAACATAGGCTTTAATAATTGAAGGATCACAAGACTCGGTCTTACAAAGGTTAACATGTAAAATATATGCTAGTGGTTGTTTTCAATTATTTGACAAATCCAATTACAAAATTTATTTTTTGAACATCAACACTCTTCACTTCAACAACAATGTTCTTTATTTATTTTATCACCTTATTGATGTGACCTTTGGACCTTTAGATACAATTACTACTATATAATAAAAGGGTTTTTTTAACTCTATGAAGACTGAAATTGCTTTGACTTCAATCCCATGCAAGGTGCAAGCTAAACACGTTGAGCTGGTGTGGGAGAGAAATAAAGGATAATTAACATTAATATGGTCCCATGAATTTTTATTTTTCTCTATAGATACAAAACAAGAGACTTTATCAGTGAAAAAATTGCAACCTCCTGAATCCCAAATAGAATATCAGAAGAAAAAATTGGGAGGGAAGCTTGAACAGATATACCAAGTGGAAAAACAATAGCCTAAAATTTTTAAGCAAGTTATTTTAATTTGTGCCACCCACTACTTTATGGGGCTAGAAAGTCTCTCCCTAAATTTTAGTCACTCAAAAAATTTATGAATTTTCAAGGATTTAAGTGGTAATAGTAAAAAAATTACATGGAACCACAATTCCTAAATAAATAGGAACATTAGCCTCCTATATGAGACAACCTTTTTTAGTCCTAAGAAAATTAGTTGAAACCATTTTTTCCCAAGTAAATTAGACAACATTTCTAAAAAATTTCATATGAAATTCTAGGACAAACCACATAAGTGGAAAATTGAACCTACAAATGGGACACATCTTCATGCAAAAGTTATATCCATATAAATATTAGAAAAACATGATCTAATATATTTAGTTTGCTTTCGTTAAAATATTATAATATTTTTTTCATTTATTAAAATCCTCTAAATTAATTTCTTTCATTAAAATATCGTGACATAATTTCATAACAAATTTATATTTAAATTAATTTAAAGCTTACCCCGAAGTGTTGCAACTACCATTACTAACAAAAATTCAAGGGGAAAGTGCTTATATGATAGAATTTTAAAGCAAGTATATAAGATCACACTTGTATTATTGATATAAAAAACACTTAGAGTGGATAATTGTATGTTATATAAGTAAAACAAAAAGTAGGGGTTTCGTGAGAGGCTTCATTCCTCTTATTATTGAAGAAAAAACACCAATAATACTAATAATTGTGTTGATAAGAATTCTACAATGCTAACAAGGTAATTGTGTGACTTTGTAACTATGTCTATAGATATTTTTATACTGATAGGAATTTTACAATGGTAGAAAAGGGTGGTAACTAATGGTGTGGTTGTGTAAACTTTTATTCTCTATATTGAATTTGAAGTCCATTTGATTGCCACTTATTTCTTTAAAAGAACAATTGGAGAAATCAATCAAAAAATAGCAATATATCAACTATATGATAGAGTCTGGGGGGCATTTTTTCCCACAAATATTTTTTTGTGTCGCCAACACGTGGGAATATATGAAGAGAAACTAATGGAATTATTTATTTATATATATATATATATATATATATATATATATATATATATATATATATATATATATATATTTGCATTAGTTATGTCAAGATGTATTCTACAACAGTAGCATGGAGTGGAAAGATATGATGAAATTCCCATGATTTTTTTTCTAACATTAAACTTTCTCTCATTTGACCATCATGGAAAAATTTAAACCTTAAATTTGATGTTCATTTCACTATCACTTAAAAAACATAATTTCACTTGTAGAAGTCAATTGGAAAATAGTAATATCTTTCCCATACAATAGAGACTAGGAGGTCCATTTTTTCCTAAAACAAATTTCCCTTGTCAAACATGTGTGTGTGCATGCGCGCGCGCGTGTGTGTGTGTGTGTGTGTGTGTGTGTGTGTGTGTGTGTGTGTGTGTGTGTGTGTGTGTGTGTGTGTGTGTGTGTGTGTGTGTGTGCGCGCGCGCGCGCGCGCGCGTGCGTGTGTGCATGTGTGCGTGTGCGTGTGCATGTGCGTGTGCGCGTGCGTGCGTGTGTGCATGCATGTGTGTGTGTGTGTGTGTGTGTGTGTGTGTGTGTGTGTGTGTGTGTGTGTGTGTGTGTGTGTGTGTGTGTGTGTGTGTGTGTGTGTGTGTGTGTGTGTGTGTGTGTGTGTGTGTGTGTGTGTGTGTGTGTGTGTGTGTGTCGAATCAGTGGAATATTAGCTAAATATGAAATAGACTTATTAATCAATGTGGTATGGTATAGAGTTATGATAAGAAACTTGAAATTGATATCTATTACAAATCACAAGTAGATGTATTTAAGATATTTATATTAGTTAAGCATGGAAGACAACACCAATGTTTAAAAGTACTTAATGTAGCTTTATATGCATCAATTTTGGTTGGTTACATCGAGAGGTGTTCTAAAATGGGAGCATTGAGTGGAAAGATATGATGTCATGCTAGTGAAATGTTTATTTTTGACATTGAATTTGATGTTCATTTAACCATCATAGGGAAATTTCAATCTTGAATTTGGTGTTCATTTCACTATCACTTTTTTTTTTTTAAATTGTCTGGATAAGTCAATTGGAAAATAGTACTATCTTGCCCATACAATAGAGTTTGGGCACTATTTTTTCCTAATTTTTTTGTTAGGTTGATGTCATTTGTCAAAAATAAATGGAATCTTAGCTGAAAATGTAATAGACTTATTAATCAATGTGATAGGGTGGAAAATTGTAATAAAAACCTTGAAATTGATATCTATAATGAATCTCAAATAGAATTATTTAAGCTATATGTACTTATTAAGTGAGACAAATTCATTTTTTTAGTAATACTTATATAAATTTATATGCACCAACTAAAGTTGGAAGAAGTCAAGTGGCCATATGAACCTGAGGAAGACAACACCAATGTTTAACAATACTTAATGTAGCTTTATATACACCAATTGTAGCCGGATGTAGTCATTTTTATGCCCTTAGAATAACCTTCTAATCCCATGTGCGTCGGCCCATCACCCAACGGGCGCTGGCACTCACCCGAGGCGCGTGCAGGTGCTGAGCCCCTCCTTTATGTGAGTTTTGTGAGAATGCATTGCTTAAGGACAGAAACTTATATGCAAAAAGGTAAATGATCGTGTATTCATTCTGAGAGCCTAGGGTAAGTTATTATGTCAATACATTCATTTAGAATCAAAAGAAACATCATACAGATAACAGATATGATCTATAACATAAAGAAATGGTAGTAGGGTATACATCCATGAACATTATATTCTTATAACATAAGCATATATTCATATTGATCATAGTTCTATAGCCACATTACATTCACCAAGGCCATAATAGGCCAATGCATCAATGCAGATAAGAATCATGTATCAGAAGCCCTAGTTATGCTTTCCATATTAAAAAAATTGTCACGCACTCATCCCCCTAGGTATGTTTTCACTCCTACAGTCCTCTTAATGAGAACCCCGACCCTATGGAACCTTCTATTATTTCTGCAAATGTTCGGCCATCATTCTCTCTATGTTGATTCCTCTTCTTTCCCTTGTTAGCGTGCCTTTTCTTCTACCCTAGCATCTCTATATATAGCTTTAGCATCCACCGCCATGCCTTCCTCTAGGAGTAGATTGCTTGCCAAGTCTCCATATGGTCCTCCAATGGAGCATGCTTATTTTGATCTGAGATCTCCACTTCTTGTAATGATGTCTTTATGGATCCTTCCATTGTATGGAATATTCCTTTCTTAGTCACCAAGTCACCAAGCTAGCACCTTATCCACTTTACATGCTTAGTTAGGTAACTCTTTTCTCATGTGCTTTCTGGAACACCAAATATGGCTAAGTCTTGAAACCCTTTTCTTTATCTTGTGCGTGCGCCATGGTTTCTACAAAACCCTTCTAAAACCCTTGTCCTGCGTGCTTTTCCTTGTGTGCCATTCTTCATATTGGTCCCGAGCGCACACGTGCCCTTGGGGACTTAGTCAATATTTTGAAGCCCAACATCACCCCGCACTAAGCTTGTTATTTTTCCTTGGAAACATCCTTCCTTCAAAGAAATAAAGAATGGTGGGACTCTAAATAGTTGGAACAAAGAATGAAGGAATGAATAATGGAAGAATTAAAGAATGGAGGAAAGAAGAAGAATATGTTTATTGCTGAAGAATGAGTGGGAAATCCTTCCTTATATCTACCTCAATCTTTTCCCAAGCATATACTTCATTTTACGTTTCCTAGAGTAGGTCGTCCACCAAAGTGCTTACCTCGTCGAAACTCATCTCATCCCCATTGGCACCCATTATGTCAATGATCCCTTCCAGCAATTTTCCAAGGTCATCCAATGCATCCATCATGTGGGTGATCTAGGGATATAACTCCTTTAGCCGATTTTTAATCGAGCCTCTTAGGGTCTCAATGGCTTTAGACTTCTTCTCCACCTCAATCAGGATCTTATCCTGTTCTGCTCTATTCCCCTTATTCTTTTCCTAAAAATCCTTGAGATTTGCTTCATGGGTGGCAACTAAAATTCTTACCACTCTATCTCTGTTCGTGCAATTATCATAAGCAGCTTCGGCTATGCACGTGGCATATTTTACAGCGGCAAGGAGTTTAGTGTACTGGGAGACTACTTCCACAACCTTCAGCTTCTTTTCCTTCTCTTGGCACTCCATTGCCTCTTTTGTTGACTCTAAGGTGAGTGGTCACCTTTTCATTCTAAGGATGTGAGTTAAATCTTCTAAGTATTGCAAGTTTGATTTGTATTTCTACTTGGGCGGTGTAAGGTCTGGATGCTTTAAGATAATGGCATATGTAATCATTTCTACCTTCTTTTAGACCTCTCACACCTTTTTCTTCTCCTCCTGCAGCTCATGCCTTAGCTGTGCACTAATCATCTCTTGTAGATTTAGGTCCTTGTTCTTTTCAATGAGCTCCTCCTTTTTCTTCTCTAATTACCCTTATAGGAATTTTTATCCATATTTCGCCCCCGGGAAAAATATTGGATCAGCCATGACCCTTGCGAGAAGAAATAGAAGAAACAACTTTGTCAAGTCGTTTCGTGTCTTAAATATATTTTACAAGCTTCAGGAAAATTCAACAATTGAATTGTAGGGTCAGAGAAGAAGGGGTAGTGTTGCAGAGAGGCCAGGAGGAAGAAGTGGAAAAATGGTGTTGAATCAAGGAATGATGCAGTAAAGACGGATTTGGGGCATATTTTATCAGATGCATTAACAGCAGTGGTTGAGCTTCAACCCACTTTTCTCATTTCCCTCTCTATTTCTTCTCTCTAATCAAATTGTAGACACCAAATTTGTGTCTTACGACCCCTTGTGACCCGCATCTCATCTCGCAACTTAACCTCATCACCTAAACCTTACACAATTATTTATTAATTACCTTGTAATTGATAAATCCACATCACCTTACCTTCCACCTCATTTTGCCACCTCATCATGACCTAGCCCTAACCCTAAACTAACCTAATTAAGACCTATGACTTGGTCTAGACTCACATCCATAACTAATGCCTCCTTACTCGCACCCAAAACCGACCTTCTAGCCACTTGACCAAGCCCGCAACTGATCTCTCGGGAGAAAATCAGGGAAGGTGGGCTATTTTACTAAAAATAGCCTACTTTTTCCTTACCGATGCCGGTTCCTCCTCGACCACCATCGGTTACGCAACCGCCATCGGTTCCCTGTAAATGGGGTCCCCAAACCAAAAACAAAGGATCGGAATTTCATTTTGGATCAGGGTCGAATGATTTTTGAATCAACAGAGATCCTTGGGAGCGAAAAACAGAGTCCAGATCTTCACTTGACCGAGCAGAGACGAGTGAAGAAACCAAAAGCATTTGAAGCAAAGGAGATCAACTTGCATCTTTGTCAAAACCAGTAAGTCACATCTTGCATGTCCTCTGTTATAACATTTCTTATGATCTTTGAATCACAGCCCTCCTAAATTCGTTTCTGAATCCACTACCCAACGTGCCATTGCATCTAACTATCATTCATTTACCTCTCATCACCTTATTTCCTAATACCACCTATATACAGCCTTACAAACAACACAACTACCCCACAAAGCAACTAACCTACAGATCCTAGAACCCACCGGTATCGGTTATCAGTAACCGGCATCGGTTATCAGTAACCGTCATTGGTTCCTCTGATCAAAACCAGAAAACCAGCCTTTCCCCTACCCAGTTCAACGAAGCAACTTAATTGATATTTTACAGTCTTTTGTGTTAATTCATATTAGTAGGGAAACTGACCACCTTCGAAAGGAAGTTTTATATTTCCTGGGCCCAAGGCAGTTTCCTCATTTATTGTCTAATCAAAATCTTGTGGTCTTGTGTTCTTATTTGCAGGTAGTCCTTCCAAGACAAAAAGGAGTTCTTCGTAATCAGCCTGATCTTTCTCTAACGGTACGCGCACACCATCTCGACATTTTACAGGTATTCCTCCTAGCCCCTAACCTTATCTGTTTCTAAAAGGAACGAAACATTCTGAGTGAAACACAAATCTATAAATATAGGGGAAGGATTCATTGCAAAGGGTTGTTCATTCTTCTTCCCTGCCTCCCTCTCTCTTTCTTCTCTAATGTCGAATGTGGAGTTTATGTCTCCTCCCTTGGCTTTGTAATGGAATTTTCTTGCCTCTTTCCCATTAATGGTGTACTGTGTGAACTCCTAGAGAAATAAAATATGTTTTCATGATGTGTTTTTTCCATCCTTTTCTCATTTTGTTGTCTCTTCTCACCTCTCACCATTACAGGGTATATTGTGCATATCTTTGATGTCCATTACAGGTTTTGGAAGCTTTGATTAAGGGGTTTGAAATGGTGTTCTATGCGAACTTTATCCTTAGTATGTGATGCATCTGTCCATCCTCTCTATTGCTCACCCCTCTCCATTTTAGGAAGTTGGGTTTGTGATCAGCAGTTCCCTTTTCTCAGTGATATCACCTCTATAGTGTAGGATTTCTTTATTTTCATTCTCTCTCTCTCTCTCCTTGGTCCCTTGCAATTGTTAGATTAGGAGTAGATAGTCGCATTTCATTCCTTAGAAGTAGTTTAGTGCTAGGATTAGGAAGAATAACCAGTCTTCTCTAGAGGATCATTCCCATTCACAAGTCCCACAGCTTGGGGAATGATCCAATGTTATGCAAATCACACCAAATGACCATGCCTTAGAAAATTAGATCCATAACTAATTTGGGGGTGTTGTGATTTCACACTAACAGTTTTGGCACGCCCAATGGGACAAGTCTGAAGCAGCTTACCACTTCATTTCATCAAGTTCGATGTGCTCTTGGTGAAGATTTTAGCCTTTGGAGGCACTTTCAGGCACATCTGGTGACTCCATCTGGTCAAAAACCCATTCTCTATGTTGCAGACCTTTTCCATCCATTTCCACTCATTTCATCCATTTTCTTCTTCCATCTCTTTTATTTTCTCCCATTCCATGAGGTTGTGCAATCATGACTTCATTCCCTTCATGTTACTCACACTTACAACAATACAATCCACCTCCAATGTATTTCCCAACTCCTCCAGATCAACATTATAATCAGATCATGACCATTATGCTTACCCATATGAGTAGTGCCAAAACCAGTTTGACTATAAAGCTTATCAAGGACAAGGGGATGCATATGATGGTGATAGTTATACAGAGGATGCTGGTCTACTGGAGAAGATTCAAAAAATGGATGCTAGAATGGTTCAGTCAAGGGGCATATCACAAATGAAGGCATTCAAGATTAGTTGTAGGGCACCTCGTCCATAGGAAGGCCCTTTTTCAAGACATTATAGCCGTCATGAGAATCTAGACTTCATGGTTGAAATGCTGCCCCAACTTGCACAATGGACTGAGGAGATCGAGGCCTATGAATTTGGTGTCAGGTATCCTTGTCAATGGGTAAATCCTACACTATTATCTCGTAATTTTCTCTCCACTCCTCAAGTAGCATCATCTCAATTTGAGCTTCAATTTCCAAGCTTCCCATTGTATATTGCCCCAAGTGTGAAATCCATTTCTCCATCCCCTAGTCTTCCATGCCATTTTAGTTCTTCTGCCCTTTTCCCTTCAAAATAGTCATCCCCTCCGAACAAACAAGAATTTTCACCTCCCTCCCCACCAAAAATAATTGCAAAGTTGGTTGAACCCCAACCTGCCACTCCTCTTACTTTTCCAAGTCCATGTTGGGAAGATACTCAAGAATCCAATCAAGAACAGAAAGAAGAGGAGCCCAACAAAAAAGAAATAATAGACAATCTGATGAGTTGGACTGCTAAATTTGGGTTTACAAAGATCCCCTTGATGGTCAAGCCAATAGAGGAGGTCAAGGTTGAAGAGCAAGTGGTGGATGAGTTTGAATTTACAGCAGAGGAGGAGGACCATATAGTTTCAGAGGCCCTGAGTCTGGAGCAGGCTATAGAAGAACCTTCATTTCTTCCTCCCACTTCATCCCCTTTAAGATCTGATGTTGAAGAATATTTTGATCTTTCAAACTTCATATTTGAAAGTGAATGGAGCCAAGGTGATCAAGTTGTAGATCAGGAAGGCACCATGGAGGAGGTAGAGCACATGCAATAGGACAACAAGGAGGCAGACTTCCTGTCAGAATTGGAAAATTCCTTTAATAAAGAGGAGCCTGAGGAGATAACATCATTTTTTCCTCCATATTCAACCTTCCAAGCACATGAACCTACTTCCATGAAGGAGAACATCCAAGGACAACAACCTACATCTCACAACGGCCCTCTAGAACCAAGCTTGGAAGATCTTGATCTTCCATGTTCTTCAAAGGAGGAGGAAGAGAAAATGCAGGAGGATGTCATCATCTCCCTCACACCATCCACTCAAGAAGGTCTACAAGAAGACTCCATTTTGGAGTTGAATTTCAGAGAGATGGGCACATCCAAAGGATCAGACTGTGCCCAATCAGGTACTTGGTTTCTTTGGAGCCAAAGGAGAAACCAAAACCAGTCATGCCTACTTCAGGGCATGAGGATGAGCTACAAAACACGAAGGATCAGATACCATACCTCTTCAATCCAAATGTAGAGAAACTAAAAGAGGTATTAGTTTTGTCTTCAGTTGATACTTTGGTGATTTGGGTGGAAGAACAGCGTGTAGTTAGTTTTTCACTCATCCAACCAGCCATGTTCAATGCCAAATCAGTTACATGGCTGCCATTTTTGAGGAAGGGAAGCTATTTCTCCCTGTCAGTTGCAGGTTTTGTTTGAGTTCCCTTTGCTCTTGGTTAGAGTAGAGTATGTAGGTTTGTTTTCAGTAGAAGAAGTGCTTTTGCACACTCTGCATTTTCCATTTAGAGCATGTATGATTTTCAGTTTGTACATAGTTTTTGGTGTTGTTGTATTAATCTTGCACAGTGCATTCAGTTGGCTTTTGGTGAAGTTCAACTTCAAGTTTCAGCGGGTTTCCAAGTGATTCAGAGGTCAGCAAAGTGCAGGGATTCGAGGATTCCATTTTATAATAAGGATCAATGTCAGGCCATCATTCTTGACTCCATACCCAATGGATGCTCTAAGGCCACTGGTCTCTTCATCTAGCAAGAAGATGTCCCTATGAGTCACCAAAATTTTATCCATATTTCACCCCCCAGGAAAAATATTGGATCAGCCATGAACCTATGTGAGAAGAAAGAGAAGAAATGACTCTGTCAAGCTATTTCATGTCTTAAATTTATTTTATAAGCTTCAGGTAGATTCAACAATGGAATTGCAGGGTCAGAGAAGAAGGGGTAGTGCCACAGAGAGGCCAGAAGCAAGAAGGGGAAAAAATTGTCACTGAATCAAGGAATCATGCAGTAAAGATGGATTTGGGGAATATTTTATCAGAAGCATTAACAACAGTGGTTGAGCTTCAACCCACTTTTCCCATTTCCCTCTCTCTTTCTTGTCTCGAATCAAATCTATAAATACAGGGGCATGATTCATTGTAAAGGGTTGTTCATTCTTCTTCCCTGCCCCCCTCTCTCTTTATTATCTAGGGTCTAATGTGGAGTTTAAGTCTCCTCCCTTGGCTTTGTAATGGCATTTTCTTGCCTCTTTCCCTTTAATGGTGTACTGTGTGAACTCTTAGAGAAATAAAATATGTTTTCATGATGCGTTTTGTCCATCCTTTTCTCATTTTTTTGTCTCTTCTCACCTCTCACCATTGCAAGGTATATTGTGCATATCTCTGATGTCCATTACAGGTTTTAGGAGTTGTGTTTAAGGGGTTTGAAATGGTGTTCTGTGCAAACATTATCCTTGGTTTGTGATGCATCTGTCCATCCTCTCCATTGCTCACCTCTCTCCATTTCAAGTAGTTGGGTTTATGATCAGTAGTTCCCTTTTCTCGGTGGTATAACCTTTGTAGTGTAGGATTTCTTTATTTTCATGCTCTCTCTCTCTCCTTGGTCCCTTGGAATTGTTAGATTAGGAGTAGATAGTCACATTTCCTTCCTTAGAAGTAGTTTAGTGCTAGGATTAGGAAGAGGAACCAAACTTCTCTGGAGGATCATTCCCATTTTCAAGTCCCACAGCTTGGGGAATGATCCAATGTTATGCAAATCACACCAAATGACCTTGCCTTAGAAAAGCAAATCCATAACTCATTTGGGGGTGTTATGATTTCACACTAATAGGAATATCACCTGGTCATTTTCTTCAGAAAATTCTTGCTTCAACTTCCACTGAAACCTTGTTGAGCACATTACAAACTTTTTCATCAGATAATTACTGAGAATTTACCTGCGGGTTTATCCCTTTTTCCTCTGGCATCTTCATCAGTTCCCCTTGGCTTACTTCAAATTCAGGCTCATCAACATGGGACTTGAATGCCCAAGATATCATCTTCCTGGTTTTTGGGTACGCGCTTTCCTCATCAAATGAATACATCGCCAGGATTTGTTCTATTGGCACAGTGCTTTAGAAGCACGTGCATAGCACTTTATTTGGATAATTGATATAACCCATTCCATACCCTTTTGCTACAACCTTAGTCTTCTCTCATGTGTGTGTGTGCCCTTTAGAAAGTTCACCGCTAGGTTAGGATACCCTCCCATGATTCTGTACTCCTTTCCAATGCTCTCATATTCTATTTCCTTGAGTAACTCATTTTCACTCTGCTCCACCTCTTGCTCTACTAACTTCTTGATTATGCCCACTACTTCTCTCTCTGTGATCTCTTCTATATGTTCCTTCGTGAGGATGGGGGTCCTCTAATCCTTAGTGTTCACTTCCTCGCTAATCCCTTTACCTTGGGCATCCTCCTCATCTTTGTTCTTCTATTCATTTCCTTCTTCTAAATCATGTATATCATACACGGGATGATTCTGAACTTATTCATCCTCATTATCATCCTTATCGCCCCTATAGGCCTCCAAGCTCTTTGTCTCCTCTGAGTCTTCCTTCCCTGGTACCTTTTGTTTCTTCCTATCTGGGGATTATTCCTCTTCCTCAGCAAGTGATTCCCTTCTAGGAGACTCTTTTTGTTCTGGAACCTCTTCCTCAAATATCTTCTCCTTCTCCTTGATGGGATACTTCTTCCTGTGCATGTAGGTGTTTGACTTGGTGCCTAACTCTGCGCATGCCCATAGATTGTGTTGTCTTCACACTTGGTGCTTTCGTTTCCCGCACTTCTTCCTCCAGTGTCTCCTCCCTTTCTCTTTTCTTTGGAACAGCCTTCTTCTTACCAGTGGGATCCTCAAGGATGGAGACATCATTCTCTAACTACGTGCCCTTCTTAAAATTAGTCCTAATGCACAAATACACCCTCGTCACGGTCCTTCTGACAATCAGCAACGTCAAGGGTTTCATCATCTATACTTTATAAAATACATACTTCTCCACATACGTGTGCTTCTTTAGATATACAAGCTTCCTGTGCAGCTTGTGGTGGTCTTGGTCTACTTCACTAAGGTCAAACCTTAGCCTTTTAGCTTCCTTGAAGTAGCTAACCCCTACTTGGAAATAATGTGCAGTGAAAGAGAAACGTAGTTTGCACCATGGAATTTTGGTTCCATTTGTCAAAGTGAATTTTCCAATGCATAAGTGCTGGTATATAGCAAACTCAGCCTCTCCATCTACTAGCATGGGAAACTATTATGGTATTCTCCATTCTACTCCGAATACGTCACGCATTTTCTTGTACCATTTTTCCAAGCACGCCTTGTGGGAAGGCATCATGGTATGTCAAGTATAAATTTCAAATATATTTTTGGGCAAGGGATCTTTGTCTAGATACTCCCATATGAAATTTTCCTGCCCATCGGGCACTCTAATATCGAAGAAGACAATGGTGAGAAGGAAATTTCTGAACATTATCTTATCTCATTCATGCGCATTGCTGATGATCTCGTCTACAATATAGGCCGGCAGGTTGTAGATGGTTCACTCTAAAATCTTCCATCATACATTCAATCATGCCTTTTTTACTTACATCCACCTCTCTAGAACATTTATCTTGGTAACCAAGTGCGCAGACATCCTCATTACAAGGTCAAGGATATCTATGATATCAAAGTTATGTGAACCCTTTTTGTAATCATAGGCCTCCAGAGTCTCCTTGATAGCCTCCTTATCCTCCAAGTCATCATCTATGGAGTCCCCTTCACAAACCAGACCAATAAACGTTGATATGAGTTGAGGAGTTATGCACATTTTGTGGCCTGTAAAATAGAAGTGGTCCTCATGCATGTGCGACATCAACCACTAGTATAAATGCTCAAGCTTTCCAAAATAGGGCAACTCATAAAGTTGCAGCAACCTGAAATTTCCCAACTTCACCTTTACCTCATCGTTGTAGATTGACATTCCCTCTGGTGTCTTCTTGTCCATTGGACAGACTAGTTTCAATGCCATCTCTTTCTCTGTGATGTTTGTGTGATGATTTTAGTCACTCACGACCATCTTCCTCACATGTGATACCTACTTTTTCCCCAGCAACACTCCATTTGGGTACTGCATTTTTGCATACCACTCCTCATTGAAACTCACAACGGTTTTGTACATTTTCATTTTCCCTTGCCCTTTTTTGGTGAAACAGTTGCCTTCTTTGGTGCCATTTTACTTGTCAGGTTAAAACCTAAACTCTTTTTTCTTTTCTTCCTTGCTCTGTTAAATTTTGTGGCTAAAATCCGTAAAACAATCCTTCTACTTTCATGCCCTAAGTACAAAACCCTAACTTGGAAAAATTCTTCCACAGATGACGACTCCTCTGAAACGTTCTTCCCTACACCCATGTACTCCTTCCACTCTAGTTCGCAGATAAGCCTAGTCACGTACTTAGATATCTATGATTCTCCCTTCACACAAATATTTCTTCACTGATTCCCTAGTTCGCAAGAGCTTCTTCAATCTCGTAATGGTAAGGTAAAATAGTAATGTGCCCGACTTCATACTTATATCTTTTTATTCTTCTCCACCAATAAATGTTATGCCACCCACCGATCTACTTTAGCATTAAATGTGGCTTTTTCCCTAAATTTGACCTTAAGCACCTTTACCCATGTGCCTAATCTTGTGTGAAACCTTCTATAACCTTTTGGCGCATACAAAAATCCTTACTAACCAAAGACTCTTACGCGCACGTCTATAGTGCCAAAGGCACTTCTTCTGTCCTTGACCTAATTTTTGCCCTCGCCTACCTCATGTCATTCTTGCACTCCTTATCCTTTATACATGGTATTTGTTAAGCTATCTTGACACCAAAAATTCTTGTCCACCATTTCCACGCATTTTCTTCTATCTTTCATGCCTTTAATCCTTCAATCGATGCCATACAACTTTCACTACCAGCTTGTTCCTTACTTCGCACTACTCCACCCCACACTAAATCATATGTGTGTTCCTCTGCGCATACACAACATTTTGAAAGTAATGTGGTTACCAGCACACAAGGCATAAAACAACATAAACAGAAAGGAACAAGCAACGAGAAAGGGAAACACAAGGAAAGGAAAATGCATAAAGGGAAATCCTAAGCTAATTGGTAATATTGCCTTATTTACAAACACAAGGAAATTTTATTTATAGTAGGGCTTTAGCCTACTCCCATTGAAATGGCTAGGTAGTTTCATCCCATCCAGTGCTTTTAATTGGCATGCGCCTGACTCAAGGATGTATGAGAAGATGTATGGGCCCAACCAATGGACTTTCAACTTCCCCGGATGGCATAGAAACTTAGAATCATACAAAAATACCATCCGCCCAACCTTAAATTACTTATTCTTTATATGACGATCATGTCATGCCTTTTGTCTAGCCTTTTCAGTCTTCTGACTCCATCTAACAAGTGATCTCCTTTCATCCAACTACATTAACTTATCAATCCTTTCCTTGAGCATTTTCTCATCAACCAATCCTCTTGCATGCACTATACGCAATGACAATAATATGAATTCAACTAATAAAATAGCCTCTATGCCAAACACCAATTGAAATGGTGTGGCCTTTTTTAACCTCTTGTATGCCCATAGAATGGTTGATACCTTGTCATCCCAGTCTTTTCTTCCAACATCACAAATTTTGGTTAATGTGTGACTTAGTATCCTGTTAAATGCCTCAGTTGTCCCATTATCTTGAGGGTGATAAGCGGTAGTCTTGTGATGGGCCACCATAAATTTTACCAACAAGATCCTGACTGTTTCATTCAAAAATTGTGTACCCCTATCACTTGTTAAACTCAATGGACACCCATACCTTTTGATTATGTTTTCCCATAATAATCTCGTTGTTATGCAATCCTTTTTTGGTGTTGCCTCTACCCATATTTTCAAGTAGTCATTGCAAGTGATGATGTAACGTGAGTTAGTCCTTCGCGCAGCAGGTGAAATTGGTCCTACAAAGTCAATTGCCCATTTTTTAAATGGTTTAGCGTTAGCTATCGGTCGCAAAGGCATTTCATCCCTCTTTCCAAGTTTTCCAAGGCTCTAAAAATGGTCACAGACCTTGCAAAACTAAATACAATCCTAGTAGATACTTTCCCACCGAATTCCTTCCATTAGATTATTCCACGCGGTGGCATTCCCTACATAGTTTCCTCATACAATCCCACCATGTGTTTCCTCCATAATTTTAATGCGCTCATGTTCTAACATACATCAGTTCAGAACCTCATCACGTCCTAACTTGTAAAAATCTCCACTAATCAACATGTATGGTGTGATGTGTATAGCCAATTCCTTTCTCTCCAAATCCTTCATTAATTCTGGTGCCACACTTGTTTTAAGAAACACTGCAATATCCTCTAAGTCATAGGGTGTGCGTCGTAACCTAAATAGCTATGCGTCTGGCATGGTATTCTCAATGCTCTACGTGTCCTCTCCTAAGTCAATTCTTGATAGATGGTTAGGTCTTGAATTACTCTTTCCTAATTTTACCACAACCGAAAACTCAAATTCTTGAAACAACAGGACCAAACGGCATATGCGCCCTTACAAAACAGGCTTATTTACCAAATATTTCAACTCCATGTGATCTGTGTAGAATATAAATGATGTTTCTAGTAGATACTACATGAACTTATGCAGTGTGTAGATCATTGATAATGCCTCACACTCAGTAATTGTGTAATTATGTTATGCTAGTGTCAAATTCCTATTGGAAAAACACAAAGGGTGATCAATAACCCCCTAACCAGGTTGTGCTAGTACTAATCCAATGGATGTCTCTGAGGAATCAACATGCACATTGAAGGGGTTATCCCAAGAGGGAAATCATAATATGGGTGCAATGACAAGCCTATCCTTCAGTGTGTTAAATGCCTTCTATTGCACTTCTCCCCAGTGAAAAACATTCTTGTTTTTAAGTAATTTTTCCAAGGGTGCAACAATCTTGGCATACCCCTTAATAAACTTCCTGTAGTACCCCGTATGCCCAAGGAATCCACACATAGTGCTCTGATTGGTAGGCTCTCCCAATCCCACAATAACAACAACTTTGGTGAGATCCCCTAGCAAGCCCTCCTTACATATAATATGTCCCAACATGGTTCTAAATGGAGTAGCAAAGACACATTTCTTAATATTGAGGGATATCCTCAACTGCCAACATCTCTCAAACATCATCCTCAAATAGTCACAATGGTCTTTTACTAGCCCATACACAATCTAGTCATCCAGGTAGACCTGAAGAAATTTATGGATGAAGTCCTGGAAGGCTTGTACCATAATGCATGAGAACACAGCAGACACATTCTTTATCCCAAAAGGCATGACTGTCTAGGAAAAACTTCCCCGTGTAGTGGCAAAAGTTTTATTCTCTTGGTCTTCCTTTGCAATTCTAACTTGGCGGTACCCTGAGAACCTATCCGTTAAAGAATAGACATCGTGCCCAGCTACTCCTTCCAAATTTTCTTTAGTGAAGGGGGTTAGAAAAGGGTCAATGACACATATTGCATTCAAGTCCCTGTAATCAACACAGATCCTTATCCTTTCATCCTTCTTAATGTTTATGACCATTGGACTTACCCATTTTGATTCTTCCATAGCCTCAATGATGCATGATGTTATCATCTTGTATATCTCGTCCTTTACCATACGTGCAGGTTCAGATTCATCTGATACGGTCTCTTTCAGATCGATTGCGCACCTCACTTCAATTTCATCCACATTTCCCCTAGGGAGTTGTGAATTCCTTTGAGCTCATGGTACCCGCGTGGGAACAAATCCTGAAACTCGCGCAAAAGATCAATGATCTTAGAAACCTCTTTCTACAACCAATAATCCCCAATGATAGCTTCATTAGGTTCTTCTTTAGAACCAATGTTAACCTTCTTCATTTTTAAGGGCTTGTGGTAGGTGCACGCCTTCTCATCAGCACTATCCATGACTTCGCGCATACCTTCAGAATGGTTAACATCTAGATCTTCATGCTCTTCGTCTCCACTATTACATAGAGAGGAGGAGGAGGAATGGTTGGGGAAAAATGCCATTTTTTCCATTTTCTTTTTTAAAATGCCATTTCTCAAGGTTGTATTTCTTCATATTCGTCTTCAAATTCAAATGCAGCTCCAACTAGGCTCACCCAAAACTCCACGATCTATCTTTTTCCATAGCACTATCCCCCATAAGTAGTTGCTTGACTACTTTGCAATGCCTATCCCCTGATGGCTTTGTACTCTGATACTCAAAGCTTAAATGAAGACCATCTGTAACTCCTTTCCGATTTGCTGTTTGACGGCAATGTCTCTGAGTGATATACATGCGTACGTACCATTAAGATGGAATAACCCAATTATGTACCCATAGCGAAGTTGGTAATTTTGTTTTATGTCCTTTCCTATAGGCCCTTCTCACATGCTTGGATATGGAAAGAGGTGGGTTCTTTGTCATGGTAGTATTGTATAATAGTGGGTGTGTTGATTCTGTAGAACCTAACAGACAATGCGACTCTTACCTTGCACCACTCTAGAATACTCTCACAATGTGTTTTCCACCAGTGTATTGCATTCTTTATCACGTTTAAACTAGGCTACTTCTCCGTTCGTCCTCATTTCTCATCTAAGGCCGCCATCTCTCACAAGAAATCATCATGGCTTTCTCCTCTAAAGTAATTTGGTAGCTTCTTCCTTCCCAGGCACTTGACTGAGCGTGCATTTATCACTCTTATTACAGATCCTCTTAGCTGTTGCCCAATCAACTCATAGGTCACATGTGCCCAATTTTCACATGCTATGGCTGGTTTATCACTCATTGACGGTTGTCTTCAACAATAATTTCTTTCTATAGTATGACTTAACTTCATGGTCTCTACTAGAGTGCACATATTTTTTATTTTTTTTCAAGGACTTTCTTCTCCTCCCAAGGGGCTTGTATAGGGCACTGACTTCCATCTGTTAAAGGGATGAGGACCCATTCTTCTTTTCTCGAAACTGGATATACCCTTGTTTAAATCATAGGTTGGCATTGTTTGTGTAACACCATGGGGCACTTAAGTAAATGTTGTAAAGTATCACCTCTTAGCACCAAGACCTCAAAGTCCCTAGTGAACTTGGCCCCTTGAATAGTGATAACTACATCCTTGAATAGTGATAACTGATATATCTTCCTTTGTCTTGTTTGCCATATACAACACATTTTAGGATGGCTATAGTGTGGTCCTTCCCATTTGATTTCATGCATCCAAAGTGATAACATTGACTTCCACTTCTTTGTCATCAAAATATTGTCAAAAGCCATCCATCGACCTACACAACATTCAAGGTTTATCTCTTTATCATAGGTAAGGTATGGGGAGAAATATTAGCATGCAACCCTTATCTCTCACCTCTCCTCCAGTGTTGTGGTACCACGTTCTCTCCATACCATCTCCTAGCAAGGGATGATCTTATCTGTTCTTAACTCTTGGCTACCTTCCCAGAACCTCCTCTAGATCCTTCTGCGGATCCTAACATTCTCTGTCCTTTATAATACCACTTATACCAACCCTTGATTAGTCCTTCAGACACTGGTCTCCACTTGTAAACCCTAATCACCTCCCTATCCCTCTGATATGCACATATTTCTGATGAGCAGGGCGTGGATACTCCAATACCACTCTTCTCTCTTCTCTGGACTAGTGTTCTTTTCCTTGGTATCTCCCTAGCGCACGTGGCCTCTACTCACATTGTCACCAATACAAGTTCTAATCCTGACTCATGCGCCACTCTTAACATCCACTATGGGTTAGACTTCTTTATGCTCACCATCCCAACACCTTTATCATTTCGGTGTTGTTGGATCATGTGTTTAAAAGCCCCCAGAACCTGCTCATCTTATGTTTAGTTCCCACCTTAGCATTGCAACAGATCAGGGACACTCACATTTTATGTTTTTGTTGACCCCACAGTTAGACCACGTCCATGTCAAGACAACTCACTTTCTTCCCTCTGCCACATTAATGTACCATGAAAGCCTCGCAGAAACCTTCTTCCACGTGTTCGCATACATGTCATCCACTCTCCTTCCTAGCAGCGATCTCATCCTTGGAATGCTTGCAAGTCTGTTTTGGTAGGACACTGAGATCAATGGCATCATGCATCTAGTAAATCAGCCTACAATCCTTGGTGTCATGGGTCATAGAGGTACATATCTTGTAATAGAAAGACACATTCTTTTGGATCGCATGTTGCAGTAGAGGGCACCTACTTACATCATGGTCCTCGTGGCAGATTTCACAATCTGCTATCATGGAGCGTACTGATTTTTTAGGGCAACCGTCTTTTGCATGCCCCTCGACCTGACAATATGTGCACCATAGACCACTATGAGTCTCATGCACCAAGTTTGTAGATATTTTCTCTAGCTTCTTCGTCATTGTAATAATTTGAGCCTTAAGGAAAGGGATAACACCAGTATCAATGCTTCCAACATCCTCAGTGCATAGGGAAGCCTTCAAAGCCTCACATGGGTTTGTGAAAGTCTTGTGCGACAGTGCTCTTCTAAACGGTGTTATCAATCCTCTAAAAAACCATTGAGCATGCTGAGAGGGGTGAATGTCATAGGATAGTTTTTACAAGAGAGTCTTGAACCATGCGTCATACTCTTGCACACTCTCTGCCATTCCTTGCTAGATTTTTTTAGAGCGTTGATGCTCTTCTACTCAAATTCAAGGATATGAAACTCTGCTAGGAAGTTTTTTTTAGTGAAGCGTAATCCACGACTGTCTGATGGGGGTCATACTTGTGGTACTAGCTATGTGCGCACTCCTACAATGTTGTTTCAAATTAACTCTCCTTCCGCTCCAGGGTAGTGATCCCCTTCACGTGTCATAGTAATTCACACTTGTGCACATGCTCTACAACATCCTTAATACCTCTATAGTTTGGTAGGTGCAATGACATTGAAAATAGACAAAAGTAGCAGTTATCCTTATTTTCTTGCAGTGTAATTTCTGTACCAAGGAGGCCAGACTGATATCACCAGCGTTGATGTAGCTCAGGTGAGAGACACAGACACGTTTACCGTATTCATATAAGGTATTATGCCTTGGGAAACAGATGGGTAATGGGTTAAATTTAGAAATTGCAGGTGGAGACATCAAATTGGAAATACATGACGCGCAACCACGGTGCGGTTTGGAGTATGGAGAAGCCTCCGAGGAGGGACTTGTCTGTTCGCTGGCTGGTTACGAGTGGATACGATGGGTATTGGGTGTGGAGTAAGAGAAGCGTGTTGCCCTCAAACTGGAAGGCGGGGTCTGTGTATGACAGTGGAATTCGGATACAGGAAATAGCACAAGAAGGCTGTTCTCCCTGTGACTCCCATGTCTGGGACCATCATACTAAATATTAATCGACTGCCCTTCTGTCGTACTAATACTGGGTTCTTGTTATCTCTTGATTTGGAAAACTAAGCATCATGGGTTGGTATAATACTCTTCTTGTAGATCCTATTTCAGCTCGCATGAATTGCAACTGAGCAATTGCGTGTAAACTTCTTCCATTTTTGTCAGAAAGTGATATTTTCGATAAATAATTACGCTACTCTACTGTGTAAAGATATGGGTTAAAAATTTTGCAGTTACTTCATTAAGAATTTTGTTCATTAATGTCACTACTCGTAATGAGAAGCCCTTATCTTGCCGGCACGTTCCGGATTAAAGTGCAGTCGAAGTGACCAGTTGGTGGGGCATATGCAGTGTTAAATGGCAGGTCGCGGGATTGAATTTTTTGGTAAAACTCAACCGGAACATGCCGGCCGGCAAGTTATGCTCAGCCCTTGTAATGTATGGGCATTGAGTTACAAATATATGAATATTAATACTTCTTTTAAAAAGATTTTTTTTATTTTGTAATTAAAAGAAACATCATGATAACATATCTGATCCATAACATAAAGAAATTACTAGGGTTTACATCCATGAACAGTATATTCTTATAACATAACCATATATGTTATATTTATCATAGTTCAGTAGCCAGCGATTAGATTTACTAAGGCCATATTAGATGAGACTTAATGCATTTAATGCAAATAAGACTACATGCATTGATTAATAGTTACATCAAACATTTAGATGAAGAAATAATGTGTTACCATCACTATATGCTTCTAGTTTTTTTTGTTATTTTTATCATAGAGTAATGAGGACACCTTAAATTTTTCCACACAATCCAAAATAACATAGAGCAAAGAGGGATCAAGCCAATAAAGATTGAGCCTATGCCTATGAAACTTGATCAAGAGGTGTAGCAAGAGTTACAAGTATGATGTTGAATGCTTAATGAAGAGTAAAGTTGAATTCTTCAAGCTTGTTCAAGCATTGTAAAGAAGAACTCAAAAGGAGCCAAGCTTTCTTTGATCCAAGATCTCCACATGATCTTAGAGGCAAAATGAAGTGAAAATATCAAGTGGATTTCTTCTAAAGACCTGGAATATTGGCACTTTCATATTTTCATTATGTTATATATGGATGCATTCCTTATCCACTCTGCATGCTTAGTTGGGTCACACTTTTCTCGTGTGCTTTCTGGATGCCAAATATAGACTTAGTCATGAAACCCTTTTCTGTTCATTTGTGCAACATGAAAAAGTTACTACAGTTATACACGTGGCCTTCTAAAACTCCAAATATTAAGAAATGTGCCCTTCTTCATATTGTTCCCTAAATCAAGAGTACGCGCATCTTGATAACATAGTCCTAATAAATTTTTAGGCCCAACAGCTGGATTAACCCAAGGAAACTCATGAGAACATTCACGTAATCTAAGTCAAGTCAAAGTAAGCATTATTTTTTCATTTAATGGTAAAATGGCTAGTATCATTCATGTAGTTGTATATGTAAAGCATGGAACCACCTTATAAAGGAGAAAGTATGCACAACATGTGTTGACCCATACTTAAATTAATTTAGGTATTGCACACAAAGTGGCGTAAGGGTGCCTTATTGAACCTTTATTTATTTCTTAACCCAAATTTTTTAGATGGTACATTCAAATAGGTGTCTTTGGTTTCATGAGTTATGAATTATTGATTAATTTATGGGTTGAGAAGTATAAGAATCTATACCAGAATCTCTATTATATACTGATTTACAAGTTGAGAATGCAAAAACCTAATGTCATAACCTCTTTCCTTACAATCTTAGTCAGTGTCCTTTTATGCATTGTAGTCCTCATTTGTACTAAGTCACCATGAACAAAGTCCATTAGAGACTTAGTTTACATAGATGAAGGAAACACATATCATTTCCACCATAAGTTCATCCTCATATGCTACACCCACTATTAGTTTAAGAGGAATCTCAATTGATTAAAAAGTTGAGAAGTGTACACTTCTACTTCTCAAAACCTCAAGATATAGTACTGTATCTTACTTGATTGGTTTCCCTAATCATACATGTATGTAATTTACAATCATGTTCGTTAAATATTAATATAATAATAATTTAGGATATATAAAATGTTATTTACAATCCTAAGATAGATATAAAACTACACTAAAAAACGACTCAAATATAGATTTAATACAAATTAGTGAAATGTACATTTAAATTATAACCTCCTTATTGACTAATAAGTTGATTGTAATACCCATCATTACATCATATTCTCATGTTATAAGGTTTGTGCCACAAATAGGGGTTTGACATTCTAATTTCTAGGATATATTTCATGACATCTACATTAGATAATTATTTGGTACAACTTGACATTATTGTTTCATGTTTGGCACTATATTTTTGATTACATTATATGAAGTGTATATCATAGACTTCACAACCTAGGATTTTGGCCCTTTAGTGACTACTACTAGAGGGAATCCAATTTTCATCTACAGTCACTGATCCTTATCGTAGGAATTTCTACTCCCTTCCACTCATGTCTATCTTGTTTAAGGATTTGTCCTATGAATCTAGTCTATATTCACCATCATTCTCAAGCACCCTCGATCAATAATTTGTTTTTATATTCTTTACTGAAAAACTTCTCAAGGGCTTAGTATAGGAAAGATAAATGGCATTACCTCTGATACTACTTTCCATGAGCCATCTTATTGATGAAGAAGAAGTAATTTACAAAGTTCCTTAATATCAACTTGGGTCACACTGATGTCTTGTTAGTATGATCTCATATTGTCAATTAAAGCTTACATCTCTTGTGCATATTAATTCATATTCGACCAAAAACATGACTATAACTACGGCACTCTTTATGCACACGCATAGTCATTTGATCCTCAAAAATATTCATGGCTCATTTTAACTTCCAGGAAAATGAATAATGTGGAGTGTAACCAGTGATAGTGTAACTCCCAGTGTAAAATGGGAGAAATGGTTTTGAACCCTTAGTTACTTCTAGTTTAGGAAATGTGAAGGACAAGTTTTCATAAACTCACATGGCAGAACATGTCTAGGCTTTCCAACATATGCATGCAAGCTTCAACCCTATATACAAGCTTCGGATTGTGAAAGAGGTTCTATAAATAAATCCTTTTAATCCACTATCCATGTAACTCCTTGCATTTTGCTCAAGAAATAGACATCAAATTTTGAGATCACTACAATTATCTTGAGAGTAATTAGTGATACAACAATATCACATCCCTAAGTACTCAATATTAAGCTATCTGTATCCACATAATAAAAGCTTGGCATAAGTTCATATCTTATATTATTAGTACTCCCGAAGGAGTACTCTATACCCTTCACCTTTGTTCAAGATAACTCTTAATGGGTTGGTGTATAAATTATAGAGTTATCATAGAAATAGTTTATGCTCTTGATCATAAACGAATAGATACTTCTGAAAATCAATAAACCTGCACAATTTTTAACCAAATAATTATAAAAATTCATTTATCTTCAATTTGATTGGTCTGTAAATTTATATGTTATTACAACCTTCACCAAATTCAATAAAAGAAGATGACAGAGCATTTATTGTAATTTATACAAGACAATTGTCATATTTATTTTAATTTAAAATACATTTTTGGAAAATTTAACCAGGCCCATGACACTTCTATCTTGTTGGGCTCTATTGAATGTTACATTCCATCGGAGAATCCTGTCCTGAAAATGTTTCTTCGGCCGATATCATTGTGTTTAGTGCAAGACATGCCGTGGTTATGGTATGTAATTCTTGTTTATGTTTTCCTAGCCATAAATGCTTATCAATATGTTATTACAAACTTCACCAAATTCAAGAAAAGAAGATGTTAGAGAATTTAATGTAATTTATACAAAACAATTGTCATATTTATTTTACTTTAAAATACATCTATGGAAATTTTAACCAAGGTTGTGACACTTCTGTCTTGTTGGGCTCTGTTGAAGGTTACATTCTTTTGGGGAATCTTGTCCTAAAACTGTTTCTTCCATTGATATCATTGTGCTTAGTGCAAGACATGTCATGGTTATGGTATGCAATTATTTTTATGTTTTCCTAGCCCCAAATGCTTATCAATATGGCTTAATTTTGTTTATGAATAGAAATTTCAAAAGGTTGTATCTGACAGAGAATATTTGGAGTTTAATGATTTTCATTTAACTTTTCATAACCCTATCTTGAGGTTCCTTCGGTGAAATCTTTGTATTCTACGTAATAATTTGTAGAGTGAATTCGTTTTTGGAGTAAATTCCCTTTTTTGTTCTTCTGGATCCTCAATTTCCATTATGAGAATATTTATTCTTCAACTAGTTTTTTCTCCATATGATCTTTGTGTATTTTCTCTCTCAGATACTTGGAATTATGACCATCCTTTGAAATATTGCATTTCATATTTTTTTAATCTATGGTTACATTTTAAAGGTTGGCATTACATTTTCCTTCTAAAACCCTACAACCTGGTTTTTGATTTTTAATTGAAGACGTGAGGGCGTTTCTTTAGCGTTAAAATAGGAAGGAGATACAACACGCCCTCATTTTCAAACCTAGCAGAAAGTAGTTTGTCATCCCTATTTGATGATATCCAGACTATGATCAATAGGGGAGAGGCGCCAATAGGTGAAAATGGTCTAATAGTTGACATGACTATTGATCACACAATACCCAATAACTGTCATAGTAGTCATTTATTTTTGACATAATAATTATGTATAGTATCCAATCACATCATGACATGTAAGACATCTCACCCACGTACAAGTACAAAAAATTCAATGTTCAAGCATTTTCACCCATATTCAAGTATTGGTTTCCACCATGGTTGCACTATAACTCAAATTTATTATTTTAAATCAATTCAAAATAGGGCTTTCCCTCCAATTGAACATTCCAAAGAAAAAATACACGCTAACACAAATCTGATCTACATACTACTGAAAAAATGACAATCCCATATGATAAACAATTGATTTTGTGAACCCCTTAACTTAGGGTGTACCACTACTAGCCCCTTTCCTCTATATTCAAAGGTAGTGGATTTTTTGAGAGGGAAATGTTCAGTTTTCTTGAATCCCACACCATCGGCAAAGCTCACTACTATTTCTTCGAGGCCATATTGTCAAATTTCAACGACACAGATCACCCTGACTTGACCATGGTCGGGCTCTTCCACAGTTGTCTCAGTAACCTATGGAATAGTGATGCCACATTGGAAAATATGGTGGCATAGATGGACACTGGTGTCATCGCTTCCTTTGATGACCTTTATTATCGAAATGTAAGGAAGAAATGGGCTTCTATATGTGGACCAGGCTTTAATCACCGTTGACATCACACGCAAAGTAGTTTAACTCTATACTTCAAATCAGGCGCAATTTTATAATGATTTTTAACTGGAAATGATAAATCTCTTTAACTTGCAATCATTTCATTGGATGCTATTTAAAAATTTGGGTTCAGGCTTTACTTTCATTTGATGTCGTAAATGTAGGTTCCATTCCCATAATTATCCGCCTCTCCAAAACATTTCTTCTCAAATTTCATAGAATGGGAAGGGGAATAAATGGCAATATTGTTGTAGGTGCCTTCACATATATCGATTCCCCAACTAGGAAAATGGAAGCATAAACATATTTCTCTATCAAGGTTAATGAATAGCAATCACTCTTGAAATGTACAATGGAAATGTCGAAGGGGATGGATGGCAGAATTAAAACATGAGGAAGCTAAAAAATCAGAGAGGATGATAGATGATGAAGAAGGGTTTGATGGAGGATTAGAAACTTGGTTTGATGTGTTGTCCCACTCATTTTCAAAGGTGTCGAACATTCCACCCATGATTTGGTTGGAGGATCTTATATTGGTGGCTAGGTTGATGCAATTCAGGTAGCCACCAATGCTATCAAGAATAATTTTAAAGGTCACATGTGAGAACAAGGAGGTTGTGTTATCTTCATAGTTGTTTTTGTTTAAGGTAATTAACATGCATTCAAAGTGGGTGGTGAAGTTCGATGTTCAATCAAATAGTTTACCATTAAGTTAATGCACTCTAGTCTTAAATTGTATAATAAATTCAAACAATGATGATAAATTTCAATGTATCATATGAAGATAATTCTTTTTCTAGGGACACGTAAGAACCAAAAAAAATTGTGTTTTGTTGAGAATGTTTTTGGGGCAGAAATGGAAAGTTTGGCGAATGTTGGTGTGGAGGTGGAGATAGAAAAATGATGGTCTTGCAATTTTAATTAAGAGTGGAGGATGATATACATTACACATTTTAGTGTGCAATGTCATGGCCAATGCATCTGCTATCTATGTGGCGAAGCTGTCAAGGATGAGTTCTACTAAGTACAAAGGACCATAACCATCGAAGATGATGTCATAACCCATATGGAGTTTTGTGTGCAATTCAATGTTAATATAGAGGTAAACATTGTAGAGGTTCTACATTGACCATGGAAAGATTGCAAGTTGACCTACATTGCACGTGTTAGGGAGTGGTTTCATAGCTGATGAGTTTGCTAATTGTGTAACAAAACTATTAATGGTGAGCTCTACCAAGTAGAGAGGATTATTAACCCATGGTAGGAATAAAAAAATGTTCCACCTATAATCTAAGATTTATAAATATAAGATAGAATTTTAAATGAAATCTAGAATTTATACTTATTTTCTATATCTACATTGACCATGGCAAGATTGTAGGCTGACCTACGCAACACATGTTAGGGAGTGGTTTCATGGCCGAAGCGTTTTTTAGTTGTGCAACAAAACTATTGATGGTGAGCCTGCTAAGTAGAGAGGATTATTAACCCATGGGAGGAATATAAAAATGTTCCACCTAAAATATAAGCTTTATAAATATGACATAGAATTTTAAACAAAATATAGAATTTATACTTATTTTTTATATCTAGGAATGGTTTATTGTGAATTTTGATTTATTTGAAAAAATATGTTAAATCAAACCACATTGGCTTTAGCCACAATCTAGTATGGATTAAGTGGAGTCCATTATTTATTTCATTTGAAAACCATAAATACAACACAATTATTTAAGATTTAGAAGGCTAAACTCCATATTCACACCTAAGTTTACCAAGGTCATTGTTTTATTTGTCTATCAAGTTTTTATAAAACTTACTTCTATCCCCATTCATGTCATAGATGAAAAGCATTAACTAAATTAGATTGTACTTACCATGCTGGTGTGTGTCTCTTTTCTCTTGATCTAACATTCTCTCCTGCACAGTGGTATGAGTTTCTAAAATATTTGTAAGTGGAGGGAAATATATTTTCCCTTCATGCCATCCTTTGAATACACGCCCTATTTTCTTCTCATTTTGAAGCTTCCATGGAACATTATGACTTTATATTCAATCCACAGATACCAATATTGAGTTCTAAATAAAATTCAATTTTCAAGTTTATGGCAAACTATAGTAGTAATCACGTAGTGCAATATAATATCTAATATGAAGATTATGTACATACCTGATATTTCTCTAGAAGTGATTCCTGGTCATTTTTTTCCGCCAACCTTTTAGTCTCAGCATAGTGAAGTGCAAGGTGATAATTCAAATCCCCAAGCCAAATCACTCAACTGTCAAATAGAACCACAAAGTTTGTTGAAGTTGTGGAGCCTGATTACAAGTTAAAGTGAGAGTTTGGTTTTCTTTGTTCTATTTTTGGGGAGGAAATCATGGCCATGGATAAAATAGCATTTATCTTATTAATAGATTGGAGATGTTATTAATAGACTAGAGTTGTTATTTTTATAAGCATGTGATATTTAGGTTGCTTGTTGTTGAATCAAAATTTTACAAATAGGTGCACAAGCTATATATATGTGCATGGATTTACTCTTTGGAATATGAAAAATAGAAAGAATTGTATTATATTTCAGGACTGAATAAAGGAGAAGTCTGGCTTGTTTTTGGTGGATGTATCCCAAATTAGGTGAACAATGTTAAACCTTGGGTTTATATTGTGATTGCATGCTTCTTTTATTTTTGTTTTAATTATGTTTTATTCTCATCTTTGTTTCGATCCTAACAACTGGTATCAGAGCAATATTTTGTTTTGGCAGAAAAATATCACATGAGGGTTTCTTGTTTGAGTGGGAGTAATGGCAGAAGATAGTAAGTTCATGGTTGAGAAATTGAATGACCAGAACTTTTAGCTATGGAAGATGCAAGTGGAGGACTACCTATATCAGAAGGATCTTTATCTACCATTGAAAGGGAAATCTTTTAAGTCGTCAGCTATGAAATATGAAGAATGGGATGTTCTTGATCAGAAGGCACTAGGAACGATACGGTTGTGCCTGGCAGCTATAGTAGCTTTCAATATTTATAAGGAAAAGACAATGGTATATCTAATGGAAAATTTGGGTAAATTATATGAAAAACCCTTAGCCTCCAATAAGGTATTTCTCATGAAAATTTTATTTAATATGAAGATGTCAAAAGGTGATTCGGTAAATGATCATTTGAATGAATTCAACGCAGTTACTAATCAATTAAGATTTATAGGAGTAAGTTTTGATGATTAAGTTAGGGCTCTTTTAATTTTGTAGTCACTGCCTGAAATTTGGAATACTTTGGTTATGGATGTGAGTAATTATATTTAAGTTTTAAACACTTTAAAGTTTGATGATGTTGTTAGTGTGATTATTAATGAAGAGATGAGAAGAAAAAGCACATGTGAGCCATCTGGTAATGCTTTGAGTGTAGAGAACAGGGGAAGACAAAAGGAAAAATCAAAAAGTTTTAGACACCATGGAAGGTCTAAGAAGGGCATATCTAAATCTAGAAGCAGGATGGTATGCTGGAATTTTGGAAAAGTAAGACATGCAAAGAAAGATTGTTGGTCTTTACAATCAAGGAAAGATAAAAAAAAAAAAAAAAGGGAACAAAGAGGAAAACATAGCAGATGATGTTTTACACGATGATCTTATTCTTTCTTTGGATAGTAAATTAGAATCTTGGGTTTTAGATTTTGGTGCTTCATTTCATGCAACTCCTCATAGACAGTATTTTCAAGATTATGTTTAAGGGAATTTTGGGCAGGTATATCTTGGAGATGATGAGCCATGTAACATTGTTAGAAAATGAATTGTTCATATTAAATTAAAGAATGGTAACACTTAGGTGTTGAATAATTTCAGGCATGTTCCTAGCCTAAGGAGGAATCTAATTTCTATAAGGTAATTAGGATATGAGGGTTGTATGGTTATATTTACAATAGATTCTTGGAAAGTTACCAAGGGTGCTCTTGTGGTTTCAAGAGGTAAGAAATTAGGTACTTTTTATTTATCCATTGTTAGTAATGATCCTTCTTCTATTTTAGCTACTACAGGTATAGGCACAACTCTATGACATCACAAACTTAGCCATATGAGTGAGAAGGGGATGAAGATTTTACATTCGCAAGGAAAGTTGTCATATTTGAAAAACATAAACCTAGAATTTCGTGAGCATTGTTTGTATAGGAAACAAAAGCATGTGATATTTCTCAAGGTTGGATCAACTAAGATGGAGCACAAGTTGGAGCTTGTTCATATAGATGTGTGGGGGCCGGATCAAGTATCTTCTCTTGGTGGTTCATAGTATTATGTTACTTTCATTGATGATGCTACTAGGAATGTTTGGGTTTACTGTATAAATAAGAAATATGAGGTAATTTAATACTTTCAAGAAGTGGAAAGTTTTGGTTGAGAATGAAACATGTTTGAATTTGAAGTGTCTCAAATCAGATAATAGTGGAGAGTACTTCAGCAATGAATTTAATAACTAGTGTTCACATAATGGAATATGTAGGGTGAAGACAGTTCCTAGAACATCATAGCAGAATGGTGTGTCAAAAATAATGAACGAGACTATCATGGAGTGTGCAAGGAGCATGAGATTGTATGTTGGATTACCCTTACAGCTTTGGGCGGATGTTGTAGATATTGTTGTTTACTTGATAAATAGAGGACCTTCAAGTTCTTTGGAAGGTGGAGTACTAGAGGAGGCTTGGACAGGTAAGGAGGTAAACTATTCTTTTTTGAAAGTTTTTTGTTGTGAAGCATTTGTTCACATTGATAAAGAGGATAGGACCAAGCTAGAAGCTAAGTCAAAGAAATGTACTTTCATTGGGTATGGAACTAATGATTTTGGATTCTGGTTGTGGATTTTGGATGAGAAGAAAATCATTAGGAGTAAGGATGTTATTTTTAATGAAAGGGTTATGTATAGGTAACAACTATAGCATAAGAATCTGGAAAAGAATGATTATGTAGCACTTGATGAGATAAAATATAGAGAAGTGCTCAAAGGGCTGGAAAATCAACAAGTTGGCATCAATCTTGGCACAGTCGGTGTTGATTTTGTGGATCAAAATTAGCAAGAACAACAAGATTTTTAAACTCCATAAAATCTTGTGAGACGTTCTACTAGGGTAAATAGACCTCCTGCAAGATTATCTTTGTATCAGCTTTACTAATTTTTATTGATGGATGGTGGAAAACTAGAAAGTTTTGAAGAATAAATGCAAGTAGAAACACGGAAAACGTGGGAGCATGGCATGGATGAGGAGATGGACTCATTGAAACATAACCAAACTTGGGATTTGGTTCAGTTGCTTGAAGGAAAGAGAGCATTGTAGAACAAGTGGGTTTACAGGTTGAAGGAAAAAGGTGGGAAAAAGAGGTACAAGGTAAGACTTGTTGTGAAGGGATTCGTACAAGAAAAAAGTATAGACTATGATGAAATTTTATCTCCTATTGTTAAAATGACTTCCATTAGAACTGTTTTAAGTTTAGTAGCTGTGAAAGATTTTCATCTTGAACAATTTAATGTAAAAATTGCTTTACTTCATGGTTATTTAGAAGAAGAAATCTATATGGAGCAGCCACAAGGATATGAAGTTAGGGGGAAAGAGAAATTGGTGTGCAGATTGAAGAAGAGCATGTATGGCCTTAAACAAGCTCCAAGACAGTGGTATTTGAGATTTGACAGGTTCGTGATAGAACAAGGTTACTCTAGATGTCATTATGATCACTGTGTTTATTTTAAAAGACTATGGAATGGCACCTATATTATCTTGTTGTTGTATGTGGATGACATGTTTGTGGCAGGATCAAACATGTAGGATATAAATGAGCTAAAGAAACAATTAGCCAATACATTTTCCATGAAGGATTTAGGTGCAACAAATAAAATTATTGGCATGAGAATCAATAGAGATAGGAGGAGTAAAATCTTGACTTTGTCTCAAGAAGAATATGTGAACAAGGTGTTGGACAGGTTTAGGATGCAGGATGCAAAACCAGTTATTCCACTTCAAGTTGAGTAAAGAACAATGTCCTAAAACACATGAAGAGATTGAATATACGTCCAGAGTTCCATATGCTTTAGCAGTTGGAAGTTTGATGTATGTTATGGTATGCAAAATATCAGACATTTCCCATGCAGTGGGAGTTTTCAGTAGATACATGAGGTATCTGGGAAAGGATCACTGGAATGCAGTTCAGTGGATTCTCAGATACTTGAGAGGGACCAATAGTAGACAATTGTGTTATGGAGGATCAGAGGTTTAGTTACATAGATATGTTGATTTAGACATGGCTAGAGATTTGGATGGTAGGAGGAGCACCATGTGTTATGTATTCAATGTTGGTGGCACGACAGTTGGATTTCTAAAATGCAGAAGATTTTTCCCTTGTCTACTACATAGGCAAAGTATGTTGTTGCTACAGAAGAAAGAAATGAGATGATATGGATGCCTCAGTTCATGGAAGAGTTGGAAAAATGTAGGAGGATTACAGGTTATTTAGTGATATCCAGAGTGTAATTCATCTTACAAAGAACTCAACATTCCATTCGACAACCAAACATATACAACTTAGGTATCACTTTATTAGATCAGTTTTTGAGGATGGATGGCTGAAGTTGGAGAAGATCCATACAAGTCATAATCTTGTTGATATGTTGACAAAGGCGGTGTCAAAAGATAATATGGAAGGTTTTTCGGCTTCAGTAGGTCTTCAAGATTGATCTTGAAAAAGAGAAACAATTCATAAAAGAGTCGGAGGGTGAGTTGTAACAGTTGGTTGCAGCAATCAGTCTCCAAGTGGGAGATTGTTGAAGTTGTGGAGCTTGATTACAAATTAAAGTGGGAGTTTGGTTTTCTTTGTTCCATTTTTGGGGAGGAAATCATGGTCATGGATAAAAATAGCATTATCTTATTAATAGAATGGAGTTGTTATTAATATACTAGAGTTGTTATTTTTATAAGCATGTGATATTTAGGTTGCTTGTGGTTGAAGCAAAATTTTATAAGCATGTGATATCAAGGTTTCTTGTGGTTGAAGAAAATTTTTGCAAAGAGGTGCACAAGCTTTATATATGTGTATGGATTTTCTTTTTGGAATATGAAAAAGAGAGAGAATAACATTGTATTCCTCGTGACTGAATAAAGGAGAAGTTTGGCTTGTTTCTAGTCGATCTAGCCCAAATTGGGTTAACCACGTTAAATATTGGGTTTATCTTGTGATTTCATGCTTCTTTTATTTATGTTTTAATTTTGTTTTATTGTTCATTTGTGTTTTGATCCTAAAAAAGTCAAATTAGATAATCGGCATGCCACATAAATCCCATTACCTCTGTGTTCCTTCTTACAGTTATGCAAAAATAATAACAGGTTCACATAGAAAGGAAAAACTCTCAAGGTACAACTCCCAGGAGATTCCATAAAGGCATGAGGCTAGGTTTAAGTCCCAAACAATAATCTGGCTGACTTGAATTCATTCTATAATTCATATCACCTGAGTTGTATCTATTTTATAAAGGGCTGGATGACATTGGAGAATATAAAACATTAAAGGGTGAATCGGCCCCACTCAAACCACTTTCATCCTCTGATATTGATCTAAAAGTACCACTGGAGTCTACTTTATCAATTAGTCCTCCCAAGGAGAGATGCTCAACATGGGTGATCCTTCATTTCAGTTTTAATGGAGAACTTTTTGCTTCAACATTCCATTTGGAAAGCAATTTTTGAGGCCTCAAAGGATTTTCTTTGTGAAGGAAAATAATTATTATGCAATTTAGATCCTTCAAAATAAGAATCAAAACCGTAAATTGCTTTCAATGGATTTCTTGACCCATGCAAGTTCGGTGATAAACTACTGCATTGGCTTCTATTGTTCTTCAGTGTCCGATGAACAAGGGAAAGCCATTTCATTGTGGGGCCATTGTCCTCTGCACCTAGGATGTTCCCTACATTTAAAGGCACAATTTCCTGAAACTTGGAGAAAAAAATCACATGTAAATTCACATCTAAGTAGGAACTATGAAGACCTTAATTAAAATTATAAAACATCTTATTTATCTTTCTCAAAACAAGACAGCCTATGATTTTTTTCCTTGAACTCTTACCATGTGAAATTTAGATGTTTTAGCACAACATGCTAGTAGTTATTTATACCTTAATTAAAGATAATAACATCTTACTTTTACTTCTTATAAACAGGCAATCTATTTTACCTTTTTCCTGAAAACTAGAAACTTGAATTATATGTTTTAGTTGTGGCTAGGGTTTGGTTATACAATTTTTCTTCCTTGTAAGTGGGTTTTTTTATTTTATTTGTGGGAAAACTCCCAAAGAAATATGAAGAAGGGATCATTCAATCTTAGACATTGTCCATGGTTTGTCCACTGGTTGCTAGGTCATCAAGTTACGGTTAAACATTTTGTCAAATATATTGTTTATGGTTTTAGGTAGTTATTTTGTTTGTTTTTTGTAGAATACTGAGAACTACTTGGTCTGTCTGAATGTGTTATGATGTTTTCTCAATCTAGACACTCACCTTCTTAGTTCATGAATAGTGGGCCTCCATTTTAGGTCTACTTCTAGTCAGAAAGAGTGATCTTGGAAGATATCATCTCTTGGTTTTGAACTTTGGATGTCTGCACATAAATTGTAGGTACTTTTACGCCCCCCAAAACTTAAACCCCATAAAATATACTACACAATATATGTGCAAATATATTCATATTTCTAAATGTATGAAACAAGGGGATTTTGTATGTACCCCAAAACATAGATTTCTATTGGAGGTGATGCATGCAGCCATTCATCCAACTTGAGGCCATTGTAAGGTGATTTGCCTCCTACGTTCCATGTCGCCACAAATAACCTGTAACCCAAAAGCTTGAAGTTAATTTCAAGGTTACCATTTAGCAAGAAAAATAGATTAAAACAATAGTCCAAATTTTTATAGGCTAGCATTCCTTAGATTTTGAACATCTGTGACTGGGGATATGTCCGGCTCCACTTTTACATGCATCAGAGATTCAATTTTGTTCAACAGTTTTTCTGTCATGTTTGACAAAACAACTGAGTATGTAATGCTAATCAAATGAACAATTTTTTTTTTGTTTCTCAAGTATATTGAATATTTCATCAAATAAAAACTTAGTTTATGATTTTTATGGAGTGTGCACATGATAAGCCTTTTATTGAAAGCAAAGAATCCTTATCTAACAAGCTTCTCTTCCTTTCAACCAATTTATCTGCAATTTATTTTTTTGGGTTAGATGAGAGATCCAATACATGATGTGGGTATACAGTAAATTACATATTTTCCATTCAAGCATCAATCACCATTGCAAAAATATCGTGTTTTCAATAACAGAGAAGAACAAACAATGCAAGATGACCTTTACTAAATCTTCAAAAAAGACAAATATGGCCTTACCTTCAAAAATTGCATCTGCATGGAATTCATGTGCTTTGGTCTTTATGTTGAGCCATTTCCTGGCCACCAAATTTTTCCATGAATATTGTACAAACATGAAACGCCAACCAAATCCAATTAGACATCCTAGTAAGCAAAAAAAATGTTAATAGGCCCTTTTCTTTTTGCTACTGTAATCTTTCATTAATATTGTCAATGGAATGTTAGAGGCACAGTGGGTTTGAAGAAATCAGCACCCTGCGATAGTTATTGGTTGATTCAACCAGAAATGTTAAAATCATTGATAACTCGAGAACATATGGTTTCAACATCTTAAACTCACACAGATCCAAGAATGGTAAAGGAAAACACCTACAACTAAATTGAGCCCTACACCCAACAGACGAGGAGAACATCGGAGGCGTGTAACAACAAATCCACAATCCCACAAATAAAAAACCTTTCCCAAAAATCATATTTAAACACGAAAAACTTTGTTTTTTCCTAAACTTAAAGTGGGTTTCATCGTGTCATGACAGATCTACTACTTAAGTGGATGTAACAATCCACAAGGTTTACATCTTTGGTTTGTGTCTGAAATAATGGGCTTCATACCCACTCATCCAATCCAACACAGGTATTAAAGACATCGACCTACTTTGTTTCAAGTTCTAGGGCATCATTAAACACCTCCGCTTGCACTTTTGTATTCAACATGTAACTCTTAAAAAGGGAACAACTAAAAACAAGGAAAACTGCTAAAAACAAGAAAAACATTTAAACGCTTTCAAATTTAAACCCGTGCCATGAATGATTGGTGCAAGAGCATCAGTAGGTTTTCATTGAGTGTTGACATGTTTAAGTTGAGTCTAGGGTTTCTTAGGAGTGTGTGTTGGTATTTCCCTCCAAAAACATGTAATTCAAATTTTCAAATTTGGACTAGTGGTTTGTAAACATCAACTAAGGCCTATTTGTGCATGTGAAGGCCAAAAGTGTGTGAAAACAAACTTAGAGTTCTTATCCTCATGTGGACCAAGTCATTGTAACGAGTCTAGGGAGTTCGAACTGTTTTCTAAGTCAAGAAGTTGTTAAGCTATCTTGAGGGGTGGTTGAGTTAAGATAAGAATAGTGGTTTGGGATGTTATTTGGGTTTTTTGGCTTCAATATGAATAATTCTTGAGATGAATGGTTGTAACAAGATTAGATGAATGTGAATAAAGGAATTTGAGGGTTTGTAGACAATCCTATGCATGTTATTGTGTGTTTTGTTCATTGTTCCTATGTATTTTAGCAGGATTTATGTACATACCGTGAGCAAAAAGGTGGCAGTTGGGGTTTTCGAGCCAAGAAGCTTACTGTGATGCATGGAGCAGTTGCAGTACATCATTCCAAGCCCAAAATAATTTATTTGAGGTCTTGAAACACTTGGAGAAGCTCTGTGGACTAGGATTTACACTTGTTGCCCTCAAACTAGGGCTTCCTGTAACTCACAAACTATATGGTGAAAGTTTCTAAATTTTTGAAATCTCCATGCTCTAGATGATGTCTCCCACCATCTAAGAGTGTAGAGTCAAATTATACTGGTAAGGTTGTTTTCCATAAGATCCCTACAACCTAGGCATAACAACCTTTGTTTTCCTGAAATAGTGGTGTCTTGTGATGTTTTAGAATGGGTAAAGGCTAAGGGTGGTTAGAATAGTTGTTAAATGTTCCATTTACACCCATTTTCATAATTAATTAGAGTGGATTCATTTCAGAACCTCTGTATCCTTGTAAAAGATCTAATTAGACCTAATTAGCCTAGGACAAAGTGAGAAAGTCAGTGTCTGTACAAAAGAGTCAACCTTTAGTTTCACATATAAGCATGAGCTCCATAAAGGGCATTGAGATTAGTATTTAGTTTTGAAATACCTTCAATGCATGTTTAGACCCATGAGCATTTGTCCTTTAGGAGGACTAGTAGTTGGGAAGCCTAATTCTATGATCCATGTTAATTGGCTAAGTATTCAAGGAATAGAGGATCTAATCATCTTGGGCATGGTGGAGTAATAAGTCTAAGACCAATCTATCATGATAATAAACATGGAGAAGAGGTTTGCATGATGGAGCTATGGAGAGCCTCTGTAGGCCATGAATATGAATCATATGCATGAGGGAGTGAAGTATGGAGATGAAGTGTGTGTGAGTGGAGTGAATTCTAAGGAGGTATAGTAGATAGAATTAAAAGTGAGAACAAGTGTGAAGCCATAGGGCAGGTAAGGGATGTGGTGGTCTCATGTTGAAATCACAAGCACATTAGGTTTTCTTAATGGACACCATTGAAGAATCATAGTTGTGAGTAGAATGGACTAGAAGCTTATATGATGTTTGATGTAGAGAGACAAAGAAGAGTGGCTAGCTAGATCCTTAGAGAAAGGGGTGATTGGGAAGAGTCATGCATGCTTAAGGTAATTATGACCTACACATAAACAAGGAAAAAACTAATTATACCCTTGCACCATTGCAGTATCAGACCGAACAACAAAATGATGATGGCACAGAGATATATAAGATTGTAGAATAGTCAGGAAAGTCTACTCAGAGAAATGATGGGGCAGTTTCAGCAGATGAGGACACAAATGGAGGAAAGAATGAGTTCTTTAGAGCATTTGGTCAGAGAGAATGCCATTTACAGAGTGTAACAACAAAGGAGAGTCTACAAACCATTCAGGGGAAGGATTCAAGTCTTCTGGATTAAGTCAAAAAGGTATGCTTATGTTTGGTAATATGAATACAAATAGTGATAGCTATGTAAATGCTAGGGATGTGAATGCTAGTTGTCACACTTTGCAAGTTATAACATTTAACAATGATATATAATGTTAGTAACAGTAATATCATTCGTAATAGTAATATATCCATTGTTAACACAATGATATTTTTTTATATAATTTATAACAGTAATAAATTTATACATTTATTATAATAGTATACAGTATACACTATTATAAATTTAGAGTTAATTGTTACATTATAATAGTATACAGTATACGCTATTATAAATTAGAGTTAATTGTTACAGACTTATAGTATACACTATAAATTTATAATAATATATTGTATACTGATTTTACCATGATGATCAAGATGATATGTTTGTAGATGACAATGTTGGTGTTGCAGAGGAGGAATATTTACCTTCCACTTCCATGAGGCAGCCACAAGTGCAACAGACTTATTTTAGGCATGCTTGATGAAATGGAATATTATTGATATTTGATAGTGATACTTCAAAAGTCACATGTGACATGACTTTACGAGCATTGTTGTTTGCAAACTTTGTACTCTTTTTTGGTCAAAACTTAATTGAAAATATGCATATGGGCCTATGACATTCTATAGAGTTACTTCTCTCATCATTTAACAATGTTCTTACATTTAATTTAAGTTTATTTAATGAATTTAAATGTTTTTAAAAATAACCATAAAGTTGCCAATTAATGCTGATAAATTACCAATTCCCCAATTTGGAGTCAAAATTTGCCGAGAACAATTTTTTGAACTATGCTTAGGAGTATTGCTGCTCTTGTTTGTATAGCACTCATTTTCTACTTTCGATGGTTGTCTAGGAAAAAGAAAATGGGAGAGGCCCTTGTTCAAACAAAATAACTCCAATGGTGCATTCAATTGTTATGACTTATTTTTTACTCTTTTGTTTCCCTCTCTTGTATTGATGGAGTTGCAGAGCACCCTATTTTTAAGTTTAATCACTTGACGTGCATTGTTTGATACAATGTACCAGCGAAACCTTGCCTAATATAATCGTTTGATGAATTTATCTGTGAAAATCAATAGCATTTTTATTTTCGATGAATTTCTCTGTAAAACTATTTAATGAGCTGGTCATTTCACATTTTGTAATTTAAGAGTTAATATGTTGGGTGCAAAAAGAACACACTTTATGCAATTCCCCCATTTTTTCTGCAATCACAATCGAATAATTGGGTTCTAGAGTTTGGAATTTCAAACCCATTTTGTGCAATCATTGCAGTCCATGAGACCGCATTTCTGAGGATTTTTGCCAAACAGTTTTGTGTTGTGTGTATAAGGTACTTGCGAGTATAACATCTGACAAAACCCCATTTTTGGTTATGAAATTTTCATGCCCTGTTCCAAAGCTCCCATCGTGGGGAGAGACTAATAGGATGCCACTAAAGGTTATTAGGTTTGGCTTTACACCTGCCAATTGCAGTTGCTAAAAAATTGTACATATTCTGTGCATATTCTGCAATCACTGCAGTCCATAAGACTTATTTGAGGCACTTCGTCAAACAGTTTCATATGTCGTGAGGGCATTTGCAACCACATCATCTGACAAATTCTGCTTTTGTTTATGCTTTTCAACAAACCCATTTTGTGTATAAGCTGCAATCGTTGCGGTCCACGAGACTGCATCTGTTTGAGGCATTTTGTCACGCAGTTCATGTCTTCCGGGGCACTTGCATGATTGCATCTACAAAATCTCACAAAATCCCACTTCCATTTTTACATTGAAACCTGTTTAAGGCACTTTGTCAAACAGTTTATGTGCCATGTATGCATACATGTCTTCCAGGGCACTTGCATGATTGCATCTACAAAATACTCGCGAGTTTCCACTTCCATTTTCACATTGAAACCTATTTAAGGCCTATGTCGAACAGTTTATGTGCCATGTATGCATACATGTCTTCCAGGGCACTTGCATGATTGCATAACAAAATCTCACAAAATCCCACTTCTATTTATACATTGAAACCTATTTAAGGCACTGTCAAACAGTGTGTATATGTGTCAATCGTATGCATACCATGAGACTACATCTGTTTAAGGGCATTTTGTCAAACTACATCATCTGACAAAATTGCACTTTCATTAGTTTATGTTCTTTTCAATCAAACCCATTTCCTGTGTATGTGTTGCAATCGTTGCAGTCCATGAGACTACATCTGTTTGAGACATTTTGTCAAACAGTTCATGTCTTCCAGGGCACTTGCAACAACAAAATCTCATAAAAATCCACTTTCGTTTATACATTGACATGTTCCTGCCCTGTTTCAATCAGTTGCAGTCATGAGACTACATCTGTTTAAGGCATTTTGTCAAATAAATCATGTCTTCCAGGGCATTTGCAACTATAAAATCTCACAAAATTCCTCTTTCGTTTATACATTGACGTGTTCCTGCCCTGTTTCAATGGTTGCAGCATATATATTTTGTGTATATGTTGCAATCGTTGCAGTCCATGAGACTAGGATCTATTTGAGGCATGCTGTAATTGTTGCAGTCCACGAGACTACATCTGTTTTAGGCATGTTTGTTTCAAACAGTTTGTGTCTTCCTGGCACTTGCAACTACAATCTGTTTGAACACTTTGTCATAAGGGTTCATGTCTTCCTAGCACTTGCAACTACAAAATTTTCGCAAAGGATGGCAAAACGTTTGCATTACACTTACCATTGCATTCCTGCCCTGTTTCAATCGTTGCAGAATATACATTTTGTGTATATGCTGTAATTGTTCCAGTCCATGTGACTACGTCCATTTGAGGCATTTTGTCAAACAGGTTATGTCTTCCAGGGCACCTCCAACTACAAAATCTCAGAAAATTCCACTTTCGTTTATACATTGACATGTTCCCGCCATGTTTCAAAGTTACCACTTTGGGATAAGATGGCTGGCAAAGGTTGCAGTTCATGAGATAGGATTAATTTATATGCTGCAATTGTTGCAGTCCACGAGACATCTGTTTTAGGCATTTGTGATCAAACAGTTCACGTCTTCTACAGGGAACTTTCCAACTACAAAATCTCACAACACTTTTGTTTATACATTAATATATGGTGAAACAGCAGAAGAAGGTGAAGATGCAGTTTCAGGATTTGCAGAACATAATGGAGGTTCTCCATGAGATAAGGTAAATGTATAGCCAATTGTTGCATAAACCGTGACATCTGTGTCAATAGCATTATGAAACATATGTCCATCAGGGTACTTGCAACTAAACAGTGGCTCAACAACAGTTTATACATGAATAGTGCGATGGTAGAAACAGAAATTATGAATGCCCTGATGACTAGGATTTGTAGAACAAATTTGAATTCAGCTTTCCAGTTGTACAAATCCATATGCATAGCATTTTTTAAAATGTGCATCAGGTTAAGGATTTCTGAAGTACTTAATCACAGCTGTACGAGAAATTTAAGAAGCTTTTGCAATTTTTATATATTTTTGAAACATCTTGTATCTTTTCTAAATATTGGGAGTCAAATCTGAACCCAGGGCTCTTTTGATTTCCTGATTATTGTTAAACAATCTTGCTTAAGCTGCCTGTATCCAAAACGTTTCGGAAGATATTTAGTGAATGCATATTTTACCTAATTTGTGATGCTTTCCATGATACTACATCTTGTGTGAGACATGGGCTGTCAAACCTAGTTGGCATGTCTTCCATTTAACTTTGTCAACATTGCAAAAAACATAAAAATCTTGGGGTTTTGATTGGATTCATTGAAGATTTCCTGTCCCATGTCTTACTAAGACTGGATGTTAGTTAGACTGGAGATGGCATGGCTATCTGGATCAACACTGCAATGATGCATCTCCAAGGACATTTGCAACCTACTAACTCTATGAAAGCAAAATTATTCTTTGTTTATACTCATTGATCGTTCATTTCTTGCCAAAGTATCTTAGTGCATCACACATTCTAGTGAGAATGCAAGTTATTGACAACTCAATCCGTGACAAAGTATTACTCATACACACGAAACAAGAAGCTGGAATGCAGTATTCATACTGTATTGCAACACAGTTATGTGTCCTTGGGACATCTGAGGTGGCACTTATGAAATTGATAAAAAACTTCATTCATTTCACTCTCATTTCACAATATTGGTTGGGAACATGTTATTCAATTTGCGCTGGCTTTTCTGTCTCGTGTGAGGTTATCGGCTGCTTACATCAGATTTAGGACACAATTCTTTGATCAATCTAAAGACTCAGTTTCCACGAAGATTTGCTGGAACAAGTATCAAATCACAGGATTCTTCTCTATTCAAAACGATCAGTTACTCATTACATTGATCTTGTTTCTCCTGTATTTCTTTCCTATTCTAGAGCAACTTTATCACCTATTTTGAGTTGTGTATTGTCATGCCTCCACAAACTTCTATTATCAGTCCTATGTGATGCACTAACAAGCTGTTTCCAAACATTTTGTCCTTTCCATTATGTACAAGCTTGGGAAAATTCACTTCACATGGATATATTGACAATGGCCTTTGATACAATCCATAGAGGGGATCAGCATCATTGCAGCCATATTGGGAACACTAGGGGTAACTGTTATGCAGCCTCACTACAATTGTTGATCATTAAACACACCTGAACTATGAACACTGTTCACATTAGGCATTGGTTTTACACGTTTTCAAATCAGCCGGTTCATGTCTTGCTGGCACTTTTGCAACTGCAAGTTGTAGTGGGAAACTCCACTTTCAGTTTCATTCTACTACATTTTGATGAAATAAGCATTTCAAATCAGGCATTTTGGGACAATGGCTTCTTTATATCTTCAGCATTGTATACACGCCTGCAAACAGTGGCATCCACTTGCTTGATCATTTGCATATACGATCAGCAAAACGGTAGATGGACACGTTTTCGGCATCAGGGCATGATGAGCATGCAGCCATGTTTCAATGGTCTGCAACATATCATCATCATTGACCAGTATGACTGCAAGCCCTTTGCAATCACAAGACACAATTGGCAAAGGCATTGTCCAATGTCAATACATGTCTAAATCCAAAATCTCAGTCAACACATTCAGAGCCACTAAGTTGCTCATTGAGTATTGATGACATGTTGCTCACTGCCCATAATGTTGTATCAATCCACTGCATTGTAGCAGCACCTTCAAACAGTATATGCAGCAATTGTTTCTGCAGGATCCATGAGACTACATCTGTATTAGAAATCTTTGAAACACAGTTCATTGTCTTAGGCTCACTTGCGCTCCCTCTTTGGTACTTTGTCTGTTGTGCTTTGGTATGGTTGTTTCATTTCTCAGACCAGCAGCGACATGAATATTACTTTCAAATATTCCACTATCAATTTTTACATGTAGACATATGCTGCAATATATATGTTCCTATTCAACTCCATGAGACTATGTCACTAATATAGGATGGTTGTACATAACCACCTAGATTCCAAGGCAACCTTCCTAACACATACTCTCCTAAATCTCCAGAAATATTCCACTTACGTTATATTACATTGACGTGTTCCTGCATGTTTCAAAGTTCCCACTGTGGCACTAACATGGCTGGGATTCTCCAAAAAGGTTGCAGTCCATGAAATAGGATCAATGTATTGCTGCAATTGTTGCAGTCCACGAGACATCTGTTTTAGGCATTTTATCAAATAGTTCATGTCTTCCAGGGAACTTGCAACTACAAAATCTCACAACACTTTTGTTTATACATTGATGGATGTCCATGCCCTGTTTCAAAGCTCCCACTTGGGGATAGGATGGCTGGAAAACGTTGCATTACACCTGCCAATTGTATTTGCCTAAATGATTCCAGGTCTTTTCAGAAAACTAGTTTCGTACATATCCTGCAACCATTGCATTGCAATCCACGAGATTGCAGTTCTTAGAGGCATTTTTTCAAACAGTTCACGTACCATGCTTCCACATTTTGCAACACATTTTCAGCAGGAAAGAGATATTATATTACTGTCTATGGTGAAATTTGTGAATTTTTTTCGTACAATGGTTTTCATTAAATATTTTCCGTGGAGGAAAGATTATTTTAATGAGCTGCTAGAAAGATTGCTTTAACGATTATTTGAGGCTGTGTGCTGCTAGAAAAAGCAGCAAAATATGAACAAGCAGTAATTGTTCTTTCCTAGAAATAAGGAGCTTCTTGAGAAATTAAAACTAATAGCCAAACAAAACCTGCACCGTGTCATTGATTATGAAGCATCAATCAACTCTTTTAAACCAGTCGCAAAGTCTCTGTGAGTTAGTAGAAGAAATGATCCTTGCACAGAAGGCAGAAAATGTAAACTTTGAAGTTCTTTCTCTATTAAAATCCTCGACCAAAACATTTCAGCATGACCAGGGTAAGAGTTTTACTCAGGAGGGATAGAATCTAAAAACTTGAAGGAATTTTTTTTTTTTTAAATTTTGTATTAAAATCTAACAAACAGTTTGATTCTCAAAGTCATCACTAAAAAAAATGCATTCTTGCGTATATTGGAAGATTGCAAATATTGTCCCCGTTTCTGCCAAACAATTCAGTGATAGAACATGGTAAGACAACTATTGGCAGTCTCCATAACATAACTCACATAACTCTTGGCTTGATTGGAAGATTGCAAGAATTTGTCCCATTCCTACCAAAGGATCTTGTGTTAGAACATGGTAAGAATTTTTTTGACAATCTGCATGACAAGGATTGGCCAGATTGGAATTATTGGTTCCATTTATGCCAAAGGATCTAGTGATAGAACTTGATAAAAACATTATTCACTATCCATGATAAAGACTGGATAATGGACTGCGCTGGCTGAATATGGAAACTACATACATTACAGGAAACAATTCAGAGTATATAAGACTCAGTTAGATAGAAAGCTTTGAAACAAGTTAAACCAGTACTTGTAAAAGAATGGGTTAATCAACAAATGCATTTGTCCACATGTATTTCTTTCTTCTAGAGAAGATTTTGTATTGTGACATTCATTACACCTGGCAATAAATTTGTTTCAAAACATTGCAAGGCCTTAGAAAACTCATTTCACACATATACTTCGATCATTGCAATCCATGAGATCATATTGGATACTTTGATGTATGTCCATAATGTGTTCGATTACCTGGCTGCATATGGAACTGCTTACATTACTGGAAACATTTGAAACCATTTGTAGAAAACTCATTTTGCAAATGCATGCCAATGCATTTGTAAAAAACTCATTTTGTGAATATTTTTAAATCATTGTACAATGCATGAGATCACACTTCAGTAAGGCATTTTGGGTATGCTTCCACACAATTTGTATACACGTCTGCCAGGGCACTTGCTATTACCTTGATACATGTCCATAATGTGTTCCAAAATCCCAGTGTGATAAATGCTCTCCTCTGGAAGTCAAAGGTTGTGGATTCTTTCCAGTTTGCAAGGCCTTTTCAGCAAGCAAACACAAACACAGATTGGAAGATTGCAGTGCAGTATCAGTCCCATTTCGGCCAAAGGATCTAGTGATTGAAAAGGGTAAGAAAATTATTGATAATCTGCATGACAAATATTTATGGATAATGAATTGCTTTGGCAGCATATGGAACCGATTACATTAAAGGAAACTGTTTGGAGGATGAAAGACTTGGATAGAAAGCTTTGAAACAAGTTGATCCAGTACGTTTAAGAAATGGGTGAACCAAATTCAAACCATTTGTCCACATGTTTCTCTCCTTTGGAGAAGATTTTACACTGCCAATGCATTTGTTAAAATTTTTGCAAGATTTTCCAAAAGATCTAGTGATAGAACATGTTAAGAAAATTATTGACCATCAGCATGACAAAGATTGATGGATAATGGACTGCTATGGTTGCATATGGAATCACTTACATGACAAGTTAAAGCAGGAGTTTTTCTCTCCTCTGGAGAAGGTTTTACACTGCCATTTAAAACTTTGCAAGGCCTTTGCAGAAAACTCATTGTCCGCATATCCTGCAATCATTGCAATCCATGAAATCACATTTGCACACAGGCTGAGAAGATGTTGGCAAAGGTTGTAGATTCTGGTGTTAAACTTTCCAGTTCGCAAGGCCTTTTCCAGCAGTCTCTTCTGGAGAAATTTTTACACTGATTTAAAACTTTGCAAGGCCTTTGCAAAAACTCATTGTTCGCATATCCTGCAATCATTGCCAACTCCATGACCTTCGAAAGTGTTGTTTTTGGAAATGGGTGAAACATTGATAATGTCCACACGTTTTTCTCTCTTCTGGAGAAGACACTGCCATTTAAAACTTTGCAAGGCCTTTGCAGAAAACTCATTGTCCGCATATCCTACAATCATTGCAATCCATGAGATCACAATGTGTGGCACACAGGCTGAGAGGATGTTGGCAAAGGTCGCAAGTAAGTTTCCATTTCTGCAAGGCCTTTCAGAAAACAGATTGAAGTTGTACTTTTAAGTAATTATAATTGCAAAATCAACCAGTCTGTTATTCTCTCTTCTGGAGAATACTTTGATTGTAAAAATTTGCATTTTGCAAGGCACTTGCAGAATATTGTCAACTGTCTCCATGACAGTTTACTTACATTACAGGAACCATTACTTCTGAAGAAATGGGGGTGAACAAAATTGAAATCAACTGTCCACATGTTTTTCTCTCTTCTGGAGAAGATTTTGTATTGTAACATTGCACGTTAATGCATTTGTTTAAAACTTTGTGCAGAAAGAAAACTCATTTTGCACATGCAATCATTGCAATCCATGAGAGATCACATTTCAGGCTGACATATTTTGCATACATCTGCAAGGGCAATTGTACCTTGATGCTGGCAAAGGCAGAGAGAGGATGCTTTCAAATACCATAACATTACAAAATCCCAGTTGGTACAGGAAATGGGTGAACAGGTTAAATTGAAATCAAGTCTGTCCACATGTTTTTCTCTCTTCTGGAGAAGATTTTGTATTGTAACATTACAAATTAATGCATTGTGTTTAAAACTTTACAAGGCCCAAGGTGCAAACTTTGCAAGGCCTAAGGCCTTTGTGAAAACTCATTTTGCACTTGAATGCAATCATTGCAATCCATGAGAGATCACATTTCATTGAGGCATTTTGCATATGCTTCCACACATTTTGCAAAAGCAGAGAGAAGATGCTTTCAAATACCATAACACGTTCCAAACATCCCAGTGTGGCACGGGCTGAAAGGATGCTGGAAAAGGCTGTGGATCCAACTTGCAAGGCCTAATCAGTGAACCCAGTATGTCAGATTCTAGTTCTTGTTAGAAGTAGAGAGAAGTTAATAGAACAAAATGCAATGGTAGGAAATAAATGCATTGTTAGTGATTGCCAATTATACATTCAATCCCCAAATTTAGTTTTGCCAAAGTCCTCAATAAGAAACATAGCTAGTGATGGAGTAGACAACGGATTCAAGGTAAGTGTATTTTTGTTTGTTCGGATTGGATATTAGTTCTTGTAAGGAGAAAAAATGCATTGCTAGACAAATTATACATTTAATTATTTTTTAGATTGAAAATAATGCTTATATTACTATAGAAAAAATACAAAAATTGGAGGAACACAAAGATACAGAGGGCCCCCAAGAGGGAAACCAGACAACACAATTCAATTCTTACCCTTCTCTTTCAATTCCAGTTATGGAGACAACTTCAACAAATTTGTTTCAGTTAGCTGTGAGGATTTTTCAAGTACAAGTTCCCTGTTGTTTTCTGCAAGGAAATACAAGCTTTCATGTCTGAAACAAAAAATCTACAAGGGGAAGCCTTCATTAAAACTCTTGAAATGGGTACTCAAATTTTCATGCAAGCTAGCACTGATGCCAATCTTTTTGCATTCTCCCAGACCTGCAACTAGTGTTTGAATTTCCCTGATAGAATGAAGTAACTTTAAATGCAGCCTGGATTTTTAGAAGAAAAGAAGACCACAAACATGCAGCCAAATACCAACCAAAATCTCTCATTTATTTTATTGAGAAACTCCCCTTCTAAAACTAAACTAGCATGCATTCATATCAACCACATATAAGACATCAACAAGCAAGAGCTTTTAAAATTGACTTGTTCCTCTCAAGGTAGCTACATGTCTCACACAACAAGTTAGAGAAAACTGCTATTATTAGCAAATAAGAGTCCTAAATAACATCCCTACAACAATTAAAATCCAACATAAAACTACTAAACTGATGGGAAGGGGAGTTATAAAGCCATTAGAGATCGATTACATCATCATCCCCATCTTCTAGAACAAGTTAGAGAAAACTGCTATTATTAGCAAATAAGAATTTTGGGAAAGCTATGCAGCCTAGTTCAGAACTGATACTTGACTTCCTTCATTTCCTCCATAAATCAAACCAAGACGATCATCTTGTACAAATTCCTCCATAAATCGAACCAAGACTCATCTTGCTTGCAAATTCAATTTTAGCCAAATAAAAATTGATATGCAAGGACTCTCTTCTTATTCAATTAAGTCGATACTCAGCTTTTTCGCTTACAGAATGACTCTCTTCTTATTCATATTCCTTGGCCATCACCTCAAGCACAACTGCAGTCATCTTTGCACAATATGTCCATTTTTCATTGTAGAAGTGCAAACCTTGTTTCTTCACCTCTACATCCATGTCTTTTTCAAGGCATCCTTCAATTGCTTCCCAATGGCTGAACACAAATAACAAAACAAGGAGGATAGTCATACAACCCCAATCTTCTCTCAATGGTAGGATACTCTGCTGACTCTTTATCTTCTTATTGCATATGGCTTGGCAACAACACCTCAATGCACAACTGCATTTATCTTTGCACAGTTTGTCCATTCTTCATTTGTACAAATGCACAATCTTGTTTCTTCACCTCTACATCCATGTCTTTTTCAAGGCATCCTTCTGATTGCTTCCTCTCTTCTTAATGGCTGAATACTTTGCTTCACTCACATCAACACAAATAACAAAACAATAGTCATACAACTAAAATGTCCTTCTGTCAATGGTAGCATACAATCTTGCTTCTTCACCTCTTCATCCATGTCTTGGTCAAGGCATCCTTCAATTGCTTCCTAATGGCTGAAACACAAATCAAGCACAAGTGTAGTCATACAACCCCAATCTTCTCTCAATGGTAGCATACAGCTGCTGCTACCATCTTGCTTGGTCCATTCTTCATTTGTAGAACTGCAATCTTGTTTCTTCACCTCTACATCCATGTCTTTTTCAAGGCATCCTTCGACTGCTTCCCAATGGCTGAACCTGCATTCACAACAACACAAATAACAAAACAATAGTCATACAACCCACTCTTCTGTCAATGGTAGCATACTCTGCTTCTTCATCTTGCTTTGTCCATTCTCTCAAATCCTTCTTCATCTTCACTCTTTCTTTCAACCTCTAACACATCAGGGCCTTCTCCTTCTCAACTCCATTTCCAATGTTAGAGATCCTTCACATTCTTAACATTAACTTGACTATTCACAAATGCCCCAAGTGGAATAAAACCCATTTAGGGTAAATTGCATCTTGTTCTTCCCTCTCCTCAACCATTTCAAGACATTGGCCTTCTATATATGCATTATACACCAATATTTCACCAGGAGTAATTTCAAACATACCTTTCATTTGTGAAATTTGCACTTCCACTCCTTGTTGGTGTTGCTGCAGCAAATGTGTCTCCACTTTGCTGCTCCTCTGGTATGTTTTCAACCATATGATCCTCTACACTCTTCTTAATCAAATTCTTTTCTTGATCTTCCACACTTGGCCTGAATATCATATCAAACATGAGCCTATCATGGCTTCCTGCATTCAGAGTCCTGCTGTTCACAGCTATATTTGGTTGCCCAAAAAGTACCTCCTCCTTACCAACTTCTATTTTCCTTCTTCTTCACTCCCTGCTTCACCAATGGAAGTCATATCAAGATTAAAATATTATAGAGCTTCAGGCTTGCAATCACTTTGGTACTTCTTCCCTCTTTACACTCAATGTCTTATTCAATGAAAAGATCTTCTTCAATCCTATGTACTCTATGGGCTGAGCACAACCTCCATAACCCTCCCTTCATGGGTTGCTTTTCTCCATCGCCTTTCAAGGAATTCTGCATTCCTCAATCGCTCTCATTTCTTCTCCTGGTTTTCTTCTCTCTTTTCGTCAACTATAGGATTTTCAGGACATCCCTCTAGCTGCTCTTCTGCCATGTTCTCTATATTCAATATAACTTCATCAAATATATCCATCTCTGCTACTACTTCATCTCTAATGTGTACTGTTTCCACAAATGTAACATCTTGGGCCATCCCTAGTGATAAGATGCATTATTTTTCATAGCGGTCTTCTAAATTAAGTTTTCTTTCTTCTTCCATCGTAATCATCAATATTTTTCCCTTCTTTTGGGTAATCAGCTCAACATCAACATCCCATTTATCTATCATCAAACTCTTTGCAGAGCATCTTTAAGGGCCTTCCATTCACTAGTAATTATGCCAACTCCTCTAGGGATTAATGTTTCCTTGTTCTAGCAGCTCCATCCCTTGGCTAGTTGTTGACTCTATGGCTTTCCTCTCTGAAAACATCTCTTGCTCACAAGGTGAGTATTTATTCCTACCAATTGTTTCTACCTTCTCACATCCCTTGAATGCCTTTGTTTCAGCTTTATTTTTCTTTGCTTTCTCATTATTGCTTGCCTCATACTGCTCCATCTCCAAATTTTCCAACTTATTTCGCTTGTCTTCTGGTTGCTTCTACCACTTACCTTTGTCTTATTTCTTCTTCCAACCTGGTTATCCTCTTTTTCACATCGTCCAGAACCCATAGCCACAACCCTCCTCAAATTCACTACTCCCAACATCTTTAGATGTTGTATTCCAAACTTATGCCAATCAATCTTAGACCTGACAACCTGTTTGAATTTCCCAGCAGAGAGGATGGTTAAACCTTCTACAGAATACACAATTGGAATTTCAAAAAAAAAAAGACCAAAGACCACAAACACACTGTCAATTAGCAGCCAAAAGCTCTCCTTTATTTTATTGAGAAACTCCTTATTAACAAAGGCTCCTTCTACCCTTCTAAAGCTAAACTAACATGTGTTTATATTATTTATAAATACAACCGCACTTTTATGACTTCTAAGACTTCTTTTTGACTTTCCAATTCTAAATATAGCTAATAAGATATAACTGTAGTCTGTTCCTCTCATTCTATATGGACAGTGGACACAAAGCAGTTACAGAAAACTGTTATTATAAGCAAATAACAGTTCGAAATAATTCCCTACTAGACTGATGGAAGTGGGAGTTATGCAGCAGTTAGTGATCAATTACATCAGATGGTTGATGCTAGTATATTACAATTATTGTAGTTAGAAAGGGTAAATGTGGGAGGTGCATCATTCTTAATCTTGGACAATAAAAATCATCACTAACTGCAACCTGATCGACCTTTGTAGAGTGTCGTTGAGCTAACAAATAAGCACCAAAATGGTGGTGTTTAAAAACACCAGGGAATGTATTATTGTGGCAGACATCAATAGGTATTGATTAGTCCATGCCTTTGAGACGCGCTGCAATGAAGATTGTTAGAAAGTAGAATAAAAGAAAAATACAGGGCTTGCTCTATGGAGAAAATAAAAAGCAAAATGGGAATTGGATGTGCACCTGAGTTTGAGACATTTGGTGCTCAGCCAGGAAGTGCCAGGAATTACAAGAAACATCACCTTAAACCAATGTGAGTATGATGCTTGAATGCAATATCTTTACTGGTGCTAGTAGTCTTCGGAGCATCGACAGATCCAAATACTTGCCAAAAGCTGAGAGTTTCATCCCCTGCTGCAGAAGCCACTGTGTAGCCATCTGGACTCTGAGAAGCATAAACCTCATTGATGTTAGGATGCTATAAAGAATGAAAGGAAGAAAGAAGGCATTTGAAAACAAGTGTGTAGAGGGTTTTTATATCAAATTTTTGAATCAAACTCCATGTTGATAGATTAAAGAAAGTTACCTTTGCTAGATATAGCACTCTACTAGTACGGGCAGAATGGTCTGCTATCTTGCATGTTGAAGGATACTTCCACAATGTTAGCTGGTTGTGCGCATAGCCATGTGAGCTGAGCAGCTCCCTCTGGTGTTTACTCCACAAGAGGGCACACACCTGAGAGCCAGTATCGATGGAATTGAGGAAGGCACCCGTGTGGGTATTCCACATCTTAATACATCTATCTGCAGTCCCTCCACTGGATGACAAGAGATTGCTCTGGAATGGACACCATGCCAATGCTTTCACTGCAGCATGGTGGGCATCCAAATGATGAAGGTATCATCCAAACGACAAAGGTATTCATTTCAGTCCTGTTCATCCCAAGTGTGCAGCAAATTGTCATTACCATCTGCTGGCAAGCTGCTGCCCAGACCCACCTGATGTCAGAGTTGAATCCACATTCCAAGCCAGGGATCCCACTCTACCAGTGTGCCCCATCAATGTCCTCAACTGCTGATTAGACTCTGTGTCCCATATCTGCACATCGCAGTTATTCAGCCCCACTGCAATATGCCTCCCATCACAAGCCCAGCTAACACTGGTAACAGGACCCTCCTCCTCCATGCTCATAAGCTCCGAAATAAGGCTAGTGGAGGCATCCCACAGGTTCACCCTCTGCCCAAGAGCTATGGCCAATACATTCTTGGCACCCCACTCCATCAGATTCAAATAATAATCATCCAAAATCTCTGGCGCATCCAGAGTCCACTCTGGGCACTGTAAACTCACAGAAACCCTTGAGGAAAAAATTACAAAAATTAATCAAATATAAGAGAGAGCATTTCTACAGACCCCAAAAAAAATTCTGGGAAATATGGTTTAAGGGATTTTTGGATCAGGATTCAGATCCCACTCTGTAGTCCATCATCGACGAATAAGATGATGGAATCTAGTTTAATCCTAAACAACTCTGTGGTCCATCATCAAGATGAGAATATGAGAATAGACCGATGGATTAGAAAGTATGTTCCTAGATGTTGATCAAGAAATTCCTTACACAGATTTCTCCAGAAGCATTGTTTCTAATTAACTTACTAAACAATCTGGTATAGTAGTCTCCCTCTCCGTCTCCCTCTAGCTCACCTGTGGAATATAACGATGTGATCTGGAGGACATGGGCAGAGGACGAGGAGGATCAGAAGAGTAAAGGGTAGTATTATATATGGTTTCTGGCGCAGGAGGGGGCTTTCTTTGGAAAGAAAGAATCCTCGATTTGGGGACCATTGTTGCACAGAGGTGCTTCCTGTAAGCTTCTTTAGACAGACGGGGACTGTCAGGGCAACTGCTGCTTTCTTTTTCCTCATTATTCAGAGTGACACGAGCTACATCCAAATCCAACGAGCCTCTGTCTGGAAAAAACCTATCGCCCTGCAAACACCACAGTCATTAGCAATTTTCTTTTTCGATACGCCCAAATCATTCATATTCCTAACAGTAAATACTTACACTATTGTGCCTGACCAGGAGCTGACTTGCCGTGTTGGTATTTTCTTGCATGGGGACCCGTTTCTGCCTCACTTCGATCGTCCTAAAAGACTTATTTGGGGATTCCACAGCCATCGTATCCTACAAAACAAAACAGACCCAAAAAACACAAACAACAGTGATATAGAACTAAGAAATAAAGCACAAAGGCTCGGAGTTAGTGGGAAAATCCAGAAGATGTTTCAGAGCTCAACGCGCTTTGCTTCATAAGATGTTTCAGAGCATAAATTTGGAAAACAAATCAGAAATCTCGCCAAGCTAACGAGATTGACCGATCATTGTTTAGGGCATTAGGCGTGATATATGTACACAGGTGTGGCCTCCCAACCACGGGTTAAATTTGACGGCCGTTTAGACGTTTTTCGCTATTTTAGCCGTAAAAAACTTGCAAATATTTGAAAAAACCGTCACGTACAACTTGCAAATTTTAAGGATGACCGTCATTTTTTATATATATATTTATACATAAATTATATAAATATATGCTTAAAATAGTTAAATATATATAGAATAATATTATATATATTTTATCAACATTATAAAAATAACACTATTTTACATTTTTGAAGGGCAAAATTTAAAATTTACCGTCACTAAAAAATTGTTTGACAGGCATAGGTGGCCGTCAAATTTAACCCCTGCTCCCAACGGTTAATATATTATTATATATTTTTTTAAATTCGTGAAATATATCCGCTGGCCCAACGGTTCTATTTATTTTTAATCTCTTTTGTTCACTTAGCACAATTGGCCTAACGGCTATCTTTTTTTGGATTATGGTAAAAAGTGAGGGTTTTGATAGGACCCACATCCTTGTTACAAAAGGTTCCAATCGGTGAGATAAACTTGATATAACATAAGAGTGGCTAATCTATGGACAAAAAGGAAACCATAATCCAAAAAGGTCGCAAAAAGCCCACACCCTGGGCTACATAAGTATATTATTTTTAAGAGCGTTAACAACTTCCAACATAGCAGAGTCCTCAATTTTGCTCCTCAGCTTCGCTAGCAAAAGTTTCAGCAACATTTAACAGATCCTTGCAACCATTTTGAAGATGGAGCCAGGTTGCATCCGTAGAGATTTTCCAATTTTTAATGACACTAAAAACATTGGTGATGGTACCAAAAATACCATGAATCAACTCCACGACAGCTTCAACACTCTTGTCAGCATCGACATTGGGGTCCAATTCAACCTCCTGGAAGGCCACATCCTCGGCAACGTCCTTAGCACAATCCTCTACAGCTTCCTCCTCTGCCACGTCCTCAACAACTTCCTCAGTAACATCCACCTCACCATAGTCTTCACCTTCCGCATCATCCTCCTCAGCTTCAAAACCAGACTCTTCTTCGATCTAATCAGAAACATCCAATTTTCCCCTAGAGCCAGAATGAGCCAGGAATTATGGGTAGGCATTGGTAAGTCCGAGCAAAATCTCGAGAATTGGGTCATCTTTCATAGAATCCAAAGTACCCAACACATGAGGAACAACACTCACAAAACCATGAGAGGGGGAGTCGAGAGAGGAAGGGTGAGCCGCCACCGAGGTGGAGGAATCCAGGAGTGAGGGCGGAGAGCGAGGTAGCATCTCGGTGACCAGTAATTTCAACTTCCGGGTTAGAGGAAGGCGGGGGATTCAGGTGACGACAGAGGCGGCGAGTGGCAGGGCGGGGAGGAGGCGGGTGGTGAGCCGAGCCAATAACAGTGGGAAAGCGATTTAGGGCATGAGCATCCACAACATGTTTAAAGAGAAGATAAATAAGACATTGGTGAAGTAAATTACCTTCAAGTCATCTCTAGCCTTGTAGATGGATAAAATCATAGACTAGTAAAGAAAGTTGGTAAGGTTCACCTTACCACCATTAAGGAAGTTTGTCAGAATGAAAAGTTGGGGCCCATAAACCAACTTGTATCTTCCCTCCAAAGTAATGTACCTCATAATTTGTTATGCAACACAATCTTAGGGCCCCTTAAGAGAGGTTCTTTCATAACCCGACTTGTAGATGTAAACTTTCTCTTTTCTTTTAGCCAAAAAAGTCACCATTTCTGCCTTTAATGACCTCGTAAAAAATATATCTCCATTGTTGGAGAGCCCCGTAGCTTCAACAATGCTCTCCTCAGAGATTTCAAACTTAGTTTTGCCCACACGAACATGGCCCTGCTTCCAGGAAGACATAACACATCTAGAAACCACAACGGAGTGTCCTGGGAGTCTTTCAATGAAATTTGCAACCCCCTTCTCCACAAGAATCTTCCAAACCACTTCATCATGTTTAAGTTCATTGTAATTCGCAGGCTCTAATTGAACCAGGGCTCCCCCCATTTTTTGCAGAGACGAGAAATAAAGAAAACTAATGGCTTAAAAAGAAGTAATAACACGAATATAAATAATTAAACTCGAACCCCTTTTGGCACGTGCCCACAAGAAGAGGGACTGCTTACAAAAGTAATTAAAATTATTCATTAATGATTCAAATTTCACTTGCTCGGCTTTCCACGTGCGACTAAGAAATTTGAGAAAATAATCTTTCAAATAATCATAAATGGGATCATCGTCGGCGGTGAGGGAAGCATACGTCCAAAAAAATCTAACACCCAAGTAATTATGAAAAGCAGTGCACACCTTATACTTGAAAAAATTAAAAAAGATTAGAGTAATCACCCTTAATGGCTTTTAGAATTATTTCAAGAAGATTCTCAATCCAAATTTGTTGTTTCTGCTGAGAGACTCCAATATTAGCAAGTAGATCGGCCACTTTGTTTCCTTCCTTAAAAACAAACATGTTGATATTGAACAATGCTAAATTAAGATTGGAGGAGTCTGATATCCAATATGATATTGTTGATAGTCCAACTGACGACACCCTTGTTGTTAAGGAGATTAATCACATTTAGGGAGTCACTTTCCACAATTATGTTGATCTTACCAAAATTAGTGACAAGTTCAAGACCCTTTAAAATGGCCAGAGCTTCAACTCTGTGGTTAGTGCCCAAGTCAAAGAAGGAGGCAGAAGTTGCCATCGGTTGTCCCAAATCATCCCTAATAGCAGCACCCCCACCAAAGAGGCCCAGATTACCTTTTTCAGCCACATCGATATTGACTTTAAACCATCCAACTAGGGGAGGGGTCCAGGTAGTAGTAGCCCTTAAAGCAGTTGAAATATGAGGCTGGAGGGGTATCTAGAGTTTTTGCAGCCACTGTCTCTCCATGCTAAGGACAATTTTACATTTGTGTTGTTTCTATATACAACAATTCAGATTTTCTTGAAGACATGTTATCACCAAAGTGAATACCAGTTTGGGAGTACTATGTTGATCCTTAAAGATTCTCCTATTACGTTCTTTCCATACGTTCCATATCATATGTGGAAGAAGCAATTTCCAAGCAAGATTGACGATTTAATGTCGAAAGGGTGGAACCCATTAACTGATAACTTCCAAGAAGGACTTTGGAAAGACCCAAGACACTCCAAAAATATTAAGCAGAAGATTCCAAACAGTGGAGGAGTAATTACAATGAAAGAGTAAATGGGCTAAAGATTCAAGAGCGTTAAAACATAGCACACACTTGATAGGTGTTAGTATATGGATTTGTGCGCATGCAAATGACATGCAACAATGTGGGAATGAAGTCCCTCCTCAATGAAGGTGAGGCTGCCTTTATTGAAAGCCAAAACTGTATTTACACCTCTACATTCAAAATTGTATGTGGGGGGTGCTTTGGAACATCAATGGAAAGAAAAGTGAATGAGGGAGATGAAATGAAATGAAGGAATGAATGGAAAGAACATGCAAGAGTTAGGTGAAAGAAAATCCTAATATTGCATGGAGAAGAACAATAAATAACTAACACAAATAAAACAGAGTTTGCATCAATTAAACGAGAATGAGTAAAGGGAACACACATGAGCAAGTAAATAGCAAAGCTTGATCACTGTGAACAAGAACAACAACTTAATAACATTGACAATAAGATCAAAGACAATATTTACATGCAAGATTCAAACAGCTAACATCTAATGAACATAAGAACATCAAATGTTACAAGAGACAATGAATGAGACACAAAGTTTGTATTTCATTAACTCCAAAATGTCTTCACAAAAAAACACAATTTTTCTTCCTGAAACAAAGCTTGCACACAAAAGTATTTTCTTCTCCTTTCTCAAAGTCAACCTTTAGAAATGAGCCCTTGACTTCTTTTTATAACCCAAAATTTGGTTACAAATTAGTTAGGGTTTTTACATGAACATTAAATAGGGAACTTAAGTGACTTTTGACTTTTTCAACCAACTTTATGAAAAGCTACTAAAAATAGAAACCACTTAAGTGATCCACATTTTTCTGAAAGAAAATTCAATAACAACATCCCCATTTTTAAAATTCCACTTTTAAAACATATGACCATTACTAGTGCCTTATCCATTGAAATGGGGTTCGCCTATCTCAAACGTATGAGAAATGGACTCTCCCACTTCGTTAGATCCCAAGAAAACTATCTTCTTAAACCATCGGTGGAATTAGGATCCACTTCTTTCGTCAATTGAAAGGATCTGAACCTTCCCAATGTTTCAAACATCTTTTCTTCTTTTGGTGGTTCATTTAGGCAAAGAATAGCCTCACAAAATACCTGCAATTCCAAGATCCTACATGGCATATCATTCAGATTGACCATCTTTGATTGAGCATTCTCAAACAAGTTCTTTAATTTTGATGCAACGATCCATTGAAGCTGAAGAGAAATTAATGGTGAGAGTATACATGTCCTTAAACAATTGTGAAAACTGATTTTCCACATGTTCCGATGAACACCTTTGATTATTCTCATTTACAAGGTTGCAAGGGATCTCTGTTATGAGTTCTTGAATAAAGGCGAGTGAAATGAAGGCTTCATTGCATACGCTCTCATAATGGATCATAGAATCCTCGAGAAGCATCTTTCTTGATTTGAGATGCAGACACCAAATAAAACATGTCCCTCGACATTCAAATTCGATAATTCCTTCAATGGCTAAAACTGGGGACTCCATACTCATCATCTCCTGTAGACTGGGCAATATCTCATCCAAATTTGATATGTTAGAAACAAAACTTTCCTTGAAAGAAAGAATTGGATCAAGATATGCACCAACATCTTCATGGAGCTTAACCGTTGTTTTGATCGTCTCTTGGCCTAAAACAAGAATCTCTGAGAGCCAAGTTTTAGTGACATGGCCCAGTGTGTTTATTTCCTTTGATAAATTTAGAGTTTCTTCATCAGGGGCAGCCATCACATTGGGTACTGGAGTGGATGATATGGGATTTTTCAGATGTTGAACATATTCCACTAATTGATTCTTTTCAGCCTTGAGGTGAGAGTTAAGAGACTTATATTTCTCAAGTATCTTTAACACGATATCAATTGAATCTCGGGCCATCGCCATGTCACTTTCCAATGTGGACCTCCAAAGTCCAAATCTAGAAACTTCATAATCAACAGATGTCATAGCATAACGCTCCTTGTCAACTTGTGGGATAGCAAGATCTGCAAATTTGTTTCCGTCATTTTCTGCCATTATTCGAGAAAGCACTTTAGGCTTCTTGGGAATGACATCATTTGAAAGTTTGAAAAGGGCATCCAAGTAAATGTCAATTTCCTTAATAACACTCTTCCTTTTCTTGATTTTGTAATCAACCCAGAAAGGAGTATCATTCACTATTTTTGCATACAGAAGCCTAGAGCCCAAAGCAATATTCTCATTGTTCTTGACATCATGAGATTCTAAAAGAATCCTTTCCACGACCTTGATTTCAGGAGAAATAACCTCGATATCCACCTCCTAATCATTTGAGAGATTTTGGGAAATATCTTCGTGAACTGTAGGTTCCGAAGTGTTTGATATTTGGACTACCTGCACCTGGGTGGACTCTTCTACAAGGAATGGTTGAGGATTGTTTGTAATGTGAGTAGAAGAATCTCTACTTGAAGTGGATAATCCTGATACACACTCCCTTCCTTGGTAGGGGCTAGGACCCTTATATTCTTCACCTCGTGACACATTCTTTAGTGAAGTGGATTTTGGCAACCACTCCTTTCTTGCTTGTTGCATATGACTGGATGACACATAGGTAGATTGAGAAGGAGATTTGGTTGACTGGAGATCTCCTCGAGTTGGCAATTTTTTGATCCTGAGGTATGATCTTGAATTGATTGTAACTTGGAAGGTTCTCTTTCGTACCAATATATATGCTTCTTTCAAGAATCGGTCGATTCTTGTTATCAAGAGAAAATTCATCTCTTTTGGTCCAATCAATTCGTGGCAACGGGGTAAAAGAAATTGCAACATATGAAGGATCAATAACATCTTCATCATCATTTACGAATGAATTTGGAGTGTTCTTGATGCGAAAGGACTTGATCTGAGCAAGGGTTAGATGGGAAAACTCTTGCCTTCTTACTTCGTGTTCATCTAAACAGGCAGCCCAAAAATCTTCCATGGTAGGGTTATGTTGATACTTTGCTCCAAGAATATTTTGCATATATCCATTTATATTAAACTTCGATGATTTTTCAACACCACTCGTTCACAATGATTTTTCAACACCATTCGTATAATACTTTGCTCAAGTGATTTATGAATTTTTTGACACACACCTTAGCGTAGTATTTGGTCTTTTTTGGAGTGATGGATTCTAACATTTACGCAATCGCTTCCAAGTTTATCACTATTGGCTTGATTACCCTCTTTCAATTCTTCAGGATATCATGTAGCCAAGTGAGAACCTCTCCAAGTACCTCATTGTACATGGTTCTCGTGTTCGTTGGGAATTGATCTTCATCACGCTGAAGGGGATCACTTTCGGGTGTTGCTGAAATTGGATCTTCTTGTTGTGAGAAAGATGTTGTCGCCATTTTCTCCATTTGTGGTGATTCTTCAAATGTAGGTGGGGAAAGAACCAGATCATCAACTTTTGGTTGAGAAGTTGTGACTACTTCCACAAGTTGGGCTGGTATATTTTGAGGTACTTCATCAACGAGTTCCACCTCTAGAAATTGTGTGATATAGGTTACAGGTGCTTGCGCATGAACCAATGCTCTGAATTATAGTGTTGAGTTGTTGATTAGGTCTGAAGAATTAGGGCAATCATGCAAAGACGAATGATGACTAGAATGAGAAACTCTTGAGATGTGCTCTTTCTTCACTTAGGTGTTTAGACGACTCAACTCACGAATGAGCCCTCAATCGTATCACTCCTAGCTTGATTATGAGCTCATGCATTTTCAACTTGAATTCGGACTCCCATGGCGATCCATGCCCTTCGTGTCGTCTTACCTTCTTTCCAGAACCGAACTCTCTGAGTTCTTCTCTGGCTCAACTCACTTGAATACCGAGCTTAACCTAACATTTATGAAAAGAATGGTTTTACCACAATGCTCACGGTTCTTCCTTATTATATAACACTTGTAGTAAGAATGTTTTGGCTTTGCCATAATAAGCACAATTTTACCTCCCAAACGATGAGAAAATGCCATTACCAATAAAGACCTAATGCTGCCATGATGATGACCCAGGTTCAAGCCCTCAGCATGTTGATAGACACCCTTAAGATTGATTCTTGGCCAAAGAGCTCCTTGGTATTTTGGCAGTGGATTCTGCAATCCCGGCTCCGATCAACAAGTTTCTCTGTACCTGGTAAAAGAATACTTTTTTTATTGTCTGATTGGATGTACATAATGGAAGGGTATAAATATTGCCTATTGCCCTTAGAGTTTCTCAAAGAGACCATTTACAAGTAACAAGGATGTAGTACACGAAACGGCCAACCAGGTATTTTCAGAGTTGGCCTTCACATTCAATTCATTTCTAGGGAAAAGAATAATAAAATGCTGAACAATATGAATCGTTTCATTCTGCACCGTAATAACCTTCATCTCCTGATTCAGGGAAATTTTATGAAGCCTTGAATAGCGTGACTCCAATCCATCGTACACGGCAGTGAATATTTGTTTCTCCGCAGGCATGGAGTTAGTAGATTCTAAACGGGAAATCGCCTGACAGTTTTGCTTTAAGATCTCACCACTGTGCTTTGTATACATATTTACAAAAGGGTAAAAGAATCATGTTAACAGATCAGAAAGCAAATGCCCTTGAAGGATATACCTGCAGCTGCCATGGATCTGAATTCAGAATAAGGATAAGCCTACAGCTGCATTATGTTTGCTATTCGTGACCTTCATTTGTTGCAGCCTTTAGCAATTAAGTTGTAAGCTTTATCAGGGCCCCAGATCCATCCATATGCAATAATACGCATTCTTTCTGAAGGACGATGAAAATGCAGAATATAACAAGTCGCAAAAACAATTCATTTTTTCAAACATACTTGCCCATGGTTCGGTCAGGTCGCTTCTTTTTATTTATTTATTTTTTTAAAAAGTTACAGGCAATGCAAACTGTATTGATAGTATGGGCGCAGGATCAATCGATGATGTTCTCCAGAGTATGGGTCACGCACTGTTCCGTATGCTCCCTAAACTGTCGCCGCGCACTGTTCCGTATGCTTCCTAAACTTCGCGCACTGTTCCGTCGCTTCCTAAACTTTGCCGCGCATTGTTTTATTTTATTTCCAGCTGTTCTATTTCTTCAGCATACGTGAGAAGATATTCCTGGGCTAGGCGCGTGGTGATCTCCTCTTGCTGGGGTGACTCTTCCAAATGCGTGGAAAACTACTTGGAAATGCATGGACAGTTCTTTCCTCTAATAGCCTAGGTTTTCTTTATCCACGTGACAAATCCTCTTTCTCCTTTGCGTGGCAAATAAACTCAAGCTGGTGTTTTATTCCCCCTGCATGATGAATCTTTAACCTGCATTGCTTCTTCCCACGCTTGCTTCTTTTTCTTTCTTTATTTAAAGACTGCTTCAGCTTCCCTGAGTTCTTCTCTCTCTTAGGCGTTGAAATTTTCTTTAACATTCAAAAGAATTTGCTGTCCTTTTCCTCCTGCCAATGCGCATGTATTTCTCTTGCATAATGTCAACAAAATATTATGTCTTTCTGAAGAAAAAGAAGCTTCTGAATTTTTCCACCGGGTTTGATGGAGGAAGTTACAAGGATTAATTCAACTTCCTCTCATCCCGGGTAGTGGCTTAAGTGCCAGGGGGAAATGGGAAAAGTAACGGGCAATTGCCAACGGGAATGACAAAATGGGTTGGCAATCCCCGTCCAATTTCCCCATGTGGGAAATTGGGAAATTTTATGCCCGTTTGCCAATCCATGATTTGGCAATTGGCAGAGGAAAACCCGTGTGCAGGAAATTTGAAGGAAATTGCCAGGAAAGTGGAAATCCGGGTTCGGGAAGCCAACCCGGCAGTTGGAAACAAAAGCTTACTTCCCCGGCACTAAAACTTTTCGGATGAACCTTAATTTATATTTATTTAATTAAATACTTCTTAAGTGATTTTTTAAAAATTAATTTAATCAAACAAGGAGCAATTAATTAATTAAATATAAATTAATTATTTTAATGTATTTTAATGCATTTTATAGCCTGGCGGGAAGAGTTCTTGCCCGAAAATCACGAAACGAAGACCAAAACGATCACAAAAATAAGACGATCGTAAGGAGTCCAATGAACCACGCAAAGTAATACTTTTCAAAATTTTCTAATTTTTAATTATTTAATTGTTTTTTGACAATTTTGCGCAGTCAAAATTGGCTGATAACAGCTGGCTCTGATTGGGGACAAGGACTTCATGGACGCAGCAATGGACCTAGACCCAAATAGTCATGGATATGATCACAGAAAGATGGGGCACAAAAATGGGGCGACACAAGAGAGGAGACCGAAAAACAGGGAAACAAACAAACCAAAATCCTAGTCACCTATGTACATACGGGGAACAACCCATTTTCAATTCTGGTAATATTTGAGATACTGCCCACTGTAGGGCAAAGGAAAATGAGTTCCATCAGGATATGCCAAGTAGTAGGTACTATCTCCACAGAAGTGTCTTATTTTGAAAGGTCCCAACCACAACGAGTCAAACTTCCCATGCTTTCCCTTCGGTTCACGTCTTTTATCCCAGAGAAGAATTAAGTCATTGATTTGAAACTATCTCTCTCTAGTTTTCCTGTCAAACAACTTCTTTACCTTGGATTGATGTTCCTTGATCCTGTTGGCCACTTGACTTCTTTGTTCCTCAAGCTTGGTTAGAAACATGACCCTTTTATCTAATGCATTGGTGAAGCATTCATCATCAACTGCCTGAGCTAATTTTAACTCTGGTAGCTCCAATGTGAAGGGAATTTGAGCATCAGTTCCATACAGAAGTTGAAATGGAGACATCCCAATTGCCCTTTTGGGAGTTATGCGGTCAGCCCACAATGCATCGTATAACTTTTTGTGCCAAGTTCTTTGATTTTCTTCGACTAACTTGCACACAATGGTAATGAGGTTTTTGTTGCTGGATTCAGCCTGACCGTTTCCCTGCGGGTAGTAATCTGATGAATGAGACAAAGATATCCCATATCCATAACAAAAACCTATCATCTCTGCAGAAGAAAAATTTGAGGCATTGTCAGTCACAATCTTGTGAGGAATTCCATAACGAACCAATATGTTTTCTTTGATGAAATCACAGATTACTGCAGTAGATGTTTGTTTCACCAGTATAGCTTCTACCCATTTTGTAAAGTAATCAGTGGCAGTGAGCACGTGGGTATGACCAGCGCTGGAATTAGGGTTCAAGACCCCGATGAAATCTAAACCCCATTGTTGAAAGGGTTCTTCAATGACAACTGGCTTCAAAGGCAGTGCTGCTAACTTTGGTCTTCCAACAAATTGTTGATAGGCCTCACATTTGGTCACCCATTTCTGAGCATCAGAAAACATAGTGGGCCAGTAATAATGTGCTCTCAGAATTTTATGGGCTGTTACTGGGCCAGAAAAATGACCGCCGCAAGCATGATTGTGGAAGGCTTCCAACAACCTAGGCTGTTGTTCTTTATCAACACATCTGAGGAACATGCCGTCAATTCCTTTCTTGAACAACGTGTTATCCCAAATGACGTATCTGACAGCTCTTAGTTTGATTGCTCGTTTCTCTTTAGCTGTCAGATTTTCTAGACACTCGCCGTATGTGAGGAAGTAGGCAATATCAGAATACCATTCATCTGTGGTACTGACAAAAACTACCAATGGTAAATTTCCTTCAACTAGTTCTTCTTCAGAGTTATCTCGTGGTTCATTCTCTGAAATGAGTTGGCAGAGTCCTCTCCCTCGAACCAACTTGGTAGGCTTGATGTCCAGATCATATTCTTGGATCTTGGAGACCCAATTATCTCTTTTAGATCCTGGTTCCTGTTGTGTCAACATTGATTTCACCGTGGTGTCCGGAACTAAGACTTTGGTGTGAGAATTCAACACGTAATACCTGAAGTGTTTCAGGGCTCTTACCACCGCATACGCATGTCTCTCAAGAGGAGTGTAATTAAGTTCATGTTTCTTGAATCCCGAACTCATGAATGCGATAGGAGATTCAATCCCCTCTTGATTGTGCTGAGTCAAAATGGCAGAGATTGTGTGTGGCGAAGCATAACAATAAATTATAAAATCCTTCTTAAAATCGGGACACACCAATGTAGGAGCTTTTGCAATAGCACCCTTGATTTGCTCAAATGCCTCTCTACCTTCCTTTGACCATTTGAAAGATTATTTTCCTTTCATCATATCAGCGATTTCTTTAGTAAGCTCGGAAAAATATGGCACGAACCTTCTCAAAAATTTCACCTTTCCAAAGAAGGAGTGGACTCTAGGTTTACTTGTAGGCAGGGAAAGATTCTTTATAGCTTGAACGCGTTCAGGATCAATCTTAGTTCCTTCCTTAGAAACAATATGACCTAGGAGTTTACCTTCTGTAACTCCAAACACAATATTTTTTTGGATTCAGAGAAATCTTATGAAGTTTACACCTTTGCAAAATTTTCTCTAAATCTCTTAAGTGATCTTCTCGCTTCTTTGAGAACACTGTCAAGTCATCTAGGTATATCACAATGATCTTGTCTTTATAGTCTGCAAACGCCATATCCATGGCCCTTTGAAAAGTTGCGCCAGCATTGATCAAACCGAAGGGCATTCTTCTATACACGAACGTACCCCAGGGGGTAGTGAATGCGGTTTTATGTTGATCTTCTCTAGCCACTTCAATCTGATTATAGCCAGAGAAACCATCTAGCATAGATAGCATTTCCGATCCAGTTACTGCCTGCAGAATATGGTCCATGACTGGCAGTGGGTAGTTATCCTTCAAGGAAGCCTGATTAAGATTGCAGAAATCCACGCAAATCCTAATTTCTCCATTTTTCTTGCGAACCGGTACAATATTAGCTATCCAGGTCGAATGTCGAATAGGAAAAACTATTCGTGCATCTAGCATCTTTTGAACTTCATGAAATATTGTCCCTGCAATCTTGGGATTATATTGTCTTTGCTTCTGCCTGAATGGAACTGCGCCAGGCTTCAAGGGTATGGCATGCTCCATTTCCCTGGGTTGGAAAGACTTCAAGTCTTCGTATGAATATGCCAAGACGTCAGAGTATTTGGTAAGGAGATTTATGAATTTCCTGCGCTCCTCAGGCGAGCAACATTTACCAATATTGATCAGGTGAGGTTTATCCTTGGTGCCGATATTAATTTGCTCATAGTCAGCAGAATTTGCAGGTCCTGCCTGCTCTTTCTCTTTAATAAACCTGTCATGTTTGTCAAAAAGTTCTTCAAGTGAAACCAATCCTTTGGGAATTTTATTTCCTTTGAGTTGAATGATGCCATCACCAGGATCTTCGTTCTCAACTCCTTCCTGAATGGGTGAGGTAGTTGATTCGCGAAATGCCGAATCACTTCCTTCAAAGTACAACTGTTCAAAATTTTCTCTCTTTTCCAAGAAGGCAATAATTTGTTGATCATCATTAAATACTTGCCAATTTTCTGCATTGTCAGGAACACTTGGCCTAAAAACCATTTCAATGGTGTATTTGTCTTGATCAAATTCTGAATGAGGAATCATTAATGATGCTGAGACTGCTAGAGAATCCGCTTTGTCATTCTTTTCACGAGGGACAGATTTAATGGAAAAAGTGTCGAAAACTTCTATGGCATCCCAAACTTTATTTCTGTAGTGTCTCAGACGATCGTTCTTTACTTGGAACTGATTTCTTACTTGTTTCACGATCAATTCCGCATCTCCAAAGACTTCCAGATTTTTGATCCCTTTCTCTTCTGCAACTTGGAGGCCAAGGATTAATGCCTCGTACTCTGCAGTGTTATTAGTATTTGAAAATTTGAGTTTATAGGAAAAAGGAAAGATTTTACCATTTGGAGATATGAGCACCACTCCTGCACCAGAGCCCGTTGAGCAACAACTTCCATCGAACTCAAGAGTCCAGATCTCATTGGAATCTTGGCAAGTGATCTCAGGGGTATGAACTTCTGTAGTCATCATATAATTACCCATACTTGAGCCTTGGAAAAGGATCTGTGCGCGAGGATCTTCAGTTTTAGTTACCGTGAACTTTTCCTGAGCTTCCGGCATAAGTTTCTTCATTTCTCCATTGATAGGAATCATGGCATGAGACCAGTCCATTTGAATCTCACCACCCAAATCCCTACAAAATTTCCTGCTCAACAACATTCCATACGAGGCGGGGATATCAGCAACTAAAATAGTTACCTTAACTCGCTTTTGAGGGAATTGGGCTAAAACCATTTGGGCGTCCTTAATCTGCCCGATCAGAGGAACTTGCTTGGTTTCCATAGAGTAACACGATCTGAATGTTCTCGTACAAGTCAAACCAAGAGCATGTGCTACTTTTTCCGGCATCACATTATCCGAGGCTCCAGAGTCTATAATGCAATTACTTAACTTGCATCCGTTGATCAGAAAAGACACAAAGAAAGGTTCGATCTTTTCATTTGAAGGTGTAGTGGCCGCCACAATATTTTGAGTTTTCCCATCTTTGGGAGTTTTTAGAATTCCTTTAGAGGAATGAACAGTAGAGTCACCTTTGATAAACTGGACCAACTTCTCGAGCTGATCCTTGTTGGACTTCAAGTACTCTGCCTGTGACATGGAAATTTTTGTTTTATTGATATGATCAATGATATCAAATTTAGGCAAAGTAATTGCACTTGAAGTCTCAGATATGAGTTCTTTCGAACTTGATGATGGCACACTTTTGACCTTGGTCTCGGGCTTGGTTGATACGGATGTGGAAGAAGAAGTTTTCTTCGTAATTGGTTTACTAACTGATTGATCTAACAAAGGCTCTCCTTTCTTTAAGATAGTCTTGACCTTTGAAACCTCAGTATCTCTGGACTCTTTAGGAGCCTCCTTTATCTTGGATTCTTTGAGAGTTTCCTTGGAAACCTCTTTATCTCCCGCCTTGGTGGTATCTTGGTCCTTTTTCTGAGAGCATGTGAAGACGGCGAAGAATTGACTATTCATATCTTCTATAATTTCTTCATATTCATCTTCTTCATCGGAACGGTACTCAAAGAAATGATTATTACTTTCTTCCTCAGGATCTTCAACTGTAGGTTCAGATGTCTCAGAATCAGGCTCTTCCTCATCAACCTCGACGACCTCAATCTCATCATCACTTTCTTCAATGACATCACATTTGGAATTAGTTGCGGGAGCTGCTTCAATAGCAAGCCTCGTTGGAGCACCTGCAATCCTGGCTTTGTTGGGAACGTATCCTTTTCGCGGGATGTCTTTGTAAGGAGCAGGTTTACTACTTTGAGCAACTTGCTTCTTCAAAGCTAGCACATCATTAGCCAACTTAGTGAGTATAGTTTCTGAAACATTGGGAGTTTCTTGACTCTTTCCTTTGAGGGAATTTTTCTTGAATTTTCCTGCCATGATTAAGTCATCTTCAATTTCTATGGCCAAAGATTGAGCAAGTTCCAAAGTAGCCACCCTGGCCCTTCTTAGCTGATAGCACACTTCTGGTTGTTGTGCGTTAATAAAGAAACATTTTTGTCCATCAAGGTTGGGACGAATCCCGGTGGGAACTTTGTTTACCATCTTGTTGAATTTGGCCACGAAATTCCTCATGGGTTCTGTAGGCTCTTTCTTTGCCTGAGATAGTTGGGCAAGAAGAGCATGTTCATCTTCCGCTGTTTTGAATCGATTTTCAAACTTAGTTTTCATATCATCCCAACTTGTAATACATCCATTGGGTAGATGATGAAACCAATCTGCAGCAATATCATGCAATGTCTCGACGAAGAGACGAATAGCAACATCTTCGTATTCTACTGACAAAACAACACATGCAGCGAAGAAGGCAGAAATATGATCATCTGGTGACGTCTTCCCATCTCCGTCGAACTTGGGAAGAATCTTTCTTGATCCTCGTGGGAGTTCATGTCGAGCAGGTAAGGCCAATGGGCCTATGGCATTTCCCCATGGTACATTGGCTGCCATTGGAGAAAAGGTGGTATGCGAAGGTAAAACAATGTGAGCAAGGACAAGTGCTTGACTGGTAGTGATTCCTTCCTTGCTTGCTCTTTCAGGACTTGATGCAAGGCTTGCAGATCTACGAGGTGTGTTCTTCTTGGGAGGAGATAACTTGAAACCAAATTTTCCTTGAAAGTCAAAAGTGGGGTCAGATCGACCTTTAGCTTTTTCTCCTCGCGTAAACCTCTTTCCTTCCAGTTTGGAATATTTATGGTGAAGAGATCACTGGCGTGTTCCGACCAGCTCTAGCCTTTTCTCTTTGCTCTCTTTCTTGAGCTATTTGTGCCTGAATAACTCTAACAACTCTCGCGGCTTTCTCTTCTTCGTTATCTAGTACTGATGCGGCGAGATGAAAATGATGGTTACTTGTGCGCTTTTCCCAAATAGCTTGCCTCAAATCTGATGATATGTCTTCTTGAGTATCTGCAAAAACAAGATTTGGTTGCAAGATAGGTGGGTTACCTGTAATAGTCATACAACTTATTACCTGGGTGGAAGAGGACCGCGTCGGTGAACAACTATCAACACGTGCCCAAGAGGTCTTCTGGCCACAAGTGCGGGTGCTCTTCTTCTAAGGTCTTCGATGTAGATTTCTCTGTCAATGGCTCTATCAACAGCCACAAATTGCTGCAAGCTTTCACGGTTTTCCCAAGCTACTATTCGAAGGTTGGCAGCAATGTCTCCTTGGAAATCTTCGTCGGGCACAAGGTTCGGTTGAAGAACTGGAGCTTGTGCAGAGGGGATAGTCATAAAGATTTAACCAAGCACTGGTTAACGATTTCTGAATCCCCAGCGGAGTCGCCAAAAACTGTTAGCATATGGATTTGCACGCATGCAAATGACATGCAACAGTGTGGGAACGAAGTCCCTCCTCAATGAAGGTGAGGCTGCCTTTATTGAAAACCAAAACTGTATTTACATCTGTACATTCAAAATTGTATGTGGGGGGTGTTTTGGAACATCAATGGAAGAAAAATGAATGAAGGAAATAGAATGAAATGAAGGAAATGAGTGGAATGGAATGAACTGAAAGAACATGCAAGAGTTAGGTAAAAACAAAGCCTAATATTGCATGAAGAGGAAAGATGAATAACCAACACAAATAAAACAGAGTTTGAGTTAGCCAAACAAGAACATGCAAAAGGGAACACACATGAGCAAGTAGATAGTCAGAGCTTGATCACTGTGAACTAGAACAACTGATTACTAATGTTGACAATAAGATCAAAGATAATATTTGCATGCAAGATTCAAACACCTAACATCTAATGAACATAAGAACACCAAATGTTACAAGAGACAATGAATGAGACACAAAGTTCTTATTCTATTAACTCCAAAATGTTTTTCACAAAGAACACAAAGTTTCTTCTTGAAACAAAGCTTGCACAAAAGTATCTTCTTCTCCTCTCTCAAAGTCACCCTTTACAAATGAGCCCCTCACTTCCTTTTATAACCCAAAAGTTGGTTACAAAGTAGTTAGGGTTTTAAATGCACATTAAATAGGGCACTTAAGTGACTTTGACTTTTTCAACCAACTTTTAAAAAGTGACTAAAAATAGAAACCACTTAAGTTAAAAGGTCATTTAAGGAAAAATACATAAATAAAAGAAATGGGTACATGTGGACCCCACTTAAATGACTTGTATGCACACGTAGACATCCTAGTCAGCAATGTGCCACCTAGATCAAGACACCTAGGATCAGTGCCTTATCCATTGGGCCAAGAGTCCGCCTATCCCGATCGTACGGGAATGAACTCATTGACTGTGCTCTGCAATCCTCCAAATGACAAGAGTGCTGAGCTTGAAACTTGAGCAATTCATCCACCCCTCTATCTGAGCAATATCCTGGTGTGAGAAGATTTGTCTTCATTCGTATTCATATTCACAATTCTCCACATGCTCCGAGTACCTTTCCATGGTGAATTATTCATTTGTCACGAGACCGTAGTCGTTACGCCACCTTGGTTTATCAGAATCCAGCTTCTGGTCTTTCGCCATTGAGAAGATCTCCAAGAGCCAAAATTGCAATTCACTGCCTGGAGTTATGTCCTTTGTCTTTGTCACCATCCCAAAGTGTTGATCTCTCGAGCAGAATTCGTGAGACTTCAGAGTCTTGGAAATCCATCTCCTTTGCCCCATTGTGAACGAGTGGTGTTGAAAAATCATCGAAGTGATTTATGAATTCGTTGACACACACCTTAGCGTAGTATTTGGTCTTTTTTGGAGTGATGGATTCTAACATTTACGCAATCGCTTCCAAGTTTATCACTATTGGCTTGATGACCCTCTTTCAATTCTTCAGGGTATCATGTAGCCAGGTGGGAACCTCTCCAAGTACCTCATTGTACATGGTTCTCGTGTTCGTTGGGAATTGATCTTCATCACGCTGAAGGGGATCACCTTCGGGTGTTGCTGAAATTGGATCTTCTTGTTGTGAGAAAGATGTTGTCGCCATTTTCTCCATTTGTGATGATTCTTCAAATTTAGGCGGGGAAAGAACCGGATCATCAACTTTTGGTTGAGAAGTTGTGACTACTTCCACAAGTTGGGCTGGTATATTTTGAGGTACTTCATCAACGAGTTCCACCTCTAGAAATTGTGTGATATAGATTACAGGTGCTTGCGCATGAACCAATGCTCTGAATTATAGTGTTGAGTTGTTGATTAGGACTGAAGAATTAGGGCAATCATGCAAAGACGAATGATGACTGGAATGAGAAATTCTCGAGATGTGCTCCTTCTTCACTTAGGTGTTTAGAGGACTCAACTCACGAATGAGCCCTCAATCGTATCGCTCCTAGCTTGATTATGAGCTCATGCATTTTCAACTTGAATTCGGACTCCCATGGCGATCCATGCCCTTCGTGTCGTCTTACCTTCTTTACAGAACCGAACTCCCTGAGTTCTTCTCTGGCTCAACTCACTTGAATACCGAGCTTAACCCAACATTTTTGAAAAGAATGGTTTTACCACAATGCTCACGGTTCTTCCTTATTATATAACACTTGTAGTAAGAATGTTTTGGCTTTGCCATAATAAGCACAATTGTACCTCCCAAACGATGAGAAAATGCCATTACCAATAAAGACCTAATGCTGCCATGATGATGACCCAGGTTCAAGCCCTCAGCATGTCAATAGACACCCTTAAGACTGATTCTTGGCCAAAGAGCTCCTCGGTATTTTGGCAGTGGATTCTGCAATCCCGGCTCCAATCAACAAGTTTCTCTGTACCTGGTAAAAGAATACTTTTTTTTATTGTCTGATTGGATGTACATAATGGAAGGGTATAAATATTGCCTATTGCCCTTAGAGTTTCTCAAAGAGACCATTTACAAGTAACAAGGATGTAGTACACGAAACGGCCAACCAGGTATTTTCAGAGTTGGCCTTCACATTCAATTCATTTCTAGGGAAAACAATAAATAAAATGCTGAACAATATGAATCGTTTTCATTCTACACCGTAATAACCTTCATCTCTTGATTCAGGGAAATTTTATGAAGCCTTGAATAGCGTGACTCCAATCCATCGTACACGGCAGTGAATTCTGTTTCTGAAGGTATGAAGTTAGTAGATTCTAAAAGGGAAATCGCCTGACAGTTTTTCAAACATACTTGCCCACTCATTGGGTTCGCTTTTTATACATTTTAAAAGCTACAAGCAAAAGAATAATGCAAACTGTTATTGATTGTAAATGGCCTTTTATGCAGGATATACCTGCAACTGCCCTGGAGCAAATTTCAGAATAATCTTTGAATTGCATGCTGCATGGTATAGTTTGCTATTCACTAGCTGACGTTCATTTGTTCCAGCCTTTAGCAATTCCTCTGCGTGGAAGCTTTATCAGGGCCCCAGGTCACATTGGAATGCAATATTACGCATTCTTTCTCCATGAAGGAACGATTTTGCAGACATCCTAATGGCAAGTCGCAAAAACAATGGTCATTTTTTCTTTTTGACTTGGCCATGGAAACTTTGTCGGGTTTCTTTTAATTTATTTATTTGTTTTTAAAAACTTGTTACAAGGTTTTGCTTTCAGTATTGACATTATGGGCTTGAATCAACTTTTCTTTCTGAGTAAAATCGCGCACTGTTCCACATGCTTCCTCACTGGCCACTGGGCATGGGTCTGCTATTCTAAAAAACCTGGACCATCGAACACTGGTTTTTGTGTTTTAAAAATGCTTTTGAATGTTCCCGTCTTTCCTCCCATGTGAATTTGTCTTCTTTTTTTTCACAAAGACGCTTCATACATCAAAAACCTAACATCATGTGCGTGGCCTGTGTGGGAAAATTGTGGAATACTTTATCTCCTCCCACGTGGTTCTTCAATGCGTGGAAAACTTTGCATGGACAGTTGCTTCCTCTTCCTGGTTTTCTTTATCCACGTGACAAATTGTTTCTCCTTTGCGTGGAATTTTTCATGTCTGGTGTGGCTTCCCTTTGTCTTGGTGAATCTTTAAACTGTTCCTCTGCTCTCTTCTCCACTGTCCACTTGGCATTTTAATAGTATTCACAAATGTCTTCTTTCTTTCTTTGCTGTTCCCAAGATTTGTCTTTTTCTGTATTGGATTTGAGAACAATTTGCTGCGTTTGAGACTGTTGGAACACAAAACTTTTGGATGTATTTCTTCTTCTTAGCAATGGCGTGGAGTTTCTCTTGCATAATGTTAACAAAATATTATGTCTTCTGAAGAAAAAGAAGCTTCTGACTTTTTCCACCGGGTTTGATGGAGGAAGTTACGAGGATTAATTCAACTTCCTCTCATCCTGGGTAGTGGCTTAAGTGCCAGGGGGAAATGGGAAAAGTAACGGGCAATTGCCAACGGGAATGGAAAAATGGGTTGGCAATCCCCATCCAATTTCCCCATGTGGGAAATTGGGGAATTTTATGCCCGTTTGCCAATCCATGATTTGGCAATTGGCAGAGGAAAACCCACGTGCGGGAAATTTGAAGGAAATTGCCAGGAAAGTGGAAATCCGGGTTCGGGAAGCCAACCCGGCAGTTGGAAACAAAAGCTTACTTCCCCGGCACTAAAACTTGTCGAATGAACTTTAATTTATATTTATTTAATTAAATACTCCTTAAGTGATTTTTTAAAAATTAATTTAATCAAACAAGGAGCAATTAATTAATTAAATATTAATTAATTATTTTAATGTATTTTAATGCGTTTTATAGCCTGGCGGGAAGAGTTCTTGCCCGAAAATCACGAAACGAAGACCGAAACGATCACAAAAATAAGACGATCGCAAGGAGTCCAATGAACCACGCAAAGTAATACTTTTCAAAATTTTCTAATTTTTAATTATTTAATTGTTTTTTGACAATTTTGCGCAGTCAAAATTGGCTGATAACAACATCCATGGGTGGAAAATCTTGGCAGAGGGTCAACCGAAAACTCAGTTCAGGAGAGTAATCATGTCCCAAATTTCTTCCATTAACTCAATGCAGTACAACTCTTTAGGAATCCTGTCAATTTGAGGCCTCTTGGTCACTAACCAGTTGTTATTAACCATCTTGCTCCACTCGAGGGGTTCTTCATCCCAAAATTATTGTGCTACCTTTCAAGTGATATCCGCATTCTCAGGAAAGTCAGGTATGCTGAGAAACTCCTCAATGTGCTTTGGTGTGATTAAGAGGAATGGCTCGCAATTATCTTTAAAAATTCATTATTTCTCGGGATCATAATGCTCCACGCAAGCCACAACCAACTCTGGACATTGCAATGAGAATGGAAATTCCATTGTTTGGGGTAAACCACTATGGTAAAGCCTATCTGAGAATATGGTTTTGCCTTCAGCTTTCACCCGATCGCAGAATTGTTGTACATTGATGTGACCCAGATTTGTATCGGTGATATCGTCATATGTTGACTTGATGGAACCGGGAGGAATGATTCCTTGGAATTCATACTTGAGTGTGGACTTATTCGATTTCTCCACTGGCTTCCTCAATCTTCCTATAGATTTATTAGATTTTTCGGCCATTATGAATTTTACAGAAAAATGACTCAGGCACGTAAAACAATGCAAACGGGGCCGGGTCTCAATCTCTGAAACTCCTGTCAATGCAAGAAAAATATGATTTGTTTTAATATTATAATTATTTTAATAATAATAATAATAATAACCAATCCCGGTTACAAAATCCTTTTTTAAAAAATATATCACACCAAGGCAAGGCTCGAAATTCGATTCCGGCAACAACAAATATATATATATTAAAAATAAAAAAATCTCCCGATTTTATTATTCCGATTTTTTAGTTCAATTAGCCTGAGCAAATTCTCCTTGTTGACTATTGCCTGAACTTATGAATGCGCACTTTGGGCTTTCCTCCTTCCCGACAATTGTGAGTGTGTGGACATACGGTGCATGCCTGAAAACAATTTGTTGGACTGTGTCTTTGGCTGTGTGGAGGATGCATACATTGAAACTTTTTTTTAAAACATGTGTGAACCAATTTTATTTCCCAAAACATGGATATCTTCTTTGCTCGGATTTGGTGTGGGTGAAACTGAATTAGCGTTGAAATACTCTGCCTGTGTGTGAAAACTTGTTGTTTCTTTTTCCTAAACTTGTTCCATTTAATGTGTGGTGAGTGCTTGTGAACTGTATTATCCTTGCTTTGCTTTAGAATGTGTTTTCTCCTTAAAAATGAGTGGTGAGTGCTTTGACCTACTTTGGAAAATGCTTTTAAAATTGATGCATGGAAACCTTTCTCTATTTATCTCCCTTTTCCACGTGGATGCTCCTCTTGGTTTTAGTGTGGAAACTCTGTTTTAATCTTCCTTTGTCTTATGCTTGTGCAGATTCTCCTTGGCATGCGTGGAGGGTTGGGGAGAAGCTCTTTTGGACTGTTATGTTTTTATTTCATGCATGTGTGGCCTCCTTTCACCTGCAAATGTGTTGAGATTGATGCTTCCTTTATTCTTTCATTCTTGTTTGTCTCCACGTGGATTCTTCTGTTGTTGCCTTCATTGGAAAATTGTTGTTCTCTAACTGCCTTTTTATTCTCAATGTGGTCTTCTCCTTTGTTGTGTGTGTGGCCTCCTTTGGTGAATGTGTGGAATCTTAAAACTATTTTAATCTTCCTTGCTTTGCTTCCTCAATGCGTGGGGATACTGTTGTTTCTTTTTTACTTCATTTGTTGTTTCCACTCTCCCTGTGTGAAGGATACTTTGGCTTTGTCTTAGCGTGAGAATTCTTCTTTCAAATGATCTCCAATGCGTGGAAGATCTCTCCTTTCACTGATAATTAAATTACTCTCATGGGGAAATGGTTACAGGAATTAAAGAAGCTTCCCTGTAACTGTTTCCCCTTCCTGTTGAAATAACTGACTCCTTTTCCTTCGGGTAGTGGCATTAATTGCCAAGGGAAAGTGGGAAATAAACAACCATTTGCTAGTGGAAATGGCAAGGCAAGTTGAGAATCCCCATTTTATTTCCCCATGTGGGAAATCGAGAGATTTTTTGCCGTTTGCCAATCCATTGAATTGGCAATCAGTGGAAGAAATCCCACAAGCGGGGAATTAAAATAAATTTTCTAGGAAAGGGGAAATCCAGGTACGGAAAGCCAATTTGGCATCCCCGGCAATGGGAAGCAGAAGCTTACTTTCCCCCTGGCAATTAAAATAAAAATTTGTCGATTGACTTTTAATAATTATTATATTAATATTTATTTAATTAAAAACCCCAAATTTTAATAAAATTAATTTTATCAAACAAAGGGGAATAAATTAATTAAATATTAATTAATTAATATTAAAAGTATTTAATGACCTGGAGGGAGGAGTTCTCACCTGAAATGGACAAAACGAAGACCAGAACGATCACAAAAATGAGACGATCGTGACGAGGGCGATAAATCGAGAAAAGTAATACTTTTGAAAATTTTCAAAATTCCATGTTTATTAATTTTGTGAAGTCAAAATTAGTTGATAACAGTTGGCTCTAATTGGGGACAAGCACTTTATGGATGCAACAACAGACCCAGACCAAAATTTTAATGAACATGATCTCAAAGACAATGATGCACAATAATGAGATGACAAAAGAGAGGAGACTGAAAAATAGGAAATGAAAACAAACCAAAATCCTAATTACCTATGTACATACATGGGAAAACCCATTTTCAATTTTTATAGTTCTTGAGATATTTCCCATTGTAGGGCAAAGGAAAATGAGTTCCCTCAAGATACACCAAGTAATAGGTGTTATCTCCACAGAAATGCTTGATCTTGAAAGGACCCTGCCATAGCAAGTCAAACTTCCCATGATTTACTTTCAGTTCACGTCTCTTGTCCCAGAGAAGAACTAAGTCATTGATTTGAAATTGTCTTTCCTTAGTTTTCCTGTCGAACAATTTTTTTGTCTTTGATTGGTGTTCCTCGATAATGCTCATTACTATACTTCTTTGTTCTTTGATCTTGCTTAGGAACATGATCCTTTTATCCAATGCATTAGCAAAGCATTCATCATTAATTGCTTGAGCCAATCGTAATGATGATAACTCCAAAGTGATGGGAATTTGAGCCATCGGTTCCATACAAGAGTTGGAAAGGAGACATCATGATTTCCCTTTTAGGAGTTATGCGGTCAGCCCACAATGCATCATATAACTTCTTATGTCCAAGCTCTTTTATTTTCTTTGACTTAACTTTCGCACGATAGTAATAATGTTTTTGTTACTCGATTTTGCTTGATTGTTTCCCTGAGGGTAGTAATCTAACGAATGAGATAAAGATATCCCATACCCATAACAAAAATCTATCATCTCTGTAGAAGATAAATTGGTGGCATTGTCCTTCATGATCTTTTGTGGAATTCCATAACGAATCAATATATTCTCTTTGATGAAGTTACATATTACCGTAGTAGATGTTTGTTTCACTGGTATAGCTTCTACCCACTTTGTAAAGTAGTAAGTTTGCAATGAGCACATGAGTATGACCAGCACTAGAATTAGGATTCAAAACCCTGCTGAAATATAAACCCCATTATTTAAACGGTTCTTCAATGGCAACTAGTTTTAAAGGCAAAGCCGCCAATTTAGGTCTTCCAACAAATTGTTGACAAGCTTCACATTTAGTACCCATTTCTAATTATCTGAAAACATAGTGGGGAAATAATAATGTGCTCACAAAATTTTATGAGTTGTCACTGGGCCAAATAAATTACCACCGTAAGCATGATTTTGAAGGGCTTCAAGAAACTTGTGTTGTTGTTCCTTATCAACACATCTGAGGAACATGCCATCAATTCCTTTCTTGAATAATGTGTTGTCCCAAATAACGTACCTGGCAGCTCTCAATTTGATAACTCTCTTTTCCTTTAGCTATCAAATTCTCAGGACATTCGCCATATGTGATAAATTAGGAATATATCTAAATACCATTTGTTTGTGATACTGACGAAAAACTACTAATGGTACACTTTCTTCAACGGGTTCTTCTTCAAATTCATCTTGTAGCTCGTTCTCTACGATGAGTTGGTAGAGTCCTCTTCCTCGAACTAACTTGGTAGACTTGATATCCAAATCATATTCTTGGATCTTGGAGACCCAATTACGTCTTTAAGATATTGGTTCCTATTGTGTCAACATTGATTTAACTACAGTGTTTAGTACTAAGACTTTGGAGTGTGAATTCAAAACATAGTACCTGAGATATTTCAAGGCTCTCACCACTGCATATGCATACCTCTCAAGGGGAGTGTAATTGAGTTCATGTTTCTTGAATCTAGAACTCATGAATGCAATAGGATATTCGAATCCCTCTTGATTGTGTTGAGTAAGGATGGTGGAGAGATAGTGTGCGGCGAAGCATAACAATAGATTATGAAATCCTTTTTAAAATCAAGACACACCAATGTAGGAGCTTTTGCAATAGCACCCTTGATTTGTTCAAATTCTTCTCTACCTTCCTTCGACCATTTGAAGGATTCTTTTCCTTTCATCATATCAGCGATTTCTTTGGTCAGCTTGGTGAAATCTGGCATGAACCTTCTCAAAAAATTTAGCTTCCCAAAGAATGAGTGGACTCTAGGCTTACTTGTAGGTAAGGAAAGATTCTTGATAGCTTGAACGTGTTCAGGATCGATCTTAGTTCCTTCCTTAGAAACAATATGACCTAGGAGTTTCTCTTCCGTAACTCTGAACAATGAGATTTTTTGGATTCAGAGAGATCTTATGAAGTCTGCACCTTTGCAATATTTTCTATAAATCTCTTAGGTGATCTTCTCGTTTCTTTAAAAACACTGTCAAGTCATCTGGGTATATCATAATGATCTTGTCTTTATAATATGTGAATGCCATATCCATGGCCCTTTAAAAATTTATGCACAAATTGATCAAACCAAAATGTAATTCTTCTATACGTGAACGTGTACCCTAGGGGGTGGTGAGCATATGGTTTTATGTTGATCTTCTCTAGCCACTTCAATCTGATTATAACTAGAGAAACCATCTAGCATAGATAAATTTCTGATCCAATTACTGCCTGCAGAATATGGTCCATGACCGGAGGTGGATAGTTATCCTTCAAGGAAGCTTGATTAAGATTGCATAAATCCACACAAATCCTAATTTCTCCATTTTTCTTGCGAACCGATACAATATTAGCTATCCAAGTTGAATGTTGAATAGGAAAAACTATTTATGCGTCTAACATCTTTTGAACCTCATGGAATATTGTGCCTGCTATCTTGAGATTATACTGCCTTTGCTTCTGCTTGAATGGAACTGCACCAAGTTTCAAGGGTATGACATGCTCCATTTCCCTAGGTTTGGAAAGACTTATAAGTCTTCATATGAGTAAGCCAAGACGTTAGAATATTTGGTAAGGAGGCTTAATGAATTTCTTGTACTCCTCGGGTGATCAACACTTACCGATGTTGACTAGGTGAGGGATTGTCCTTGGTACTAATGTTAACTTGCTCATAGTCAGCAAAATTCGTAGGTCCTGCTTGCTCTTTCTCTTTGATAAACCAGTCATGTTTATCAAAAATTTCTTCAAGTGAAACCAATCCTTTTGGAATTTTATTTCCTTTGAGTAGAATGATTCCATCACTGGGATTTTTATCCTCAAATCCTTCTTGAATGGGTGAGGTCATCGATTCGTGAAATGCATAATCACTTCCTTTAAAGTACAACTATTCAAAATTATTTCTCTTTTCCAAGAAGGAATAATTTGTTGATCATCATTGAATACTTGCCAATTTTCTGCATTGTCAGAACACTTGGCCTAAAAACCATTTCAATGGTGTATCTATCTTGATCAAACTCTGAATGAGGAATCATTAATGAAGTCTGAGACTGCTAGAGAATATTCTTTTTCTTTATTTTCATGAGGGACAGATTCTATGGAAAAAGCATCAAATATTTCTATTGCAGTCCCACACTTTATTTCTGTAGTGTCTCAAATGATCATTCTTCACTTGAAACTGATTTTTAACTTGTTTCATGATCAATTCTACATCTCCAAATACTTTCAAATTTTTGATCCCTTTCTCTTCTGCAACTTGGAGGCCAAGGATTAATGCCTCATATTTTGCAGTGTTGTTAGTATTTGAAAATTGGAGTTTGTAAGAAAAAGGAAATATTTTACCATTCAGAGATATGAGCACCACTCCTGCGCCGGAACCTGTTGAGCAACATCTTCCGTCAAACTCAAGATTCCATATCTCATTAGGGTCTTAGCAAGTGACCTCAGGTGCATGAACATCTGTAGTCATCATATAATTACCCATACTTGAGTTTTGAAACAAGACTTGTGCACGGGATCATCAGTTTTCATCAACAGTGAATTTTTCCTAAGTTTCTGGAATTAACTTCTTCATTTCTCCACTGATAGGGGATCATAGCATGATACCAGTCCATTTGAATATAACTAGCAGATCTCAAAAAAAATTCCTTCTCAACAACATACCATATGAAGAAGGAATTTCAGCAACTAGAATAGTTACCTTAACTCACTTATGAGGAAATTGGGCTAAAACCATTTGAGCGTCTTTAATCTTCCCAATCAGAGGAACTTGTCTTGTCTCCATGGAGTAACAAGATCTGAATGTTCTCATACAAGTCAACCCAAGAGCATGTGCTACTTTCACAGGCATCACATTATCCAAGGCTCCATAATCTATAATGCAATTACTTAATTTGCATCCATTGATCAGAAAGGACACAAAGAAAGGTTCAATATTTTCATTCGAAGGTGTAGTGGCCACCACAATATTTTGAGTCTTCCCATCTTTGGGAGTTTTCAGAATTCCTTTGAAGGAATGAACAATAGAGTCGCTTTTGATAAACTAGACCAATTTCTCAAGTTGATCCTTATTGGAATTCAAGTACTCTCCTGTGACATGGAAATATTTGTTTTATTGATATGATCAATGATATCAAATTTGGGCAAAGATGACCATACTTGATGTCTCAGATACTAGTTCTTTCAAACTTGATGATGGCACACTTTTGACCTTTTCTTCAGGCTTGGTGATACTGATGTGGAAGAAGAAACTTTCTTCATAGCTGATTTATCAACTGATTGACTTGACAAAGGCCCTCCTTTCTTTAAGATATTTTTGACCTTGGAAACCTCAGTCACCTTGGACTCTTTAGGAGTCTCATTTGTCTTGGATTTTTTGGAAGTTTCCTTAGTCTTAGATTCTTTAGGAACTTCCTTGGAACTCTCTTTATCTTCCACCGTAGTGGTAATCTTCTCCTTTTTCTGAGAGCGTGTGAAGACAACGAAGGATTGACTATTCATATATTCTATAATTTCTTTGTATTCATCTTCTTCTTCTAAATGGTACTCAAAGAAATGATTATTACTTTCTCCTTCAAGATCTTCAAATTCAGGTTTCAGATGTTCCAGATTTTGGCTCTTCTTCGGGTCAACCTTGAACAACCTCAACTTCATCATCACTTTCTTCAAAAACATCACACTTTGAGTTAGTTGCGGGAGATACTTCAATAGCACGCCTCGTCAAAGCACCTACAATTTATGGATTTGTTGGGAACATAGCCTTTTCTTGGGATGTCTTTGTAAGGAGCAGGTTTGTTACTTTGAGAAACTTAATTTTTCAAAGCTAGCACATCATTAGCCAACTTAGTGAGTATATCCTCCGAAGCATTGGGGGTTTCTTGACTCTTTCCCTTGAGGGAATTTTTTTTTGAATTTTCCCACCATAATTAAGTCATCCTCAATTTCTATGGCCAAGGATTGAGTAAGATCCAAAGTAGCCACTATAGCCCTTCTCAACTGATAGCACACCTCTGGTTGTTGTGTGTTAATAAAGAAAACACTTTTGTCTATCAGGGTTTGGGTGAATCTCGATAGGAAATTTGTTCACCATTTTGTTGAATTTAGCCACAAAATTCCTCATGGGTTCTGTTGGTTCTTTATTTTCCTGAGATAGTTGGGAAAGAAGGGCATGTTCATCTTCTTTCATCTTGAATCAGGTCTTCAAACTTAGTTTTCATATCATTCCAATTTGTGATGCATCCATTTGGCAAGATGATGAAACCAATCTACGGCAACGTCATGTAATGTTTCAACAAAAAGGAGAATAGCAACATCTTCATATTCCATTGATAAAACTACACATGCAACAAAGAAAGATAGAAATGTGGTCATTTGGTGATGTCTTCTCATCTCCATAAAACTTTGGAAGAATCTTACTCCATCCTGTGGGAGGTCATGTTGAGCTAGTAAGGCCAATGGGCCTATGGAATTTCCCCATGGTACGTTAACTTCCATCTTGGGAAAGGTGGTATGTGAAGTAAAAATAACCCCATGAGCAAGGACAAGTGCTTGACTTGTAGTGATTCCTTCCTTGGTTTGCTCTTTCAGGACTTGATACAAGGCTTACAGATCTATGAGGCATGTTAATTATTTGGAGGAGATAACGTGAAACCAAAATTTCCTTGAAAATAAAAAATGGGATCAAATTGACCTTTAGCTTTTTCTCCTTGCATAAACCTCTTTCCTATACCAATTTGAAATCTTTACTGTGAAAGGGATCACTTGGCATCTTCTGATCAGCTCTAGCCTTTTCTCTTCACTCTCTTTCTCGATCTCTTTGTGCTTGAATGACTCTAGCAACTCTCGATGGCTTGATCTTCTTCGTTATCTAGTACTGATGCGGCGAGATGAAAATGATATTTGCTCATGCACTTTTCCCAAATAGATTGCCTCAAATATGATGATATGTCTTCTTGAGTATCTCAAAAATAAGATTTGGTTGCAAGATAGGTGGGTTACCTGTAATAGTCATATAGATTATTACCTTGGTGGAAGAGGGTCGCGTCGGTGAACAATGATCAACACATGTCCAGGAGGTCTTCTGACCACAAGTGTGGGTGCTCTTCCTCTAAGGTCTTCAATGTATATTTCTCTTGTCAATGGATCTATCAACAACCACAAATTGTTGCAGGCTTTCATGATTTTCCCAAGCTACTATTCCAAGGTTGGAAGTAATGTCTCCTTGAAAATATTCATCGGGCACAAGGTTCGGTTGAAGAACTGGAGCTTGTGCCAAAGGGGATAGTCATAAATGATTTAACCAAGCACTGGTTAACGATTCCAAAATCCCTGAGTAGAGTCACCAAAAATTCAGTTAGCATATGGATTTGCACGCATGCAAATGACATGCAATAGTGTGGGAATGAATTCCCTCCTCAATGAAGGTGAGGCTGCCTTTATTGAAAACCAAAACTGTATTTACACCTGTACATTCAAAATTGTATGTGGGGGTGTTTTGGAACATCAATGGAAAGAAAAGTGAATGAGGGGGATGGAATGGAATGAAGGAAAGGAATGAATGGAAGGAACATGCAAGAGTTAGGTAAAATCATAGCCTAATATTGTATAGAGAAGAACAATAAATAACTAACACAAATAAAATAGAGTTTGCATTAGTTAAACAAGAATGAGTAAAAGGGAACACACATGAGCAAGTAGATAATCAAATCTTGATCACTGTGAACTAGAAGAACAAATTAATAGCATTGATAATAAGATCCAAGACAATATTCACAAGTAAGATTTACAACACTAACATCTAATGAACATAAGAACATCAAATGCTAAAGAGATAATGAATGGGACAAAAATTTCATATTTCATTAACTCCAAAATGTCTTCTCAAGAGAACACAAAGTTTCTTTCTTTGAAATAAATCTTGCATACAAAAGTATTTTCTTCTCCTCTCTCAAAGTCACACCTTTACAAATGAGCCCCTGAATTCCTTTTATAACCCAAAAGTTGGTTACAAAGTAGTTAGGGTTTTACATGAACATTAAATAGGGCACTTAAGTGACTTTTGAGTTTTTCAAACAACTTTATTAAAAGACAACTAAAAATAGAAACCACTTAAGTTATCCACAGTTTTCAAAAAGATAAGCTTCAATAACAACATTTTTTTTAAAATTCCACTTTTAAAACATATGACAATAACCAGTGCCTTATCCATTGAAATGGGGTCTGCCTATCTCAAATTTATGAGAAATGGACTCTCCCACTTCGTTAGATACCAAGAAAAATATCTCTTTGTGCCATTGGTGAAATTAGGTTATGCCGCTTTCACCTATTGAAAGGATTTGAACCTTCCTAATGTTTCAAACATCTTTTCTTCTTCTGGTGGTTCATTTGGTCAAAGAATAGCCTCACAAAATACCTGCAATTCCAAGATCCTACCTGGCATATCATTCAGATTGAACATATTTGATTGAGCATTCTCAAACAAGTTCTTTAATTTGATGCAACGTTCCATTGAAGCTGAAGAGAAATTGATGGTGGGAGTATACATGTCCTCAAACAATTGTGAAAATTTATTTTCCACATGTTCTGATGAACACCTTTGATTTCTCTCATTTACAAGATCGCAAGGGATCTCAGCTATGAATTATTGAATCAAGGCAAGTGAAGTGAAGTTTTCATTGGATACACTCTCATAATGGATCATAGAATCCTCGAGAAGTGTCTTTCTTGATTTGAGATGTAGACACCAAAGAAAACGTGTCCCTCAACATTCAAATTCAAGAATTCCTTCAATGGCTAAAGTTGAGGACTCCATACTCATCATCTCCTATAGACTGGGAAATATCTCATCCAAATTTGATATGTTAGAAACAAAAAATTTCCTTGAAAGAAAGAATTGGAACAAGATATGCACTAGTATCTTCATGGAACTTAATGGATTTTTTGATCATCTCTTGGCCTAAAACAAGAATCTCTGAAAGCCAAGTTTTAGTGACATGGCCCAATGTGTTTATTTCTTTTGATAAATTGAGAGTTTCTTCATCAGGGGCAGCCACTGCATCAGGTACTGGGAAATTGGATGATATGGGATTTATCAGATGTTGAACATATTCCACCAATTGATTCTTTTCATCCTTGAGTTGAGAGTTCTTAGACTTATATTTCTCAAGTTTCTTTATCACGATATCAATTGAATCTCAGGTCATCACCATGTCACTTTCCAATATGGACTTTCCAAGTCCCAGTCTGGAAACTTCATAATCAGTAGATGTCATGGAATTATGCTCCTTATCAACTTATGAGATGGCAAGATCTGCAAATATATTTCCATCATCATCCACCATTATTTAGGAGAGAAATTTAGGCTTCTTGGGAATGACATCATTCAAAGTTTTTAAAAGGGCATCAAAGTCAATGTCAATTGCCTTGACAACCCTCTTCCTTTTCTTGATTTTTGTAATCAACCCAGAAATGAGTATCATTCACTACTTCCGCATACAGAAGCCTAGAGCCGAAGCAACATTCTCATTGTTCTCTACATCATTAGATTCTATAAGAACCCTTTCCACGACATTGATTTCTAGAGAAATAACCTCAATATCTACCTCTTGATCATTTGGCAGATTTTGGGAAATCTCTTCATGAACTATAGGTTTCGAAGTGTTTGATATTTGGACTACCTGCACCTGAGTGGTCTCTTGTACAAGGCATGACCGAGGATTGTTTTTCATGAGCTTCTGAGAACCATCAACAATGTGAGTAGAAGAATCTCTACTTGAAGTGGAAAATCCCAATACACACTCTCTTCCTTCACTAAGGCTAGGACCCTTAGATTTTTCACCTCGTGACACATTCTTTGGTGAAGTGGATTTTGGAAACCACTCCTTTCTTGCTTGTTGCGTATGACTAGATGGCCTAGAGGTTGATTGAGAAGAAGATTTGGTTGACTGGAGACCTCCTCAAGTTGGAAATTTTTATAAACCCTGAGGTATGATCTTGAATTGATTGTAACTTTGCAAATTTCTCTTTCATACCAAGATATGCTTCTTTCAAGAATCAGTTGATTCTTACTATCAAGAGAAAATTCATCTCTTTTAGTCCAATCAATTCGTGGCAAAGGGGTAAAAGAAATTGCATCATATGAGGGATCAATAACATCTTCATCATCATCTACCAATGAATCTAGAGGGTTTTTGATGTGAAAGGACTTGATCTGAGCAAGGGTCAGGCGAGAAAACTCTCGCCTTCTTACTTCATGTTCGTCTGAACAGGCAGCCCATAAATCTTCCATGGTAGGGTTATGTTGATACTTTTCTCCAAGAATCTTCTGCATATATCCATTGATATCAAACTGGAATCTCTTCACATATGGATGAATAGTGATGAGGGAAAACTCTTTATCCATGAGTTGTGCACTGAAGATATTTAGACATTGGTATTCCCCAATTTGGATTGGGAAATGAATTCTTGAGTGATGCTTGTCACTGAGAAGACAGTGAACTTGGAATAATTGTCGTGTAAGCTCCATTAATGCCCACTTGTCACTGACATACTTAGGAAGCTTCCATGGAGTACCTACAAAGATGCTTATGTGAATGTAGGTAAAGGATGAAAATTGAATAAACCAGGTTCCCCATTGGGAAATGACATCCATGGCCTCTTTAGAAAATATTTCCTCTATATTTTTATTCATCTTTTGAATCACGTGGAAGGTGAATGCATCATTAACTCTTCTAAAATGATGAGAGCTATTTTTGAAACTTAGTTGTGGATAATAATGGAAGACATTATTTGATGGACTCATGACTCCTCTCATTTTGAGTCCCAAAAATAGCTTTCTTCTAGCCACTGCATAAGTCAGGTATGATGTCATGTAGAAACATCTAGTCATCTTCACTTCGATCAATTGTTTGTGAAGGGTATCACTGATGATGGTGGCCCAATCCACAAACTCTCTCTTGGAAAGGATGATACAGATAAACTGATACATCCATGGGTGGAAAATCCTGGCAGAGGGTAAACCAAAGACTCGACTCAAGAGAGTAAGCATGTCCCCCGATTTCTTCCATAGAACTCAAATGCGGTACAACTCTTTAGGAAGCTGGTCAACTCGAGGCCTCTTGGTCACTAACCAGTTGTTATTAACCATCTTGCTCCACCTGAGGGGTTCTTCATCCCAAAATTCTTGTGTTGACTTTTGAGTGATGTCCACATTCTTAGGGAAGTTAGGTATGCTGAGAAACTCCTCAATGTGCTATGGTGTGATTAAGAGGAATGGCTCGTGATTATCTTTAAAAATTCCTCATCTCTCGGGATCATAATGCTTTATGCAAGTGATAACCAGCTCTGGACATTGCACTACGAATGGAAATGCAACTATTTGGGGTAGACCACTATAGTAAAGCCTATATGAGAATATGGTTTTTCCTTCAGCTTTCACCCGATCACAAAATTGTTGCACATTGATGTGACCCAAATTTGTATCAGTGATATTGTCGTATGCTGACTTGATGGAACTAGGAGGAATGATTTCTTGGAATTCATACTTGAGTGTGGAATTATTCGATTTCTCCATTGGATTCCTCTGATCTTCCTGCAGATTTATTATATTTTTCAGCCATTATGAATTTTATAGAAAAAATGACTCATGCACGTAAAACAGTGCAAATGGGGCCGGGTCTCAGTCCTTGAAACTCCCGTCAATGCAAGAAAAATATGACTCATTTTTTTAATATTATTATTATTATTATTTAAAAAATAATAATAATCAACCAGTCCCCAGGTTACAATTTTTTTTTTAAATGTCAATACATCACACCAAGACTAGGCTTGAAATTCTTGATTCTGGCAACAATGATGATATTATATTATATTTTATTTTAAATTGAAAATCTCCCAATTTTAATATTCCATTTAATTTTATTTATTTAATTTTATTCACCTGAGAAAATTATCCTTTGCATGTGTGAACCGTAACTTCTATTTTGCGTGACAATTTCCTGATTCTAATGAATGTGTACTTTGGGCTAGTTCCTCATTCTTGTATCGGACTTTAGTGTGTCAACTGCATGAACTTCTGCATGTACTGATTTTTTTTCAACTACTTGTGACTGTGGTACCTTTTGGCTGCGTTGGAGTGATGCATAAATTGATTTCTTCCTTTCCTTTAAAAACATGCGTGAAATTCTGATATACTTTCCGTTTATGACCTACGTGGAGGATCGTTCTTTGCTCGACTATTTTTGGGCCACCGTTGAACTTATTTGTTGACTTTGGTACTACTCTTTGCAAATGCTTGTAGGAACTTGTGGTTTAGTTTTCCAAACTTGCTTCCATTCAATTGTTAACTGCTTGTGGATTGTTCTATCTATTCCTTTTCTTGTAGACTATGGCATCTTTCTCCTAAAAATGTGTGGAAATAGACTTTTCTTTGATCCTGCTTTTTCTTTCTCGATCTTTGATGAATGCGTTTAGAAATGGGTTTCGCTTTGGAATTGTTTTTCTCATCTTATTTTATTTGTGGCCTCTTTCACCTCTGTGTGGGATGTTCCTTTGCTTGTAGTGCGGAAAACTTGTTTTCTTTCCTTAGACTCATTGATTGTTTCCTTATCTCTTGTTTTGGACTAGATTCTCTCAATGCATTGATCTCCTTCTCCCCCAGTGGTTGGTGGAAATGCTCTTTTGGGCCTGTGTGGGAGAAATTATTTGGATTTTTGGACTCTTCTTCTTGCTGAATGTGTGGCCTTTTTCTCCCTTTCTCCTGATAAATTTGTTCATTGAAACTGATGCTTGGAAGATTGTATTATGCTTGGCATTCCCAAAACCTCTTGCTTACATGGGTCTACGTTTGGATTCTTCTTTGCTTTGACTGTAGGAAAATCTACTGTTTTATAATGCCTTTTTCCCTTCTGGAAACGTGCATGTCATTCCCTCCTTTGGCCGTGTGCGTGGCCTTCTTTTGGCATGAATTTGCTTGTCTATTCCTCCCTAAGTGTTGGACTAATCTTCCTATGCTTTATTCCTGCAATGCATGGAAAGATGCTTTATTGGTATTTCTTTTTTCACCTTCACCTGTTGTTTTCCTTCTACTTCTGGAAGATATTCCCTACATGGATGAATTATGCTGAGTACTTTGGCTATTGTCTTAGTTCATATAGCTAATGTAATCTTTTTTAAGATTGAGTTTACAAAAAATAAAATCCTTGAAAGCTTCAAAGCTTACTTTCGCATGACTTTTTCCAAGGAGTTTAACGACAGAGAATTATGAGGATTTAAAGAAGCTTCTGTCACAACCATTTCTTCTTCCTGTTGGAAACCAACTTCCTCTTTCTCTGGGTAGTGGCATTAATTTCCAGGGGAAAGTGGGAAATAAACAACCATTTACCAGTGGAAATGGTAAGGCGTGCTTGACAATCCCCATTTTATTTCCCCATGTGGGAAATCGGGAGTATTTTTTGCCCGTTTGCCAATCTATTGAATTGGAAATCAGTGGAAGAAATCCCACGAGTAGGGAAATAAAATAAATTTTCCAGGAAAGGGGAAATCCAGGTACATGAAGCCAATTTGGCATCCCTGCAACAATTGGAAGCGGAAGCTTACTTTCCCCCCTAGAAATTAAAATAAATTCAATTGCTCTTTTAATTGAATTTTAATTAATATTTATTTAATTAAAAAACCCAAAAAATAATAAAAATTGATTTTATCAAACTAAAGGATAATAAATTAATTAAATATTAATTAATTAATTTATAAGTATTGACTTGGAGGAGGAGTTCTCACCCGAAATGGATGAAACGAAGACTAGAACATCACAAAAATGAGACAATTGCGACGAGGGCGATAAATCGCGCAAAGTAATACTTTTGAAAAAAATTAAAATTCCATGTTTATTAATTTTGCGAAGTCAAAATTAGCTAATAAAAATAGGTAGTGAGTAGCCCCTCCACTTTAGATTCTCTCCCGAGAGGAAGGCATCTCTGGAAGCAAGCCAAGTTTAGGAATAATCTAAGGCAACCAGACTTGATGTAAAGCAGGGCCCTTTGGGTTGTGGGGAAAGGAAAGGTAGGAAACCTTGACAGAAAAGGAGTGCGAAATAGAAAGAGGCCAAATTCTAACATCCTCCATAGAAGAAGCAGGAAAGTAGTGTTGTGCCAATAAAAGCCTCAGATTTTCTAATAATTGCAACTAACGACAACTTACTTTTTCCCAAATGGGTACATGAACTAGCTTGGGTACAAGGAAGATCTTTCAATATAATTTGATACATAAGGACCACAAGTTCTAATTAGCCTCGATCTTATAGGATATTGTAAGGGGTCAACAGATAAAGCCTTGTCGTTAATCCATATGTCTATCTAGAAGATGATCTTATGACCATTTCCAATTTTCCATCTAGTGCCTGCCCGAATCAAGTTTCTAGTGCTCTTAATGGAATTCCAAATAACCAAGCCATTTGGGATGTTTTCATCATAAAATTCCTCCACCAAAGAAAGGTATTTAGAAATCATCACCTATGTCCAAGAGGCTCTTTCATTGCTAGCAATCTCCCAACCAAGTTTTGCGAGCATGGAAACATTCATAGGAAAAATTCTACTCAAACCCAAACCTCTTAAAGTAGTAGGTTTACAAACCACTTTCCATTAAACTAATTGAATTCTCTTTCTTTCTTCTGATTCTGACCACATGAACTTTTTCTAGATTTTCTCAATTGCAGTAGCTATAGAGGTAGAAATTTTCACTAAGGACATAAAGTAAATCAGAAAATATTGTAGTGTGGACTTAACTAGCTGAATTTTTCCAGCTTGAATGAGGAGGGAGCTTTTCCAGCCAGCAAGTTTATTTTTGAATCTATCAATAACGGAATTCCATAGGCTCTTAGTTTTTCTTCCCAAAAAGAGTGGAAGTCTAAGATAAGAAGAGGAGAGATCCATAATCCTTTATCCAAAGATTTCAGCAATCTTTCTTTGTCTGCTGGCAAGGGTATTAATAAACGCCATACTACTATTCCCAAAAAAAATATTTTTACCCGAAGCTGTTTGAAAGAAATCTAATATATGTTTAAAAAAAATTCTTCCTAGACTAAAGCTAAACACAGCAGTAGAGTATCATCATTGAATTGGCTATGTGAAGCTACTAGAGTCCTAGAGGTAATCGTGATACCTTTGATATTGCCTTCACTTTTAGTTGTTTCCAAAGCTCTGCTGAGAGTGTCGGCCATAAGTATAAACAAGAAGGGTGATAAAGGATCCCCTTTCCTAATTCCCCAACTTCAGTGAAAATAACCCTGAGGAATACCATTTATGAGTATGAAAATTTAGGCGTTGAAATACAATTATAAATCCAGGTTCTCCATTTCTCCCCAAATCCATATTTTTCCAGGACTTGAAGTAAAAAGGGCCAGCTGACTCTATCAAATGCCTATTTCATATTGAGTTTAGTGATCATTGGCCAATTTTTTGAGTGAAGACGAGTGCATCACCTCATGGACAATAATGATGCCTCCTTGGATAAATCTCCCTCCAATGAACCCATTTTTTGTTCTGAAATTAGTCTAGCGATAAACGATTTTTGCCTAGAAGCAAGCATTTTTGTAATAATCTTGTAGGAGGTGTTGCACAGGATAATGGGCCTATAGTTAGTAATCAATTTGGATCCCATAGACTTAGGCGTAAGGACTGTTGATCGGAGAATACTTGTTAGAGATCACACAAGAAGTCCACGTGAGAGAGAAGGCCAAGATCAAGGACAAAGAGGGAAACGAAGAACCTGCGTGCGGAGGGAAAGTTCATCTTTTGGGACTTAGCCAATTTTTAGCATGATGACCTATTTTGAGAAGATGGCGTGTGGAACACATCAACGATGCATAGACATGCGCACCATGCATTGTCTATCTTTATAGGATCAGATTGAAGCTTTTTTTACATGGATACGAGCTAGGAATAGGATTGTCACTTTAGTTAACGGTAAGAACTCTATAGATAGCACACTTGCATATGTGGCTATGCTTGTAAATGGTGCATGGCTATTAATAACATGTGGCCTGTTTATGAATTAGATGAGTGGTGAAGGGAAATTCCCCACCCTATATATATAATATGAAGTACATAGTAAAATATACTTAGATACACATAATAGGATATATATATAGGGAGAGATGGATGTGTGCGTGTGATATAGAGGTATGCGCATATGATTGGAATTACGGAAATCAGATCCATGTGCGCATTGGTATAGATTGAAATTACTATGCAAGAAGCTTATGTGTTTATTAATAGATGGAAGATGTTGACTAAATATAAGTGTCATTACTGTGTGTAATTGAGTAGTGCATGTTATTGATTCAATCATGATTATTGTTTAAGATTTTTATTTCATAGATCCGAGTGTATCATGCATGGTAGAATGGTGGATTAGTTATGGATCATATATGTTTATTCCCTCATCACACTAACATCCTACTACAGCAACCCTAAAGAGGGACCTAGTACCTTTGCGTGCTTTGGGTGAGCGCTCATTCTAGGCTGAGTGATGTGCCAGTGTGACTAGGGTGTTATCTAGTAAATTTTAGGCTGCATCATTAGTTCCATTTCCGGGACCTCTTTTTCAATTGTTTTTAGGATGGTTCGCGATGAAGAAGTACTGGTTAACTCTAGCAAGTATTAAGGAGTGGGTACGCAATCTAGAGGAAGATGCACGGAGGTTCGACAGTGGATCTGAGTTTAATGCACGCACTTGGGTAGAATATAATTTATATGACATCCTATACAAGATATTTTTCACTATATTTCCAATAGAAATATACAAGTGGCTTACTTCTTATGCATCTTAGCGGAATTGGAGGTATCACGCACTTGTCTAAACACAAGAATAATTTCAAGCCCTTTATGATGTTGATTCGATCTGGACTCACACTATGGATATGTTGTTTCATGGTGTTCTAAATAGTTATATTCTGGAATATTCAATTTCGACGTATTCTTTCGCAGAGGTAGCTAAATCCCAGTTTTTGCAGTATCCAAGAGGAGTATATCTGCAAGGTATTCCACTGGCGATCAAGATCTTGATAGTAGCTTTGAATCTGGAGAGTAAACCATTGGCTAACTAAAAATTCACCACATGCAAGGGTAGGAACAAGTTTGGTGAAATATGGCAGACCTAGTAGAAGAGAGGCAAAGAGAGGAGAGGTGGATTAAGTATAATTAGGCATGAGAGAGGGAGATAGAGAAGTAATGCATTCCATCGTAGACAAGTATGGTGTTGAGGAGAGAGATGGCTTGTGAAGGATTTAAATCTCACGTGGAAGACGTGGAACCAAGATCATTAGGAACTCCCCCATCTTGGAAAAACATGATAGAGATCCTCCCTTGGCCTCACAAATAAGTGCACCAGTAGATACTACCTGGTCCATGGGCATGCATCTTAATCCACCTGGTGACCTAGCCCTTGTGCTTGGTTTTCCAGTATCTAGTACGATAAGTAACCAGTAAGCTAACTTGGGAAGTAGGAGAGAAAGATTAAGTTAGGGATCAAGTACATCAATGGTAGGAAATATGGCTTTAATGTTATTCATAGGTGTGTTGACAGGCGCATCATTTGCACAAAACATGAGTGCACTGAATGCTGGATTCACCTCTAGAAGTGGAAATACCTCACAGAATGTAGGAGTTCACTATAGTATTACTTTTAGAGCACATGGGAGTACATCTATAGGTCCTATTCTAGCTACAAGTGGAGGATCAAGAGGTATAGGTGGTTCTAGTTCTAGTGGATCTAGTGGTTCTGGAGGTAGAGGGAACACATGAGGTTTTGGATCAGGTAGTCAAGGTCCACAACAACCACAGAATATCTATATGGAAATGTCTCTTTGTCTTCCGAAGTATAGAGGCATAGAGGATGCTACTAAGCATGTGCATATGTTTGAAATCTTTTGGTGAGCTAAAGGGATCACGGTTGTTGAGCACAAGGAAATTCAATTTTCTACTACATTATAGGGACGTGCACATAGTCGGTACAGGAAGTTTGACCCTGATAAAACTTGTGTGGATTATGCATCATTGAACAATGCTTTCTTAAAATAGTTCCATGTACATGATTTTAAGCAGAAGAGTATAAGTGCACTCAAGGATATCAAACAAGGCACTACTGAGAGTGTACATGAGTATGATGCCCATTTTAAGACACTTCTATCTAAGTTATCTTATGATATTCATGCAAGCCATAGCATGCATAATGGTTTTTTGGAGGATTGATTACACCATTTAGAAGGGTGTTGTCACATAAGACATACACTGATCCACGCAAAGCACTAGAAGTATATTTACATGCTGAGGTAGTTGGGAGAATTGACACTGGTGTTATTCCATTCTTAGAGGCACAGATTGCAGCTATGGAAAAGAAATTAGAGAAGCTATCAACAAATTCAACCCATGAAACGCGCTCAAGAATTTGGTGTACAGATTGTGAAGTGGAAGGTCACACCAATGATAGTTTTCCTTGCACATATCTGTACACTCATTACTGTTGGACTATGAGATTTGTCATTTGAATCATGATGATAGTCATTTTCCTTTGTTATAGCATGTGCAATAAGGAATAATGTATCCATCTTTTGTAAAATTTACAAGTCCACGACCCAATGATATTGAGGGATTATCGATTGATTGGTCAGATCCAGGATGCTACAGACATTGGGGTATGACAGAAAAGTATAACAAATAAATTTGAGGGTAAGAATGAGCAACAGGATCGGGATCATAATAAAACGTGCTATGATAAGAATGAGAGGCATTTTGAAGGAGGTCGTGGAAGGGGACATGGATATCATGGTGGATATGGAGGACAAGGCCATGGTGGAGGAAGAGGTGAGCTCCCTCATGGAACATGTTATACGTGCGGATCTCCTAACCACTACAGGTGTGAATTTCCTCATAATATTACATGTTCTTTCTGTGGAAAGAACCATAGCTATGAGGATTTCCCAAACTTATATGAGCATCTCAATAAACAACATAATTAGGAGAATAAAGGCACATGGATGGTTAGGATCCAGTGCATGGAGGAAAATTAGTTGATGCACAAGATAGCACCAGAACCTGAGGCCTTAATTGTCAAGATTACCACATGCGCTGAAGCAGCACGCACAAGAGAGGCATCATACTAGAAGCCTATGATCACCAAGAGAGGAGGTTTTGACATGTAAGGTACCTAGATCTGGCTCATCAGAAGGAGGTTTATCAGGATACCATGGAGGTTCTCAAGGAATCTTCAGGGTGAGATATAGTACTTTAAGGAGAAGAAGAAAGCACATCACAGATAGTCTAAACTGATAGTTGATGATATGAGAGAAGCATGTGCAAAATGTTGCACCAGGTGAACATCATTCCATTATTAGGAAGTTGGTTAAAAGGGAACACTCCATGCACACAAGTATTGAGACCAGGATGGAAGATTTTGCATGCAAATATTCCCCCTGATAGCATTGACTATGACAAGGAAATTACTCTTAATTTTGTTGTGGATGGATGAATGTTGAGCAACATATTGATTGATACAGGTGCGGAAGTAAATGTGCTTAGATTAGATGCATGGGTACAAATGGGGAGGCCTCCATTGCAGCCATCATCTAATGTGTTGTTTATGGAAAACTAGACTAAGGCCACTCCCATAGAAGTTTTGAAGGATGCATCTATAACCATACAAGGGGCCAAGTTCACTGGGGATTTTGAGGTATTAGCACTTGCAGAAGCAAAAAAATTTTCTAGCCTTGCTTGGACGCCCTTGAAGTTATACAAATAATGCTGACTTGAGATTCAATAAAGGGTATATCAGCTTTGAGAACAAGGGGGAAAGATTTGTGATACCTTTGATAGATGGGAATTCTACATCATATGTTGAGCCTCTAAGTGAGAAGGACTTAAATATAGTTTATGTACATGCGTTATTCAGGACCTAGAGGTCAATGATCCATAAAAAGAAGGCATCCTATAGTGGGAGGATTCTCATTCTATAAGTGATACTATGAAGTATTGCTTGTGACAATTGGGCTCATGGTACATATGAACTAGTAGGGTGCGAGGTGAAAAAGTGTGGTTACGTGCACAATAATGGACTTTGTTCGGTTCGACGAATAGGTAGCACAATACCTTGGTATATAGGGGTAGAAGATCTTCATGTATTTTTGAAATCCATGGAAACACGGTGGACAGATCAAATTAAGAGAAGAGATATGTTAGTATATACCTTACGTGGGATAGCAATGCACTAGTGGGTAGTCCACATAGATAATCTTATAGAATGGGAAGAGATTGGGATCACCCTATCTATTAGGTTTGTAAGAAATAATGCACCTTTGCAGATCTGCACTTATCATGGTGATCAACTTCTTCAGCATCACATTCAGTAGTGTGAGAGACTCTGGATAGTAAGACATGAAGCATTACCACCTTCACTCTGGGTGTATAGATTGTACTCTACGCTATAAGGATGCGCACGTGCATGGTATGTATATGCAGAACTACATCGAGAGACTAGAAAATGGCAAAATTTGACTACAGGAATGATCCAAACCTTTGACTACTTTTCTTCCCAACCTCCAATAGAAGAGGCATTAAAATTTGTCAAGCACTTAACTATGGGAGATAGTGTAAAAGAAGAAGAGCATATTCAGGAATTATTTGGTGCGATAGAGTTTGTAGTGCATTTTGAAGAGGTAGAAGAAATTGGCTCCATACTACTTGAATGCACTTTCCTTGAGAAAGAGAAAGGAAAGATGGTTTACATCGTGGATGATGATGAAGTTGAGAACCTGGATATTGAACATTCATAAGGGGTGTGCTAGGTCTTGGAAACTGTAGAAAAGACTATGCGCACCTATCACGAACCCATAAAGACAAAGAAGGTGAATACAGGTTCAGAGGCTGAGCCTAAAGAGGCCATCATTGGACACTATTGGTTAGACTTGGAGGTAACAAAGATCATTGAGTTACTCAGGGATTATCAATACTTATTTCCCGGGGTATCATGAACTTAAAGGCGTACATAAATCACTTGGGCAAATGAAGATAAAGCTTAAGGAAGATGCACGCCTTGTGAGAAAGAGGCCTTATAGAATTTAACCCCAATTTACACGAAAAGGTAAAAGAAGAAATTGATAAAATGTTGAAATTTGGAATTATCAAGCCACTTGATGAGTTAGAATGGGTTAGTCCAATGGAGATTAGTATCAAGAAGGATGGACAAATTAGAATATGTGTGGACTACATGGAGATAAATTTTTCTTGTGTAACAAATCCATTCCCTATGCCATTTACTGAGGAAATACTAGAGGGAGTTGCAGGGCAAGAAATATATTCCTTCACAGATGAATTTTCCAGGTATCATCAGGTTAGGATTGCTCAGGAGGATCAGGAAAAGACTACATTTACTACTGAATGGGGTAGCTTTGCCAATACTATAATGCCTTTTGGATTGAAAAACGTGCTTGCTATATTCTCACATATAGTTGTTCAAGAATTCAAGGACTTATTCATAACTTTTTACAGGTTTATCTAGATGATTGGATAATATATGAGCTTGTGAAAGATCATTGTGACAATCTGCACTTAATGCTTGAACGGTGCAGACAATTGAGTATCTCTTTGAACATAAAGAAGTGCATATTTGCTACACCATTTAGAATACTATTAGGACATATAATTTGCAAGGAAGGTTTTCCGATTGATCTAGCTAAGGTTGCAGTCATTCTAGGCCTATAAGCACTTACCAGTCAAAGTGAGGTGTGTGAATTTTTAGGTCATACAAGATATTATAGAAAATTCATCAAAGGGTATGCCAAAGTTGCTGCACCTTTGGTAGAGTTACTAAAGGGGAAAGGTACATTTTATTGGGGAGAACCACATCAACGCACGTTTGAGATATTAAAAGAGAAACTTACTACTGTGCCCATTCTACATTTTCCCTTATGGGATAAACCATTTCATGTGCATGTGGATGCCTCTGGCATGGCCATTGGCACTGTGTTAGCTCAACCTGATGAAGGTATTATAGTGTAGACACCTATAATTACGCCCAAGTAATTTAAATACTTAAATTGTGCTAATTATCCCCTTTCTCGCAAATCAACGACGTATCATCAAAAGCACTCATTTTCCCTCATATCATCATTAATTAATTACACTGAGCTAATTAATTAAGTTTCCTATCCAGTTAACAACCTTCCGTTAATAAATCACCCCTTCTACCTAGACTAATTAATTATTATTTATTAATTAGCTTTCCCTTCCATTTAACCAATAAATCAATATTTAATTGATTTAATCCCCTTATAATAGCCTAAATCACACTAATATTCTTCTAATTGGATTCTATAAGCTTACACCTACCTATTAATTAATCACCTTTGATATATTAAAATACCCACAACTCCCATGACTTGCTAAACATGTATTAAACCCTTCTAAAGTAAGGTTACCTTTAATAAAACAACCTTATCCATTCCTAATCATGTTTTACCTTTATCCCACATTCATGAGAATGTGTTGAATCCTTTATCCTTTGGGCTATATAAAGAGCCCTCCACCTGCCTTTTTACTTACACCTAAACTCCTTAGAGAGAAAATGCAAAGCATATAGCAAAGAGACTAAGAGCTTACACCTTGCCCTTTCGAGAGTTTATCATCTTGAAGAGTTAAGCCTTTTTCTTAAAGTGCTTGGGTCATATGGGAGGTGTCAAAAGGGTCTTGTAGCCCAACTTTGATTAGCCCCCATTCCTAGGTTCTTGGAACATTAAGGACAACTATTTGATAGCCATGGAGCTTACTTACGTCTATTCATTTATTTTTTGTTAGAGAATAGAGGAGTTTAGATATTTAGCATTGTTAGTTTCAAAGTTTGTATTGACGAATGCTAGCATCTAACCCTTGTTTAATTCTTATCATGATGGTGTTTATGCTTTGTTTTAGCTAAATTGTAGAACTATTTTAGGTGGTAGTTCTTGCTTCATTTGATTTAGCATTAAGCAAAGTATACATGCACACATTTGGCACGCCCGGTGTGGGACTTACTCCATTGTCCTTTGCACTTAATTTCAAGTTTTTGTAGTTAAGTTTTATTTTTAGTTACTAACCCTCTTTTACACATGTTGATCTAACTTATTTTTTTAACTTGTTTTGCTGAGTTTACATGTGTTGGGTATTCCTTGTAGGTATGAAGGAGGTGAAGTGCTGTAAAAATTGGAATTGATGGGAAAATTTCAAGATTTCATCATGTTTTCATTTTTAGAGCTTACTTTTTCAACATTTACATGCTAGTTTTTCAATTTCTTTGAAAATTTCAAATTATTGAGCATGTAGGTTCGTGTTATAGTTGTTGAGTCTTTCTTCTATTTACATATTAATGTGGTGGGTTGCTGTCAAAATTTAATCTTGGTGAGAAAATTTCAAGATTTCATCATGTTTTCATTTTTAGAGCTTACTTTTTCAACATTTTACATGCTAGTTTTGTCAATTTCTTGAAAATTTTCAATTCTTGAGCATGTAGGTTAGTGTTTGATAGTGCTGAGTCTTCTATTTACATATTAATGTGGTGGGTTGCTATCAAAAAATTTAATCTTGGTGAGAAAATTTCAAGATTTCATCATGTTTTTTCATTTTTAGAGCTTACTTTTTCATCATTCTACATGCTAGTTTTGTCAATTTCTTGAAAATCTTAAATTCTTGAGCATGTATGTTAATGTTTGATAGCGTTGAGTATTCTATTCATATATTAATGTGATGGGTTGTTGTCAAAAATTGAATCTTGGTTGGAAAAATTTTCCCATTTTACAGATTAAGGGACGTTTTTTTTTTTGACATTTTCAGTGATTCCTTTGTGAGATAGAGTAAGGTTTCTGTTGTGGCGACCCCCGTGATAGTCAGATGGACACACTAGTGTTGCCTACTATTCTTGAAGTGGCGTACGGTAAAGCTGAGATACTTCCCAAACTAGTCAGTTGACTTTTGGGTACATCGCGCGTGCTCGTGGAAACTGTAACACCTCGGGTGAGAGGAACCCAACTAGGAGAATATAATTTGGCAGGAGCCCACTTGACCATTTGAAAATAGTGTGAGTTGTGAAATTCTTTTTGAGAAAACATGTGACGTATTATTCGCCTAGTTTTTACTGGCCTTAGGGTGAGGCGAACTCTGCTGAAGTGAGGCTAGCATTTTTCGTCATTTTATGATTTATTTCCTTCAATTCTTTTGACCTTGTTGATCAAAAGAGGGTGATCCTTTGTGTTTCCATCGAATGTCTCTCAACTTTATGTCTTGGTTTACGCCCATCCATGGTACGGCTGGGTTAGTTAATGTCTAAAGGAGCGGAGGCGTTTCACGTCATTGGTATCCATGGTGATCTTGATACCCAGTCCAAAGATTGTCAGTGTAGTAGGCATGTCATCACCGCGGGATTCCCGAGAGGATGTTAAATTCGTTTGTCTCGTATCATTTACAATTTCCGATATTAATCTTGTTTATTTGTAAACTCAACATAAATACTATATAGTAGTTACGACTACACACATTTTTAACATTCCAGCTATACTTTGAGATTTTTGTTAGGTTCTATATTACCTTGTTTCAAAGAGTGCCTAGGGTGTTGCCATTTGTGTGGTTATATCAATACACCTGATATCAATACTTCACTTTTAGTAAAGTGGGTTAACATATCTGGGCTTATTGTTGTGTCATTCCTATGTAATTGACACTTTTTGAGATTATAGGTATTAATCGAGTTTGAGCTCCACTTTCATATATTTGATGGCGAAGATCACATTTAACGTGTGTATTACTTATGTCTTGTTCATTCCTTTGAACTTGGCATAACTGGGACATCTTGGTAATGATCTTGGGGTCGCAAATTACTTTGAAACGTAAGCTAGGAAGTATTTCATTTGATTAGTTTTGGTACCAAACGCTTGTATCATGCGTGATTTATCACTCTATCATATTGGTAGTCTCACATTGGTGGACACATTCATACTTAGCCTTCATCTGTGTTTCACTAGGGTTAGGGGTGGCATTGAATTTTGAACAATCTACAACTTACCTTAGTGAAACTTATCCTGAAAAAATGGCTCCCCAAACAATCTAGGGTGAAAGAAACAAGACAGTATTGAGCGATACAACAATCACATGCTTGGGAGACCCTCTAACAGACAAGGGTCAAACCCGTTCATGGACATGACTTAGGGCACTATTTCTGCAGAAAAGGAAACTGAAGAGGGCGATAAGTGGAAATTGAAATTAGAATCACCACACGCAGAATGTGATTTTGACCCACTCATAGATGAGTTTCTACCCTTTAGAACAAGATAGTTTTGGCATGGTCGTGGGAATAGGGCCAAGCTTGCCAACGGAGAATGAAACCAATATTACCTACAAATGACACTACTAAGGAAGAATGCCCCCTTATCATATGGAAGATATTTTAACAGGCGGGCATGCTTCCACTTCTTACGATAGAAAATGATAAGTGGTAGGGAATAGATACCCTCATCAAAGTGCCACGAAGAAATAAGATAGAACATGAAACAGGGAGCGCCTTCCACACACAAAGCGAAGAAAACTTTCGAGAAAGAAGAAATCAAACCAAAGTCACAATCCCAACAACCACTCAGTACCTAAGCCGAAAACTAGGCTGTACTTACTTTCAGGTACATAAAGACACAACAAAAATGTTAAAAAGTCAAGGCCTAAGTTTAGGATCCCCGAAATCATCGAGAAAAACCAAGGAGAAGAAAAGGACAAGCGGGTATCATCGTGTACAGGTCCCAACTGCTCCCACTAGAGAAACACTTTCTCACACAAACGAAGTGCCAATCTATGAAAGACAACGCTTGCGAGCAGACAAGAAAGCAATATAGGAGTATTAGGAAAACATCCAAAGAAATCTAGGCCCCTATCCTTTTGACAAAGACAAGAACCCGTCAACCCTGGCCAAAGAAATTGATATGCCAAAGTTCGACAAATACAAAGGAAAGGGAGACGACCCAAGGATATGGGTAAAGATTTAACATGCCTGTCAAGAGGTGTCTTATAGTGATAATTACCTCATCAGACTTTTCCTAAGAGTCTAGGAGAGTCAAGCATTGGAATGTTTACGCGCTTACCAAGAGGATCAATATTTCACCGTGGTCAAAATTGGCAGAAAGAATTCTGCTCATGTCTCGTAGAACACGAGAGTGACATCACCATGGTGGTAGACTTGGGCCAGCACCGAAACAACACCCAAATGGAGACCTTCACAACTTCCCAAACGATGGAGAGGGATAGCAGTATGTCCTGCACTTTCCCTGAGAAGCAGGGGTCAGTATTTTCCTCCCTAATCTCAACCCAGAATAACTTTTCCCCTCCAACGCAGTGTGTCCACACCTTTGAGGAAGGTTAATCGAGGAAAGGGATTCATGAGATTAGCTATCTGCCAAAGGCACCCTCAACACCCAATCTAAAGACAACAAAGTGTCAAACCTGAAAAGGCCAAAGATCTTAACAAAAACAAAAACGTGGTGAGGAGACGGAATCACGCTTCCACAACGTGGTCAAACGTCCAACCAATCCCTTTTAAACTAAAAAAGGGACAATTAAACACCACCAAAGTGACAAACATTCACCTCCCCAATGAACCATAGTCCCTCCTACTAAAAAGTGGATGCGGCAAATGAGGACCTATCCTACAACGCAACAATTTGATGACAATGAACCTAAACCTTCATGTATAAGGAGCATGAATATTGCGAAAATGCATCGTTGTTATTAAAGGTCATAAAACAGACAAAAGTTTGGACTTCGCCATATATCAAGACCAATTGACAATTGGGAGGATAGAGTTGGAACCCTGGTGGCGCAAACACATAGCGAGGGAAAATGGGGATTATAAGGACCTTTCCAAAGCATTGATAAGTCAGAAAAGACAAAGCAGATTCGGGAGAGTCATTCCCAAACTATTCAAAGCCCCGAATTACGATATACCAAAAGAAGATAAAAAATCATTTTACAATCACTTATCGGATGTATTCACTACCCCTACTGACTGTGTAATACCATCTGATAAAGGGAAGGATACGCTACGATAAAAGCGTGCCCGCCTAGTGATTCCTGGAACCTCTTTTTTGACCTAACAAATGATAAATATAACCTTTTTAGAACAACTGAAGGACACCTGATAAGATATGATCTTTAGACTCTAAGATATCCAATGTTGCATATAAGGACATTGTATCAACTCTTCAGGGGTCGGGAGGCCTTTAGAAGTTGATCTACGTACCTTAAAAGCCGCGGAGGGGTGGAAAATATTGCATCAAGTGAGATCCTTCCTTCAACCATAGGGAGATCCCTGCCACGAATCCTACAACCTTAATCTTCCCTGTGGGTCCATCGAGGTAGTTGTACCTGCAGGAAAGAAAGGGGCTTATGGACAACGGATCGAGATTGAACATCTGCACCCTTAAGTAGTAAACAATTGGGACATACGAAGGAAGATCTTGAGTTCCATATTATTACGATCACGGCATTATGACAACGGTGGAAAGAGAGTCAGCAGGCACCATTACGATTGCCCAGGGAGGGGGCCCCACTTTTCCATCAGACAAAGTTTCAGTTCCTAGACTGGAACTTCCAATAATATGCTTCTCCCCCGAGGACGACCTGGATTTATGCCATGCGGGGTGCCATAACTGTAGTAATGCATCAAGCTGAAGATGAGGACATACGGTACATAACTAGGCGATTTAGAGCCCTTTGCTCATTGTAGAGCTCTAATTAGCTTGCATGATAAAGGGTCATATGCATGTCCCTCCACAGATATAGCAGGTCCTCTTCATTCTGAGGACATGGAATCTCGCGTAGATTCAAATTCTCTTAGTTTTACGATCATGGTGCGTCCACTTCCACAATCTCCATTTGATTCATGGGAGATGAAAATTTGGAGTATGATTGGGGAGTATATGTACAACAAGCACTCGTGGTTTCTGGACCTCTCCTGGTCGCCCAAGAAAGACTGAGCTCGACCCAACTACCGCTTCAGGAGACCTAGAGAGGAACACACTTATTGTGTCATTCCTACCATGAGGCTTGTTAGCTGAGGTAAAAATTACTTGATCCACCTACTACTTGGGTTCCCTTAGGACACTCAACCATCTTTTGTTGATCAAACCCGCATAATATGCAAAATCTATCAGATGATGTACCCATGGCTACAAAGGCCTAGGATGTGGAGGAATGAAAAAAAAAAAAAAAAAAAAAAAAACAAAAAAAAAAAAATTGGAAAAGGACCAGAAACCAGTCCCTCGTTCCACATTTCAAATGAAAGATATGGCCTTGGATCACACCCTTATATGAGTCACACCCCAAACGACCAAGAGCAACTTGTTCTGCGCATGAGGATATCTTTCAAGTACCTAGACATACGATACTGATTCCCATTATAGCCTATATGATGTCTAGCCTCCACAAACCTTTTCAATAACAATGTTTTCCTTCCTGACCATAACCCCCATCGAACTACCCTTGACCTTGTTTACCCTTTCCCTTGTTGAATGGGACCAACAATGTTTCACGTTGCACTAAATTTATTTTGAGAAATGATGAGCTATTGATGAGTTCATGGGCATTAGTGGATACAATTCCCAATTGGAGATCACAAAAGGGTTTCTTTATCGACTTAACACTCTGTCCTATTCGGGCAAGGAGCTGAACTCGGGTCTGCTAAATTTAAAGAAAAGTGAGGGCAAGAGTTCTTGAAAGAAAGCCTCGGCAAAAATCAAAGTCCAAAGTCACATCAGTTGAAGAACATCTTTGAGGAATTCTGGGCTTGACAAACAATAATCAAATCAAAGGACAAAGAAAGTGACCACGACAAGGATGAAAATCTCGTAGAGACATCCTTGGATGAAATCCAACCTAACTTCTGCCGTCCTACACGTATGGAGGATTTATCAAAATTTGTTAGTTGAAGAACCATTGATGTCAATATTGGTACCGAAGAAGATCCAAGATAGTAAATATTTGGGAGCATCAACTCTCGGCCAAGTAACAAAAGAACGTTCACTATGCTACTGTGAGAGTTTAGTTGATGTGTTCGCATGGTCTTACAAAGACATGGCTCCTGCTATACGTCCAACTTTAAGTCATTGCACAACTGGTTGTGGCATGCAGAGCTCTAAAGCTATCAAACGAAGCTTCCCGAAAATGCACCCAAGAGGTGGCCTTGTTAGTTAAAGAAGATGTTGAAATGCACTTGCAGGTAAGGTATTCCATCAGCAATTGATTATTCTGAATGGATATCAAACATTGTTCCTATCCAGAAGAAACCTATCAGTATTCGAATTTGCATAGATTTTAGGGACATCAATAAAGCTTGCCTTAAATATGAATTTCCATTGCCCAACATTGACATGATTGTTGACTCAACCGCAGGGTACGAAATGTTGTCACTCATAGATGGCTTTTCAGGTTATAATAAAATTAAGATCACTGAGGAAGACCAACACAAAACAACTTTCACAACTCCTTGGGGCACCTTCTATTATCAGGTGATGCCATTTGGCCTTAAAGAATGCGAGAGAAACTTATCAGCGGGCCATGACAGTAATCTTTCACGATATGATTCATGGCATCATGGAAGACTACGTAGACGACATCCTAGGAAAGTCCAAAACAAGAGAGGATCATCCTATCATTTTGCGGCATATCTTTGAACGCTTGCGTGAATACAAAGTTAGATTGAATCCAAAGAAATGTGTCTTCGATGTGTTATCCAAGAAACTATTGGGCTTCATTGTGTCGAGACGAGGTATTGAGGTAGATCCCGCTAAAGTGTCTGCCATCACTGAAATGCCTCCACCTGAGAATATCAAGCAACTACGTAGCTTGCAAGGGAAAATTCAAGCCATTCGCCACTTTATCTCCCATCTTGCAGATAAATGTCACTCATTCACCCATTTTCTTAAAAAGGACGTCTCTTTCCTTTGGGAACTCGAGCAACAACAAGCCTTTGCTTTGGTTAAACAATACCTGGCTAATCCACCTGTCCTCATGCCTCCTACTCCAGGAGAACCATTTTTGCTCTATATTTCCGCTACGCAATATGCTATTGGTGCGCTGCTCGCCCAATATGACCTTATCCATAAAGAGAAAGCGGTGTACTATCTAAGTCACACCCTCATCACCTATGAACTTGATTATCCTCAGATTGAAAAGGCTTGCTTGGCTGTCATTTTTACCTTTCAGAAACTTCGCCATTACCTGTTAAATACTAAGACCAAGCTCATATCCAAGGTCAACCCACTCAAGTATTTGTTGTCCAAACCTACCCTCACAGGTAGAATGGCTAATTGGATCATTCTACTCAGTGAGTTTGATATAGAATTTGTCCATCAAAAATCAGTTAAAGGACAAGTACTTGCCGACTAGCTAGTGGAAGCACCTTTGCAAAGCACAAAACCTTTGAGTCTAGATTTGCCAGATGCATCTTTTCTCTACATTGAAGAATCTATCGTTTGGCAGATACATTTTGATGGATCTTTTACGTTTCATGGTTCAGGTGTAGGAGTGGTCCTTATTACTCCTTTGGGTGATCCTATACCGCAAGCTTTCTACCTGGCCTTCCCTTGCACGAACAACATTGCAGAATATGAAGCACTCATTACAGGGATGAAGCTAGCCATCAAGTGGAATATTCAACATGTTAAGGTTATAGGTGATTCATAGCTAATCATCAAACAAGTTAATGATGAGTATAAAGTTAAGGATGATAAGCTCATACTTTACAAAAAGTTAGTGGAAACTCTAAAGGAGTATTTTGTGCGCATAACCTTTGAGTAGATTCCAAGAGCACTGAACAAATCGGCGGATGCCATGACAACAGTGGGATCTATGCTTCGTATTCCGCCAGGGAACAATGATATGCCATTCTTCGTAGAAAATCTATGCCAGCCCACGTATGACATGTCGGAATCTTGCCTGGCTTGTGAGGTTGTTGGTCCCCATTCCCCATGGTACAAACCCATCTTCACCTATCTTAAGGACAGTACTTTCCCTCCCAATATTTGCCATTATGAAAAGTAAAGCCTGATTCGCCAGATAGCCTGTTACACCCTTTTAGGAGGTACACTTTATCATCGTGGCTACGATGGGAATCTATTACATTGTCTGGATGTGACAGAGTCAATCCAGGAAATTAAAGAAGTACACGAAGGAGTATGTGGAGCACATACAAATGGAATGGTCTTGGCTAAGAAACTGTTAAGAGTAGGTTACTATTGGCCCACCATGGAAACTGATTGTTGTAATTATGTTAGAAAATGTGTGCTTTGCCAAAAGCATGGAAATTTCATCCATCCTCCATTGCAACCATTACAACCAATCACTACCCCGTGGCCATTCTCCAAGTGGGGACTTGATCTAATATGGAAGCTTACTCCTACCTCATTTGATGTTCATACACATATCATCACAGCTACAGAATACTTTACAAAATGGGTGGAGGCTCTCCCTTTAACCTATGTCATAGGAGCACAGATTTCTAAATTCATCATGAATCACATTATTTGCCAATATGGTATCTTTACAGCCATTGTCACAGATAATGGGAAGTCATTTAAGAAAAAAACTGTGAAAATTCTTTGCCAACGGTTCCAAATTAGATTGAAATGGTCCATGCCATATTACCCTCAAGGTAATGGATAAGCTGAGGCAACAAACAAGACTTTGGTAAGGATAATGGAGAAGATGGTTAGTAAAACCGGTTGAAACTGGCACCTACAAATCCACCCAGCCCTCTGGGCGTACCGGACATCAATTCAAACTCCTACGGGTGTGATGCCATATTCCCTAGTGTTTGGGACAGAATCTATCATCCCTTTAGAGATCGAACTCCCATCTCTGTGAATTTCTCTTCGGGACTATTTGGATAAGGATGAAGATTATCGAGTGGAAAGATTGGCTAAGTTAGAGCTCCTAGATGAGAGGCACATTCGCGCTCTTAATCACCTGAAGGTATATCAACACAGAATCTCCCGCAACCGCAACAAGAGAATCATCCCTCGCTAGTTTGAGGTGGGTGATTTAGTTATGAAGGAGAATTGGTTCAACACCAGAGCAGAGTGAGAAAAGAAAGGGAAGTTCGAACCACACTGGTTAGGACCCTATGTCATAGTTGCCAAGTATGGCACAGGGGCATACAAGTTGGCTCACCCCAATGGTGATGAGCTCCGAGAGCCCATGAATGCCATGCATCTTAAGAGGTTTTATGCCTAAACATGGCACAAGAAAGTCATAAAAATCACAAAACAAAATCAAAAAATACAAAAACATAAAAAAACAAAATCAGAAAAAGAAAAAGAGAAAACAGGTCATCCACTAGTGAAAACCACACAATTGTGACACTTTGGACAAGTCCTTGGGTGAAAACCGGTTTCCGGCACCTCGGGAGGATTCGTTGTTCACAAGCATTCTATATTAGAAGGGTAGTTGTCTTTGTCCTGGACCTGGTTCTGCCTTCGAGTTTCCTTGACATTATTTTGAGAAAACACAAAAACAATAGAAAATTGTTTTGAGAAAAACACAACAATAGAACATTGTTTCGAGAAAACACAAAATATATATATAATAAAAAAAAAGGCAAATTTTTTCAAAAAATTCCTAAAAAGTAAAACACCCTACAAAATGGTAACTTGCTTCTTATGGCTGAAACTTGTGTCTTGTGCATGGTTTTTTCTCCATATCATGTTGGTTTGTCTCACATCTTTCTCGATTAATACGACTCATGCAGATCACCGGATTCACAACCATTCACAACAGCTAGTTGTTTGCTTCGTCTGTACTCTGGGGCACTTTTGGTTTCCTGGTGTTGTTTTGTTGTGCACAAACGCTTTTCATGGACCCCATGTCCATTTTCATTTCCCCTTGCATGTATCCTTGCTTGGGGCATCATTTTTAACCCTTGTCGTTAATCACGAACTTGTGGATCTCTTTAACACTGATAACAAAATATTTGTACAACTGTCTTAACCGTTGTTGGGTTGGATATGTGCGTTCGTACTTGTTTTCCCTGTTATATGAGCTTGTTTCCTTCTCGTATTGCATTACATTATTATATGTTATGTGGAGTTGGTACTTTCAGCAATGGACAATTGTTTGTAGTATGGCTTTTCATGTCATTCTACCTTTTTCGTATGCTTATATTTTTCATAAGGACCGATGATGTAGTTCCTATGGCAATATGATGACATCAAATTTGTTCCAAACAAATAAGCGACTAGAGGTTAAGCTCTTCTCTCCCCTCATCCATATTCCCTTTCACCCCTAATTCTCCCTCTCCTTGGAGCATCCTGCCTCGTCCCCATTTTTTTTCCTACTTCTCATCTTTTTTGATCATCGATCGAATTCCTTCATCACCCCATCGACACTTGAGGGGGCATCTCTCCCTCCTACTAATTTTTTTTCTATCTCTTCAAAATATCTTTTGTCTACTATCTTTGAAATGGCATCACTTACGCCACCCCAAAGAGGGGCAAATGTAGACACCTATAATTACGCCCAAGTAATTTAAATACTTAAATTGCGCTAATTATCCCCTTTCTCGCAAATCAACAATGTATCGTCAAAAGTGCTCATTTTCCCTCATATCATCATTAATTAATTACACTAAGATAATTAATTAAGTTTCCTATCTAGTTAACGAACTTCCGTTAATAAATCACCTCTTCTACCTAGACTAATTAATTATTATTAATTAATTAGCTTTCCCTTCTATTTAACCAATAAATCAATATTTAATTGATTTAATCCCCTTATAATAGCCTAAATCGCACTAATATTCTTCTAATTGGATTCTATAAGCTTACACCTACCTATTAATTAATCACCTTTGATTAATTAAAATACCCCCAACTCCCATGACTTGCTAAACATGTATTAAACCCTTCTAAAGTAAGGTTACCTTTAATAAAGTAACCTTATCCATTCCTAATCATGTTTTACCTTTATCCCACATTCATGAGAATGTGTTGAATCCTTTATCCTTTGGGCTATGTAAAGAGCCCTCCACCTACCTTTTTACTTACACCTAAACTCCTTAGAGAGCAAATGCAAAGCATATAGCAAAGAGACTAAGAGCTTGCACCTTGCCCTTTTGAGAGTTCATCATCTTGAAGAGTTAAGCCTCTTTCTTAAAGTGCTTGGGTCATATGGGAGGTGTCAAAAGGGTCTTGTAGCCCAACTTTGATTAGCCCCCATTCCTAGGTTCTTGGAACATTAAGGACAACTATTTTGATAGCCATGGAGATTACTTAGGTCTATTCATTTATTTGTTGTTAGAGAATAGAGGAGTTTAGATGTTTAGCATTGTTAGTTTCAAAGTTTGTATTGATGAATGCTAGCATCTAACCCTTTATGGAAACTGATTGGCCCACCATGGAAACTGATTGTTGTAATTATGTTAGAAGATGTGTGCTTTGACAAAAGTATGGAAATTTCATCCATGCTCCATCGCAACCATTGCAACCAATCACTACCCCGTGGCCATTCTCCAAGTGGGGACTTGATCTAATAGGGAAGCTTACTCCTACCTCATCTGATGGTCATACACATATCATCACAGCTACATAATACTTTACAAAATGGGTGGAGGCTATCCCTTTAACCTATGTCACAGGAGCACAGATTTCTAAATTCATCATGAATCACATTATTTGCCGATATGGTATCCCTGCAGCCATTGTCACAGATAATGGGAAGTCATTTAAGAAAAAAACTGTGAAAAGTCTTTGCCAACTATTCCAAATCAAATTGAAATGTTCCACACCATATTACCCTCAGGGTAATGGACAAGCTGAGGCAACAAACAAGACTTTGGTAAGGATAATGGAGAAGGTGGTTAGTAAAACCGGTCGAAATTGACACCTACAAATCCACCCAGCCCTCTGGGCCTATCAGACATCAATTCGCACTCCTACGGGTGCAACGCCATATTCCCTAGTGTTTGGGACAGAATCTATCATCCCTTTAGAGATCGAACTCCCATCCTTGCGAATTTCTCTTCGGGACTATTTGGATAAGGATGAAGATTATCGAGTGACAAGATTGGCTGAGTTAGAGCTCCTGGATGAGAGGTGCATTCGTGCTCTTAATCACCTGAAGGTATATCAACACAAAATCTCCCACAACTACAACAAGAGAATCATCCCTCGCCAGTTTGAGGTGGGTGATTTAGTTATGAAGGAGAACTAGTTCAACACCAGAGCAGAGCGAGAAAAGAAAGGGAAGTTCGAACCACAATTGTTAGGACCCTATGTCATAGTTGCCAAGTATGGCACAGGGGCATACAAGTTGGCTCACCCCAATGGTGATGAGCTCTAGGAGCCCATGAATTCCATGCATCTTAAGAGGTTTTATGCCTAAACATGGCACAAGAAAGTCATAAAAATCACAAAAAAAATCAAAAAATACAAAAACATAAATTGTGGCACTTTGGAAAAAATCAGAAAAAGAAAAAGAGAAAACAGGTCATCCACTAGTGAAAACCACTAGTCAATTGTGGCACTTTGGACAAGTCCTTGGGTGAAAACCGGTTTCCGGCTTGCCTCGCGCGAGGATTCGTTGTTCACAAGCATTTTGTATTACAAGGGTAGTTGTCTTTGTCCTGGACCTAGTTCTGCCTTCGAGTTTCCTTGACATTGTTTTGAGAAAACACAAAAATAATAGAAAATGGTTTCACCAAACACAAAAACAATAGAGAGAAAACACAATAGAAAATTGTTTCAAAACAATAGAACATTGTTTCGAGAAAACACAAAAACAACAATAGGACATTGTTTCGAGAAAAACACAAAAACAATATATATATATATATATATATAATCCAAAAAAAGGCAAAAAATTTCAAAAAATTCCTAAAAAGTAAAACACCCTACAAAATGGTAACTTGCTTCTTATGGCTGAAACTTGTGTCTTGCGCATGGTTTTTTCTCCATATCCTGTTGGTTTGTCTCACATCTTCCCCGATTAATACGACTCGCGGATCACCAGATTCACAACCATTCACAATAGCTAGCTGCTTGCTTCGTCTGTACTCTGGGGCACTTTTGGTTGCCTGGTGCTGTTTCGTTGCGCACAAACGCTTTTCATGGACCCCGTGTCCATTTTCATTCCCCCTTGCATGTATCCTTACTTGGGGCATCATTTTTAACCCCTTGTCGTCAATCACGAACTTGTGGATCTCTTCAGCACTGATAACAAACCATTTGTACAACTGTCTTGACCGTTGTTGGGTTAGATATGTGCGTTCGTACTTGTTTTCCCTGTTATATGAGCTTGTTTCCTTCTCGTATTGCATTGCATTATTGTATGTTGCGTGGAGTTGGTACTTTCAGCAATGGAAAATTGTTCGTAGTATGGCTTTTCATGTCATTCTACCTTTGTCGTATGCTTATATTTTTCATAAGGACCGATGATGTAGTTCCTATGGCAATATGATGACATCAAATTTGTTCCAAACAAATAAGCAGCTAGAGGCTAAGCTCTTCTCTCCCCTCATCCATATTTCTTCTACACGACTTCCCTTTCACCCCTAATTCTCCCTCTCCTCAGGGCATCCTACCTCGTCCCCATTCTTCTGCCTACTTCTCATATTTTTCGATCGTCGATCGGCTTCCTTCATCACCCCATCGACACTCGAGGGGGCATCTCTCCCTCCTACTAATTTTTCTTCTATCTCTTCAAAATCTTTTCTGTCTACTATCTTTGAAGTGGCATCACTTACGCCACCCCCAAAGGAGGGGCAAATGTTGACACTCTATAAAGATATTACGCCTAAGCACTTTAAATACTTAAATTGTGCTAATTATCCCATTTCTCGCAAATCAACCACATATCGTCAAAGGCACTCATTTTCCCTCATATCATCATTAATTAATTACACTAAGCTAATTAATTAAGTTGCCTATCCAACAAATACCCTAATTAACGACCTTCCGTTAATAAATCACCCCTTCTACCTAGACTAATTAATTATTATTAATTAATTAGCTTTCCCTTCCATTTAACCAATAAATCAATATTTAATTGATTTAATCCCCTTCTAATAGCCTAAATCACACTAATATTCCTCTAATTGGCTTCTATAAGCTTACACCTACCTATTAATTAATCACCTTTGATTAATTAAAATACCCCTCCCAACTCCCATGACTTGCTAAACATGTATTAAACCCTTCTAAAGTAAGGTTACCTTTAATAAAGCAACCTTATCCATTCCTAATCATGTTTTACCTTTATCCCACATTCATGAGAATGTGTTGAATCCTTTATCCTTTGGGCTATATAAAGAGCCCTCCACCTACCTTTTTACTTACACCTAAACTTTCTAAGAGAGTAAATGCAAAGCATATAGCAAAGAGACTAAGAGCTTGCACCTTGCCCTTTTGAGGAGTTCATCATCTTGAAGAGTTAAGCCTCTTTCTTAAAGTGCTTGGGTCATATGGGAGGGTGTCAAAAGGGTCTTGTAGCCCAACTTTGATTAGCCCCCATTCCTAGGTTCTTGGAGCATTAAGGACAACTATTTTGATAGCCATGGAGCTTACTTAGGTCCATTCATTTATTTGTTGTTAGAGAATAGAGGAGTTTAGATATTTAGCATTGTTAGTTTCAAAGTTTGTATTGATGAATGCTAGCATCTAACCCTTGTTTAATTCTTATCATGATGGTGTTTATGCTTTGTTTTAGCTAAATTGTAGAACTATTTTAGGTGGTAGTTCTTGCTTCATTTGATTTAGCATTAAGCAAAGTATACATGCACACATATAGACCATCCATACACACTTTTTAACATATTGGTAGACATCACTGTTCCATGGTTAGTATAATGCAACTATTCCATGCATGAAGATCTGTCAATGAGCTAGGGTTATCCACTAGTGTGTGTGCTTTAAGTACTATCGTTAGCAACTTCCATTTGTGTTTTATATAGATCACATGGCATTTTCCAAGTACTTAGTGAACAAGCTCATCTTACAGGGGCACATATGTAGATGGGTACCCCCCTACGATCAAGAGTGTGCCACTTCGTAGTTGATGGTGAAGCGAGAGAATAGCAATTCTGGATGAAAGGTTTTCATCTGGGATCAACTCCAGGTCAGAGTGGTGTCATAGATATACTTGTATGTGATACGATGGTAAATGCACAGTTAATAAAGATAATTTAAACTTAAATGTGTAACCATATAAATTAGAATAAATTGTTAAAGAAATACATAACAACGTGTATTTTACCATGTGGGAATGAAGGCATTTATGAGGTAAAGAAACATCTTGCTAAATGCATGATACTATTTCCATGTTAATGAGTGGTGACCTCTACAAGTTAGGCTAGATTTTATGCAGTACCTAAAACCTAGTGTATTAGAGCACGAGCATAAATCTCCCTCATTTACCGGAAGAGGCTCCATGGTGGTATTGTAGGAGGCCATTATGTCAATTGATGCGACTGCCTAGAAGATCCTACCTGCTGGGGTTTACTTTTGGGATTGACAAAACTCATGAACCATAGCTGCAACAGATTCTACAGTAAGTAAGCAGTGTGTTAATTGTCAGTATTTAGTAGAACTAGGGAGAATAGTTGAGATACCTTTGAAGACCGATTACATAAGATGCTGTAATCCAACCAATAGTTTACAGAGTTGGGTCTCATACACATTGATTGGAACAAATAGATCTCACAATACAGAATAAAAGTGAAAGGAAAGTTTGGTCACGCTAAATCATTAGACAATGCAAAGTTTATCTCACACAGATCTACACATAAGTAAGAAGAAAATGTACAACTGACACAACTAGGTTATCTATGGGAGAATCCACCTCTGTTATAAGATCCTCAATGTCCTTTAAGCTTGACATAGTATCATAGGGTTTCAACACAAATTCTGAATGAGACAATCAAGAATGCTGATTACATGAGTTCTAATCCTTTACACACCATAAAATAACTTCCTCTATTTATCCTTAGTGTATAGAGGGAAATTACAAATGAGGAAGATTTAACAATGAATTTTGATCCACACTATGACAAAAAATTGCTATTTTGGAAGAAGGGGATTGCGACTGACAAACTTTTCTTCCTGGAATTCCTCTCTATGGGCATGACATGAACATGATTTATAAGAGACTAAACAATAGAACCTTACCATTTTACATGGTGTCTGGCACATACCTCATTCTCCTTATAGAATTTATGCAACCTTCTTTGCGCAATAACTTGAAGTTGCATGGCTTTTATAGCCAATGAGCATAAGTTTTACAAGAGTGTATTGAGAAGATTGTTTCAACTGGATTTTTCAGAGAAAATAAGACGAAAGAACATAGAAACGATGGAGAATTAAATTAGAAGGAAAGTTGCAATGCTCTCAGTCTTGTTCTTCTTCCATACTCTGTATGCGTGATCACTAACTATATTGTTACTTAGTGCTGACATTTACAAGTTAGGCAGAGATGAAGTGATCTGAATGATATCGTTGTGCCTTAGAGCATGAGCATAGATGATTTTCTGGAAGAGGCCCATGGTGCTGTTGTAGGAGGCCATTATCCAGGTGATTCGACTCCAAACTGGATTTGGAAGCAGCTGACTCTGACCTGTCTTCCTCTTATGGGTTGAAGACATTATATGCAGTTCTTCTCCAGATTATGTGCACCAGTGCAATTGTTTTCATTGTAAACAATTCAGACAAAACCTAGGGACCTATTATTTTTAGATTGCCTGAGATCAACCTTTGTTTGACCGATGTTATTCTTTTATTTCTACTAGAAGACCGTTTGCAGAATAATGAGAGTCATGGAATCTATTTGTTGTAGAACCTACAATTTCTCTTTCCACGATGTATGATTGGGTCACGCTATATCAATGTACTCTGACATTGAATTTACCTTCTTTTCACACAATATGCAGCACTAGTGAAGTATTCCTACAAATAATTCAGACAAACATGGAATCCATGACAGAATGTTCTTATAAGATCATGTATGTCACGAATTAGTTAGCTATGTCAAGTAGAATTGAAACTAACACCTAGTAGCTTTTGAATGAGACAATGCTAAGACTAAACCTATTAGCATCAGTCATGCTAAGAGTTACACAGCATAAACTAACACCCTATCAACATTTCTACATTAGGTAACATGGAACTACTGAGGCTATTTCAAGCTAAATTTTGATCCAGACTTTGACAAAATTAACTTCTGATCTCTTATTGAATGCTAAATGAGATTGAGATTGGACCTACTGTCAGATTGTTCTATGGGCATATAGAATGATTTGATTATGTGCTTGAACAAAGCCACACCATTTCTAAGATTGAAGTCTTGTCACATAAGTCATGGCTACTTATAGACCATTTATGACATATCTCCATATGACTTCAAAACTTGGGTGGCATGAATGCAAGCTAATGGAGAAGGCTAGCTCTAAGAGTGTAATGAGAAGAATGCTTCAACTGGAATGAGCGACGAGCCATGGCACGATGGAGTGTATGCTCTATGCTCATTCCAGGAGTGTAGGCATGTAATGATAGAAAGGTAAGCGAGGAGAGATCCTTGATATTAGCCCAATGGTACTTCTTTATGAATCTCTACAGTCCCTGCTTCATGTGGGAAAGCTCAAATGGAGATTGGTTGGGTTACCGTATGTGGATCACTTAGGGACGTTTAGAATCAGGTGCTTGCCAGTTAGAATCACTTAATGGAACACGTTTATTTTGTTACTTTAATAGTGACTCATGGGGTTTGAGCCCTATTTATTAATCAAGTCTTCAAGTGAGTTAATGTAATAAGGCAGTGCATTAGCATTATAGAAGCTTAGTTTCCATTAGGAATAATTAGCATGATTGTAGACTATAGGAGGGATTTAATCAAATAAATTGATGATTTTACATGTAATAAGCATGCTTGCACACATGAAGCTAATTACTATATGTTGTCGGCCCCGAAATTCCCCTCTTTTGAAGTCAAGTTTCAAAAAATTTGAGTCTGTACCTTGGAGTATTGGATCCTGTTGAGGTTGGCATTGTTTGCAGTTTTCCCATTCGTGGAGAACAATTTAAAAGTCAGACGTGATGGTGAGGTTTCTTCCCTTCTTTTTATTTTCTTCCCATAGTCGGGAATGACAGGCGTATCTTCCCTGTTAAATTTTGCCCTAGCATCCACAGGTAGTATGTGAGCATCTCTAATTGGATGTGGTTTGGTCATGTTTTAAGTGACAATAGAGGCCTCCACATGTCCAAATGACACAACTCTAGGGGCAGGGTCCAAGAGACAGTCCTCAAATAAGCACAGGCTTTCTGCGTGTTTTAGGTACAAAATGAAGGCAGAACAAGCTAAAATCAGCTAAGTATGGAAGGCTTAGTGGATGGCGCCATGTGCCTCATTGGCGCAGCTTCAAGAGTCAAAGACGGGGGTAGTTCTCAAACTTGCGCTAGTCCTCCACGTGTCCTAGGTCCTAAAAGAGAAAGATTCGATCGTTAAAATTGAATAAGTATGGGCAGGTTGGTAGAAGTCTCCACGTTCCTTAACGGTGCAATTTCGGAAGTAAAATGAAAGGTTCAGTCCCTAAGTAGCGCCAGCTCACCACATGGTTGAAGTTAATGGGGAGAAAGAGTTGGCCGTTGAAAATTCCAAGACCAGCAGAAGGAGACATGCGTTAGCTCGGCGTAATTTTAGGAGGCGTTTCAAAAATGGAAACTCAAATGAGCGCCATCCCTCCACGTGTCTAGGGGTCAACATAAGTCAAGGTGGAAATTGGCCCAATTCGGCTAAGAATAAAGGAACCGATGGATCTCTCCACGTGTCATTCGGGTGCATATTCAAAGGAAAAAAATGAAAAAGGTGCATCTGTAGGCCCACTTCAATCAATTTCTCCCACGTGGGTGGCCCAAATTTGAAGTTGTAAAAGCAAATCGAATGGCCCATGTTTTAACTGGCAAAATAATGTAATCGCCATGTATTTAAAAGTTTGGTTTTTCTGCCATTAATGTTTCTTTGCAAATCAATAATTCGAAAGGGCGTGGATGATTGGAATAAGTTGTAGCTATTTCTTGCTTGCTCGAGGAAGTTGTAACTATCTCTTGCGAGCTATATCATGAGCTTTCAAATCCATTGTATGGGTTGGAATTTTGATATTCTAAAACTGTAATTTCAAATTAGAATAAATCAATACAAAGGTTTTCCCCTTTTTCCTCTTCTTTCTCTTTCCTTTTTGCTTTGATTTATGAATCATTTAATCCTTACATGCTTAGAAACTTTTTGTTCTAATTTATACAATCTCAATAACTTTGAGTTTACAGATTGTGCTCGTTATAAACGTGAATGTTTCTATTCTATATCTCATTTTCTCAATACATATAAGGGTTTTCTCTACCACCTCTTTTCCCTAAAAGTATTATCTTCTTTTTCATCCCTCCTCTCTTCAATTCTTCTATCCTCATGTATTGATAACTTTCCAGGCATAAAACACATTTCAAGATATCAGGAAACCACCATTGAATGAAAGATTGTATATTTGTACATAGGGTTTTCCCCTACTTTCAATAAGGGAACCTCTCCCATTAAATAGGAGGGACTTGCTTGTCCCCTGACTATGGTTTCATTCCAAGTGCAAATATGAAACCCAACACCATGTTAGGTCATCTGGGAAAAACACAAAGTGATGGAACTCCCAAGTTAGGTCATTTGGGAAACATAGTAAAATGCGCTATGTTTCACTAATTGATTGATTTGATTCGAGTAGTAGAAAATTGTGTTGATATTGAATGTATACAATAGATTACTCATCGAGATATTTTTCTCTTGTTTCAATCCTAGATTAGGTCATTAGGGGGAGTCAAGAGATGGTGATATAAAATGTTGCTTGTTGTATGAGAATTTTTTTGAGAATGATGTATTAGAAATGTATATTGATCATATATTAGCCTGAGAGGGATCATACGATGATTCTAATTGTATGCCCCCCTTTTAGCGAAAGGGAGAGAGGTAAAAAGAATGATCGTTGAGTCGAAAGTAGATTATTAATGATATACATAATGAGTAAAATGAATAGTAGTAGATGTTGCAAAGTTATGTGTATATTGAGTTGAGAATGTGTAAAAGTGGAATATAGTGTGTTAAAGTGTGGTAAATATGATAGTAGGTGGAATTATAAACCTAATGGCGTAGATGGGAAGAAAACGGAGTATCGAAGCTCTAAATGTGAGAAAACACGTGTAGTGTGTATTAGTTATAAAATGAGCATTAATAATGACTATAAAAAATTAGGCATTGAGAAAAGTACTATATATAGTAATGGTGAAAATTGAATAATGACTTCATTTGAGCCTTGATTGATTGTGGTTTTGAGCTCGAAGATTTTGAGGATGCCACAAATTAGAGTAGAAGGATTGATCATATTTGAGATTGTAGCAGCGGTTTTGGCAACACTAACAATAGATGAGTTGGTAAGTGTGGTGATTTTTTAAAAAAATGTTGAAATGAGTTTGTTTTTGTGATTTTTTACAAAATTTGAGTTTTTTTAATTTCTAGTTGTGGTTGACCAAGGAAAGAGCGGCCAAGGCACTAACATCCTTCAGGATGCCAACACCCAGATCTAGGTGTTAGTGACCTGCTCTTGGGCATCCACGTCCTACTCATAGGCGTTAGAATTCTAGGGGGTTGTTTTGACCCCATAATGTGATAAATGTGAAATTTTATGCATTTTACTATGATTAACTATCATTTTTGTGTGCATATGAGGTGTTAATGTTGCATTTTTTCCAATTTTTTGTGTTGTGCAAAGAGATATCCATTCGAGGGACTTTCATGGAGGTCGACACTTGAGTACATTGTTGGGATTGGGCTTATCTGACACAAAGTTGGATATACTAGACTGTGTCGTCCTGCAACACATAGTGAGATTGGGGGACGTACCTCATAATATGTCGATGATCACTGCATTATGTGAGAGATGGTGTGTAGACACTTGTACTTTTTGGATGCCTACTGGGGCGATGACTGTGACCCTGGAGGATGTATATAGCATATTGCGACTACCAGTTATGGGTGAGAGAGTCCATGTGATGACAATAGAGGATGCTCAGAGACAAAGGAGAGTAGCTAAGAGGTATTTTAGAGGAACACGGTTACAAATAGAGACCCATATTAGCCTAGATGTTATACTGAGATCAGATGTTCCATAATTTTGGAAGTTCATTGCAGTCATTATTGCTTCCTCATTGGTAGTAGAGGGTGGTGGAGTGGTCATCTTGTATAAGATACATGACATCTGTTGGCATATAGAGGAGGATGGGACTATATTTTCATGGGATTGGAGTGTACTACGCACACTTGTACAGAGATATATACATAGTTTACACAGGAAGATCTTGGGGGTGGGCTTGGAGCCACCACATTACTACATGTATGGGCCTATGATCATATTACTATATTGAGGCCACTTGGTGGACCACGTGCGAAGTGGGTGAGGCTGAATATATTCCCTACGAGATGGGTAGGTTTCCAGAGTAGGAGGATGGACACAAAATTATAGATATATGTTTGATTGCATGGGGATAAGGGCCATTATATAGAGGCCATATCGAGGCTATGGTGGATGGATAGAGAATTGAGTAGAGATACAATGTAGTCGACATATGATGTGGATAGAGGACTAGTTTCCCTGAGTGGCTGAGCTATTCCAGGAAAAGCATGTGTCACAATAATTTGGTATCACTTAGGATGTTCCCCCATAGCCATATGTATAAATACAATCGACGAGAGTGCTGAGGAGGTCAGGAGCCAGACCAGAACCTATAGGAGCACAACTAGTGCCCCCAAGTGCATATGAGATGGATGCGTCACTAGAACTGATACAGGTGGATGATGCAGAATGTACCAAGGATTATAGTGCATGGTAGGTAGTGCACCAATGGGTGCTATTGTTTCTAGTTGGAGGAGCAGAGGGGCAAGCAGCTACCCCTGATGGTGATAGAATTACATCAGTGATAGCGAAGAATGAGTATTTTTTATTATTAAAATTTGATTTTCACGGAGTTGATTGATCACAGTTTACGTGTGTAGTAACTAATGTTTCAATATTTGGGTATAGGTGATGTGTGTTGGTCATTAATCATTGATTCATCTATCCACACACTGACGCAGAATGCACTTATAGATAGGTTCTCATGGGAGTTAGGATGTTGGATCGAGTAGATGTTATTACAGGCAAACATACCCACTTGTTTGAACCCGTGGAGATAGCAGCAACGACATGTACCATACTATTGAGTGAGCTTGATAAGGTGTGAGAAGAGACTCAACGAGCTAGGGATGTTGTAGGAGGAGGAGCCCTAGTATAGGATGTGTTTTCAAAGTATGTAGAGCTACAAGGTTGATTCACGGAGCAATCCAGTCGAGTTTGCGTTACTGCAGAGGCAGGTCGAGATATATAGGGGTCTATAGGGGTCGTAATCATCGATGCAAGTTGAGTAACAAAGTTTCTAGTTCTAGAGCTATCACAGTTGTATATAGTGACAATGATGATGAGATATGATGTATATGTTAGAGTAGGTATTTACCTTAGCTCAAGTTCATTCTAGCTAATTGCTTTCATCTTATTGATTGTGATGTTTGATTACCATTATGTGTTCTTGGCTTGGTATGATTTTTAATCATTCCTTTTATGATATTAGAGCAGGAGATTGTTGTTAGGTACATCCGTCTGTAAGTTTTATTTTGCAAATAGATTTTTTCTAGTATATTCATATATTTATAGACTTGACTATTTTGTTGTGCGTGCATTTTTATGCAAAACAGAGGCTTCCTTGGATCCTTGAAGGTTTAAGATCGGCTGTGAACTCGACCATTTCTAGGGAGGTAGTCAGTTTTTTTGATTGTTATTCCTGTGCCTATATAAGCAAGGCCCATTCTGCCTCAGGATTTCATGCCGTTCCAACAATAAAATATGAATATTTTTTCTGGGTTTTTTGAAGGTTTTGGTAAAAACTGTTTCTTCTAGCAAATTGCTCATTTTCGACACAATCTAGGAAAATCCTTGGTCATATGGTATGGTCGTATGAGGGCTTAAAGCTTGTGATTCCTAATAGTAGGTGCTTAACTCCAGCCCCCTTTCATTTTATTTGTGTGGTGAAGGAAAGAGCATTTTATTTTGTTTTAGTGGTAACTAAAATAAATAACAGAGCATAATATTGAAAAGCTTGTAACTTTTGATCGGTAACTCGGTTTTGAGTACCATTTTTTGAAAAAAATATTTTTCCATTAGAAATATTTATTTTGAGAATCACATTATAATTATAAAGTGTCATATTGTAACACACACTCATTATAAAGTGCCAAAATCTGGGGGGGCTCTTGTTGCATTGCTTGGGGTCTCTTGCATTTCTTGGTTCTTGCATTTATTTTGGTGATTTTTTGAGGATGGCATCTACTTCTGCATTAGATCATGTTGATCCATTAACAACACATAATTACCACACATGGAAACCAAGAATGGAAACAATAATTAAGTGGAAAGGATTATGGGCTTTAACTTCTTTAGAACAACCAGTGTTCACTAGAGAATATGAGAAATTTCAGTACCAGTGCAAATTTGATGAGTGTATGGGTTTGATAGGAACTTATGTAAGTGACAATATTTTGTTTCATTTGGAAAAGTGTGACTCTCCTTTCAAAATATGGGAGAAATTGGAGGATTTATTTAGTAAGGTGGATCATATGAGAGCCATGCAACTTGAAATTGAGATCACCTCTCTTAATCCTGAAGATTTTCCAACAATTATAGACTATCTTACCAAGTTCAAGCATTTGTTGACACAGTTGAAGGGGAGTGGAAGAGATAAGAAAGATGAAGAGTGTGTTTACTTGATTCTATCCAAGTTGAGAGGACCATTCCAAATTTTTTCTTCTACCTTTTTCTCTAGCATGGATGCCTTAGGTGACACATTCAAAATGCCTAACTTAGAAACATTTTGTGAAAGAATTACTAGGGAAGAATCCAAATTGTCTCACCTTGAGTCTTCCACCTCTCAAAAGGCATTAGTTGCATCTAATCCTAAGGGAAAGGGAAAACCAAACAGTAAAACCAAATCCACACCTTCTCCATCTCAAAATGCTCCTAAACCCAAAGAAAACAACTCAAAACCCAAGGAGTCTTCTAAATCCAAGAATAAGTCTAGCCTTTCATGCTCTTTTTGTGGGGGTAGTAATCATGAAGAACATAGGTATTATAAGTGAATGCAAGCCTTAGAGGATGCAGTCAAGAAACATAAAATTTCTATCTCCACTCCACCTCCTTCTAATCAGCATGGAAAAGCACTTAATGTTGTTGGGAGATCTCAGTCACCACTTGCAGACAATTGGGTTATAGATTCTGTGCTTCTCATCACATGACTTCTTCCAAGGAGTCTTTTGTTTCTCTAGGTTTGAGTTCTACTTCCAAAATTGAGGTTGGAGATTCTTCCTTTCTTTCTGTTGAGGGAAAAGGTGATATACAACTTGATGGTGGTAATATCCAAGATGCACTATATGTTCCTAACATCACTACAAATTTTCTTTCTGTATATCAAATTTGTCATTCTGGTCAAGGAAAAATAGTGACTTTTACACCACATGGAGCAGAAGTACGAACTTTTTTGGAGCCTCATTCACTTGTTTCTCAAGGTATTGTTGATCATAGTTCTAGACTATATCACTTTGAGGGTTTTGATGACACTTCTTCTATAGGGACAGGATTGGTTTCTCATGCAGATTCAGAAGAGTAAGCTTTGGCATGAAAGATTTGGACATCTCAATTACAGATATTTGAAGGAGTTGAGCACTCATGGTATGGTAGATGGTCTTCCTAGAGTTTCTTGTCTTGAGGGAGTTTTATCATGGTTGTGCATTAGGGAAACAACACCAAGATCCATTTCCTAAGAATTTGTCTAAGAGAGCTTCTTCACCACTTGAGCTTGTGCATAGTGACTTGATGGTTTTTCCTACCCCATCTTTCAATGGAGCTAAGTATGCACTTACATTTATTGATAATTTCTTGAGGCATACTTGGGTTTATTTTCTCAAGTACAAAAGTGATATTTTTTCACACTTCAAATTCTTCAAGGCTTTGGTCAAGAAACAATCTTCTAGTAGCATAAAGAACCTTCGTACTGATAATGGGGGGAGTACTTTAGCAATGAGTTTTCTGAATTTTTGGCAACTCAAGGCATTATTCACCAACATTTTGTTCCTCATACTCCACAACAGAATGGCTTAGTAGAAAGGAAGAATAGAACTTTGAAGGAAATGGCTAACTATATGATGCATTCTAGAGATTTACCTCCTATCTATTGGGCAGAAGTAGTTAATTGTGCTAACTACATTCAGAATCGCACACCACACAGAGCACTTGAGCATTTGACTCCAAAGGAAGCTTGGTCCAACACTAAGCCAGATGTCTCATTTTTTCAAGTCTTTGGGAGCCATGCTTGGGCCTTTGTGCCAAAGAAGAAAAGGAAAGCTTTGGATAAGAAGAGTAAACCCTTGATCTTTGTAGGGTATTGTGAGGACATGAGAGCTTATCGAATTTTAGATCCTGATACACATGATGTTCTTTTTTGAACACATGTTCAGTTTGATGAGCACTTCACTCCTCATGATTCTTCATCTTCTTCCATGCCTCCTTATTCTTCTTCATCTCATCTTGAGGATCCTTTCTTTGAGGAGATTGATGAGGAGGTTATAGATGTCATTGAGGATCCTATTCCCACTGATGTTGTCACTATGCCTAAGTGGGCTCATACTACATTTTTTGAGGAAACACCTTTCATACAAGGATCTTCCACCCACTAGGCATCATCACACACATTCTACAGGTTCTTGGACTTTTGTGTCAGGTAGTTTCTGAGGATCCACAGTCTTTTTCAAAGGCTCATGGGATACAAGAGTGGGATGATGCGATGGACAGCTGAGTATTCTTCTTTGATGAAGAATCATACTTGGGATTTGGTATCTCTTCCTAAAGGAAGAAAGATGGTTAGGTGTAAGTGGGTATACCGAACCAAATATGCAGCTGATGGGTCCATTGACAAGTATAAGGCTTGTCTTGTTGCAAAGGGTTTTTCACAAGTTGAAGGTATTGATTACTCTGAGACTTTTGCACCCATTGCCAAGATGGATTTTATATGCCTTGTACTTGCTATTGCTGCATCACAGGGGTGGCCCATATACCAGATGGACGTGAAGAGTGCCTTCTTACATGGATATTTACAAGAGGAAATATACATGGAGCAACCTGCTAGATTTGTTCAGGATTCTTCTCTTGTTTGTAGGCTCCAAAGGTCTCTCTACGGTCTCAAACAAGCCCCTCGGGCTTGGTATGAGAAGATGGATTCTTTTCTTCTATCTACTGGTTTTGTTCATTGCCACTCTGATCATACAATGTATCTCCAGCATGTTGGTGAGGATATTGTGATACTTTTCTTGTATGTTGATGATCTGTTACTTACTGGCAGCTCTTCTTCCCACATTCAGAGTATTCAGAGGGCTCTTTCTACACAGTTTGACATGACAGATCTTGGGCTATTGCATTATTTCCTTGGTTTGTAGATTTCTCAGACAATTCAGGGATTCATTTGAGTCAGCAAAAGTACACCCATGATCTTCTTAGGCACTTTGATATGGCTGATTACAAGCCAAGTCCATCTCCTTTTCAGTCTGGAGTTACTCTTACTTCCACATGTACCACACCACTTTGTGATCCTACATTGTATAGGTAGTTGGTTGGGAGTCTCATGTACTTGACCCATACTCACCCTAATATTTCATTTGCAGTAGGGCTTGTATCTCAGTTTGCACATTCTCCTCATAGTAGTCACTAACAGGCTGCTAAAAGGATTTTGCGCTATTTGCATGGCACTTCCCACTTTGGCCTACACTACACTAGGGGTTCTACTCAGTTGGTTGGGTATACAAATTTAGATTGGGTAGGTTCTATTGATGATAGGCATTCCACTTCTAGCTATATTTTCTATCTTGGTTCTTCTCCAGTTGCTTGGGCATGCAAAAAGCAATAGGCTATTGCAATTTCATCTTCAGAGGCAGAGTACAGGGCAGCAGTTACAACGAGTCAGCAGATTCTTTGGCTTTGAAAGTTATTGACAGAGTTTGGATTCCCATTGGATTCACTGAACTATACTTTGGTGTGACAACCAAAGTGTAATTCACATTTCTTGCAACCCTGTTGAGCACCAGCAGACCAAGCATATTGAGATACACATCCACTTCATTCGTTAGCACATTCAAGATGGATTTCTTTGCTTGGAGTACATTCCAACTCAGCAGCAGGTTACAGACATCTTTATGAAGCCTTTTGCATTACCTCACTACCTTGAGTTGCGTGGAATGCTTGGGGTTTCAGAAGTTGTTCTTGGGGGGTGTTCGTGAGAACATCTTCCTTCTTCTTCTTCTTTCTCTTTCCTTCTAGCAGGATTCTTTCCTTCTTTTGGTTCGAGATTTCTTCATGGATATATTGTACATGAGTACCTCATCAGGCCTAGTTTCCGGAGCTCATACTGTGGACATTCCACTTCTATTTTGGCCCCTAGCTTCATTTGAGGGGGGGTGTTAGAGTAGGTATTTACCTTAGCTCATGTTCACCTAGGTACTTTATTTACCTTTATTGTATTTATCCTCACCCACTTATGTGTGTGGATATTTCTTTTTATTTATTTAGATATTAGGAGATATTATCTAGTTGTTAGGTATAGTTCTTTCCTTGATCTATGGTATTGACTAGATCCTTGATGTCTAGTTCTCTCATAAATCTATGGACTTGACTAGTTCTTTGATGACTAGTTCTTTCCATGATTTATGGCTTGATCTACGACCTTGACTGGTTCTTAGATTGTTATTCCTTGCCTATATAAGCAAGGCCCATTCTCATTGTATTTCATTGAGTTCCATAATAATATATGATATTGTTGCTCATTTGTTTGCAAAGGTTTATGTAAATTTATTCTAGAAAATTACTTTCATCTTATTGATCATGGTGTTTGATTAGCATCTATGTTCTTGGATTGGTACAATCTGGTTATTGTTCCTTTTACAGAGGACGTAGGTAAAATTATTTGTACCCGCTTCTAGAGCACTATAGCACAAAATAATTTATTCAGATGTGAGCTAATGGATGAGGATATGGTGAATGTGTGCACTTGAAAGCAACTATCATGGTCAATGTACACCCATATGGATGAGCCTGACTTTTATGTATGAAAAGAGTCTTGCGTTTTGAGACGGATGAAGAAGGCACCACAATCTAAACATATGATGGTAAATCCTACTATCATGTCGGATGAGAAGGTCAGCAACGCATTGGTGAAGGTTTCTACTAAAGTTACTAGAAGTAATATGGACAAAGCTACCACAATTAGAGCATTGTGTGAGGAGATAAAGACAAAGGATGTTGAGATAGCACGTATAACACAAAAGAGGGACTTTGTGCAGAAGAAGAATGAAGTATTATCAACATCGTAGAGGAGATTGGGGATAATGTCATCAGAGAAAAGCCACACTTGGAGACCAAGGTACCACAGACATTTTCCTCAGTGATACATTATGTAGGAAAGTTGGTTGACCTAGTTCTTGAAGATGAACCTCTACGCATGATAGTGCCAAGGAAGTAAAAAGTAAGAAGCAGAATGAGAGAAATTGTCAGTAATGCGAAAGATTGCATCATATGAAGGGTTGTTGTAAGTGCTACAAGAATTATTGAAGAAAGAAGACCAGACTTTGATTATATGCATAGCTCTAGATGCACTTATCAATATAAAAACCATGGAAGAAAATAATGAGGTCCAAGAAAACAATGAAGGACGAGACATTGGGCCACATAGAAATATTATCAATAGTTAAGCAGAAGTGCGAGGTCCCAGTAGCAGCACAAGAGCCGCATAAGACTTAGTTTGAAGAGCTTAGGAAACTCATTGCACAGAAGATGGATCTTTTAGAAGGAAGAATGACATCAATGTCCAACGTTGTGTTGGTTATGAGGAATGAAAAAGGAGAGATTGCGAGGGATGAATTGGAGTCCATTACTGTGGAAATTACAAAAAAGCAGAACAAGTACTCACTGAATGGCAAGCCTTGGAGGCCGAAATAAAGGAGGAGTATCCAAAGTTGATACTTCAAATTGATACAGAGGAGGCTACCTCATAGCCTCATAAAACTTCTTTATTTATCTACATTCTTTCATTTTTATTCTTTCCATTATTATATTCTTTACTTCAATTTTTGGAGATACCCATTGTCGAGACAACAATGAGATTAGTGTGGGGTAATGTTGATCAGATAATACTTGTTAGAGATCACACAAGAAGTCCGCATGGGATAGAAGGTTAGGATCAAGGGCACAGAGGGACAGGAAGAGCTTGCATGTAGAGGGCAAGTTCAGATTATGGGACTTAGCTGATTTCAAGCATGAAAACCTATTTTTAGAAGATGGTGTGTGGAACACACCAATGATGCAGAGAGGTGCGCGCCACACATTGTCTATCTTTATAGGATCGGATCATGCGTTTTACATGGAGATGAGATAGGAATAGGATTGTCACTTCAGTTAACTATAAGAGGTATATTGATATCACTCTTGCATGTGTGGCTATGCATGTAAATGGAACGTGGCTATTAATAGCATGCGACCTATTTTTGGAATAGAGAAGTGATGAAGGGAAAGTCCCCACCCTATATATATGATGCGAATCAGACAGACACAGAGAGACACAAAGATAAATATACACATATGGAGAGATGGATGTATGGACGTATAGAGGTATGCACATATGATTGGATTACTGTATCATATCCATGCGTGCATTGGTGTAAATTGACATTATTGTAAGGAGCTTATGTGTTTATTAATAGATGGAAGATATTGGTTGAATCTAAGTGTCATTCTTGTGTGTAATCTAGTAGTGCATGTTATTGATTCAATCATGATTACTGTTTAAGCTTGTTCTTTCATAGATATTAATGTAGCATGCATGGTAGAATGGTGGATTAGTTATGGACATATATGTTTCTTCCTTCATCACGCTAACATCCTGCTATAACAACCCTAAAGAGGGACTTGGTACCTTTGCACGCTTCAGGTGAGCGCTCACTCTAGGTTGAGTGATGTGTCAATGCGACTAGGGTGTTATCTGGTAAATTCTAGGCTTCATCAAGGAAAAATAAGGTATTATTCCATTCCTTTGACAATGTGCCAGAAAGATTGAAAAAAAGCCATAGGGAATCCATCAGGACCAGGCAATTTATCACTTTTCATATCGAAGACAAATTTTCAGATTTCATCAATGGAGAAGGGCTATGTGAGTCTGGTGTTCATATCTTCATTAATTAAATTGGGTATATGTCAGAGCATTTCCTGAGAATCCTCTTCCTACGGGGGATGGCCCTCATGCAAAATATTAGCATAGTAATTTATTAATTTTGCCACAATTTCATCATCTTTATTTATGTAGGTGTTATCCATCATGAATAACTCTTTTATTTTATCCTTGCTCTTGTGTTTTGTAGCAGTCATATGGAATAATTTCATATTTCTATCTCCCTGCTGTAACCAAATCGCTCTATACCTATGATGCTAATAGATTTCTTCTTCAACAAGAGTGTTGTGGTAGTCACTAAGAAGGGAGAGTTCTTGATCATGAAGTTGAGGGGATCTTCCTTTTGAGTCAATCTCCTCTGATATAGAAGCAAGCTTAGAGTTAGCAAATCCTTTCTTCTACAGATATCTCCAAAAACCTGAGTTTTCCAAATTTTAAGCTTAAATTATTGACAAAGCTAAGCTTCTTAGCAAACATGTACATAGTCGAGCCCTGAATATCAATATGTCACTAGACATTGATAAGATTCTCTAGCTGATGATTTTGTAGCCAAGTCAACTCAAAACAAAAAAGGGGGATGTTTCAAACATTGAGCTTGTGAGGCAATGAGGAGAAAAGGGAAATGGTTAGAGGATATCTTAGGCAGAGCATGCAGGTAGAAGTCATTATAGTGAGCCATCCAATCCATAGAAATAAGTTATCTATCTAATTTAATTTGAATGTGATTGATTCCCAGCCGTCTATTAGAACAAGTATAGTTAGCTCAGTGCAGATCAATATCAAAAAATTCCCCCATTTTGATAAAGTCAGCAAGGGCTTCATAGCTATTAGTACTAACACTAGTTCCACCTTGTTTCTCAAATAGATATAGAGGATTATTAAAATCTCTAGCTATAAGCCACGAAAGGTGCTTATAGGTATATCGAAAATTTAATAAATATTTCCAAAAAAATTCTCTCTGAGTTTCAATGTTAGGAGCATAGATATTAACAACAATCCAACCCAAGTTAAATCTAATCTCTTGGAAGAACATTCCCAAAAAATGGGGGGTTTTAATAATACATTCCCCAAAGAGAATCTTCAAGTTCCAGAAAATGTAAAAATCTCCAGTATTACCAACAGACTCATGTGAAGCAATAAAAGCATTGGGCTAGGTCTTATTAAGCATATTCTCCTCTATCAATTTTGTTTCTTGTAGCATCAAGATATTAGGAAAATGTTTGAGTCTAAAATCTTTGAGGATTATTTTTTCTGGGGAGTGTTCAATTCCCAAACATTCCCAGAGAAAATATTCATTTATTTGATTTTGGCTTATCTCCACTTGGGATGGCAAGCAGTCCTTGTGTTCCTTGAGCTATATTGAGAAATGCTTCCGCTTGAAGCTTTGCTTGATCTGTGTGTCTCCCTCTGGTTTTCTTAGAGCCCAAATCAATTTTTTACATAGTGATGTTTTAAGTATTGTTTGCAGGACTGCTATCAACAATGAAGCAAAAGGAGAGAAGATGGTGTTCTCCTAAAGAGGGGAACAAACCACAGCAAATAGAACATGATGGACACAACAAAGAACATGCTCCAAATATCACTAAGAGAAGGGGAGGAAGGAGGAGAGGAGGCAGAAGGGTAGGAGCCAAAAAGGGGGAAGGTAAGAGGAAAGTCCAAAGAGGGAGAAGAGGATGACATCAGAGCAAAGGGAGAAGGAAAAGAAGAAGAGGGTAGAGAAGGAATTGCGCTAGAAGGGGAGGAAGAAGCAAAGTGAAGTGAAGCAGAGACACCATACGGAAAGGAGGGAACCGCCAACTGGGAGGAGGGAGCAGGAGGGGGTGGAGCGGAGACAGATGGAGCCACCGAAGGGGATGAGGAGGGAGGGGGAGGCGGAGTAGAAGCAAAAGCAAAAGGGAGAACACTCACCTCCAAAATAACTTCAAAAGGGTTAGAAGTACTAATAAAATTTGTAGTTTTGGGAATAAACTTACCCTTTTTCAGTGGAGACCGAGCCCTTTCTTTGGAAGATTGGGTTGGCTTGGCTGGGCAAGCCTGTGCCTGATGTCCAATGCTTTTGTAGTTGGAAAAAGCTGGAGGGATATATTCATATTCAATGGGTTGAACCCAAGTTCCCTAGTTAGATTAGAGATCAATGGAGGATGACAAAGGTGAACTTATGTCAGCATTGACACAGAATCTGACATGAATGAATCTGGAGCCTACCTTGGTATCTTGATATGCAACTATTAGAGAACCAATGGAGTAGGTGATGCCTTCAATGACAATAGAGTGTCAAGACTCTAAGAGGAGGTTGGGAAGATGAACCCAAATCGGAGCTTGGGACATTATTTCAGTTTTAGTGTTGAATTTAGGAGTCCAACGTCTGATATAAAAGACTCTCCTTCCAAAAAACCAAGGTCTACCCAGCAGAGCATGGGAAAAATATTCTTTATGAGAGAAAGTGAACAATATGAAAACATTGGAAAGGGCAGCAATATCAACAGGGCCATATGGATCCCATTTAATACGCACCCACTTTCAAATCTCTTCTAGGGGAAGTCTAGGACCCACAAGTTTTCCTATCAATGACATTCCTCTAGAGGCTTACGTAGTTGCAATGATCGAGGAAGGGATTTGTAAGGACAAAGTCCCATCAATGCTCTGAGGGTGGAGTTTTCCAAGGCCCATAGATTTCGATGAGCTAGTAGCAACATCTTTCTAGGAGTCAACTGAGACATCAGCAGAGTCAGGAGGGGGGTTAGGATCCAGCCCATACGGATCCACCATCAATGCAAGAGCCAGTCACAATAGAATTTCAAAAAGTTGCACAACGGGAAAAAAAAGTCACACCTTTGTTGTCACCACATTGACTATCTTTGATTTATATATACACATCCCATTTTTACAACTGCAACAATGTGTATAAAATTTTAAAAATTAGGCTAATTATGTTTATATACTAAATGAATTTAATTGAAATATTGTTGTTTTGGAAAAAAATTATTTTAAATTTTTTATATATTATATTGATTAACAATTTTATTATTTTATCTCTTAATTTTTAATTAAATAATAATAAATAATAAATATTATTGTATAGGTTGGTTATTTGTTTACCATCTTATTTATTTAATTAATATAGAAAATCTACTTATAAAAATCTCACCTTATCTCTTAACTTTTTCAAAACTTTACATTTTAAATATGAATTTTACTTGCTTTAATATTATATTTAACCTTGGGAATTAATAAAGGACCTCTAAATTTCTCTAAACACAAACCATTTAATTATTTGAATATTATGTTAAACCTACCCTCGTATTTAGTGAATATTGTTCTATCGCCATCTTACTCTGCATATTTGGGTTTTTGTTGGTTGTTTCATTATTTAATGAGGATTTGTAGTAGTCCCAATAGGAAACATGTCACTTCTTATTAATTACAAATGGGGGCTTGGAAGGCTTGGCTCAACCACTATATTTGACATTGGTCCTAATGACATCATTGCTCAAAGGATTATAGAAATATTAGTTGATGATAAGAGAGTTTTCTTCTCCCATAAACTCATAGGTTACCAGCCTTGTACGATCTATAAATTTCTGTTTGTTAGATGTTATTGTAGCTTCGCTTCACAGAAGAGCCTGATAACATATGGTATAAGTATATTGTTGAGATCTTTCTTGTCTACAATTACAGATCTTTTTTAGATGTGGAAATATAATTCACATATTTGGGGATAAGCTTTCGCTTGGGGCAGATGGAATATGGCCTACTGTGAGATAACAGATATTAGGGGATTCTCCAAGGTACCTCAAAATGGTGGATTGGAATGCATTGCTTTATAACCCAGCCCTCATGTAAACAATAGAATGAATAATGATTGTTACATTCCCTTTTTTTAGGCTTATGCTTTAATTTTATATGCAAAACAATGATCCCTAGATTTGTAAGTTTTTGTTTACTCAAGGTGTAATAGATATGTCTTTATTTGAACATCAAAACCTAGGATTCAAAATTTTTTATTAGGGTATTATGGAAGGAAAAAATGTTGCTCGATCATAGGAAAATATGCGGGCCTTCTAATCCTGTACAACCCATGTTAATACCAATGTGGCTTTCAATTTGAGGATTGGGGATCACAATTCATTTTAAATTTCTCTCTTGTAGTAGTAAGATGGTAAATGTTGTTTTCAAATTCAGTCCCAATTAGAATAGCAATTTGATGTTGTAGACCCCCCCGTGGAAATATTGCTTTTCCATTTACCTGCTACACTATTCAAATTTTAAACTCATGGGTTTTGATATCATGACTTATGTTTAACAGTAGATAGAACTTAACAATCCTTTTACACCAGAAGAAGTGCAAGATTTCATAAATTAACACTACCAACTAAATTTCTGATTGTCAACTATAGGGAATTACACCCCATGGGTTCTCCATAGAAAAATTCCAAGATGAGATACCCTTCGAAAAGTTATTAATGTAGCAAGTGAGGATATTATATCAGAAAGATTGATCATGGACAGGTTTCCCCTAGATAGGAGGAGTTATGCAAATGGTCATGTCTAACTCATTGGTGATGGTAAGTATTATGTTCCTTCTGACTCTCATATAAGTGTTCATCAAATTTCCTACCTTTATCCTCTGTTAGGCCACCATTTGCAAGAAAATGTAATGACTATGTTGTAATGTGCAACCTCAATAATAAGATTTGAGGGTTTGTCCTCCACTAATGGTTGTGTTAAATGTTTAATCCACTCATGGTTTAGTGAACTTCATTCAGCTGCGCTGGACTCAATCACATCTGATTAGGTATTACAGTGTAATATAGAGGAACAATGTAACCTCAATAATAAGGTTTGAGGGGTTGTCCTCCACTAATGGTGGCATTGTTAAATCCACTCATGGTTTAGTGAACTTCTGTAGTCATTTTTACACCCATCACAAAGGAAAGGAACCCCATGCAATCCGGCCTATCACCCAACGGGCACTGGGCGCTCACCCAAGGCACGCGTGGGTGCTGAGTCTCTCTTTAATGTGAGTCTAGTGGGAAACATCATCTATGATCTGAGTTTAAGAGATTGAGAGGAAATAAGACATACAAGCACCATAGAGCTTAGAACGGCTTCTAGATCCTTGCAGTCATTCCAGACAGAAAAGAGCTTAATAGATTATAGAACTTATACCGAAATAGAAAGGAAGTTGTACAAGCATTCATAGTTAGTTCATAAACATAAATGAAAAAGAGCTATGAAGAAGGATGTATGCATCAGAACCATTAATGTTCATATTCACATAAACTAGTAACCTCATTACATTCATTAGGCCCATTACAGAATGTCACAAAAAGGCAAACCGTAGTCATGCATTATAACTGGATTCATATAACTAGGCCCTCAAAAGAAAATTTATAACTCCCCAACCATTGATACATCCTTTCCTACACTTATTTACCCAAGCTAACAGAGTCCTTCTAATATTTTTGCAAAGCTCCGCCCTTTATCCATTTTCATCTCCCTTTGCTTCTGCAAGCACTTGTATATATAGCCTTCCTGAAATGCCAACTCATTCATCTACGGCCTCAGATCTATCATCAAGTGTCTTAGAGTGGTCCTCCATGGGCACATGTTCCTCCAGACCTGAGCTCACCACTCCTTTCCATGATGTCATTCTAAAAGCTTCTATCGTAGGGCATATTCCCTCCAGGCCACCCTGTTGTCAGGGTGGCACCTTATCCACTCGGGTCATGTTTTTCTTACGTCTTGCCCGATAGGTCAAAAATGGCTAAGTCTCATATTCTTCTCCACGGGTGCACATCCTAGGTTCTACCAAAAACCTACTTGAACCCTTCCCTGTGCGCCTTATCTTGTGTGCTTTGTTCAACCGTGCGTGCCTATGCACCCTTTTTGGGCTTAGTTGATATTTCAGGGGCCCAACATCACCCCACACTTTACCTATTCTCCGCCCTTGGAAAATTCCTTAAAGAATAAAGAAATGCATAATAAAGGGGAAAAAGAATGGGAAAATAAGGAAGAATGGGGAATGATGCTAATTAAAGCAATAAGAGAGGAAATTTCTTCTACAAGTCAGCCTCCAGATTATTCCAAGCATCGACCTCATTCTGTGCTCTCTAGCTAAGATCACCTACTAAGGCGCTCACCTAATCAAAACCCATCCCATCCCCTTGTATGCTCATGGTGTCAATAATTTTCTCTAACTCGTTGCCTATATCCTCCAGCACATCCATCCTTTGTGTAATCTGTCGGGTATAGTTCCTTTATCCGATTTTTAACTGAGCCCCGTAAGGCCTCAATAGTTATCCAAAATAATTTCTACCTTGGCTAGGATCTTTTCTCGCTAACACTCTATTCCCCTTATTCTTCTCCTGGAACTCCTTAAACTCTGATTCATCATTGGTGACCAACATGCTTGCTACTTTGTCTCTGTCCACACAGTTGTCGTACGCGGCCTCAACAGTCCGGGAAACAATCTTTCCTTCTAACAAAGACCTTGTATGTATTGCAAGTTATGAGCTGCGATGGACCTTCAATTTGAGGGAAATTTCCCTAGGAAGGTCGCGGCAACTTCAATCTTCAGATGTGCCATGTGGTAGTGGCCGCCTGGTGGATCGGCAGAGGAAATCTTAGAAAAATTTTCCAAACATTCGGCGGGGAAGAAAAAGAAAATTTCTGCATTTGACGCCCTAGGTTCGAATCCTTCAACACTATTACATCTATAATGGACTCCAAGGTCGATTTTTGTATACTTGCGCGTGGAATCTTGCCTTCTCATCCATTAACTCACGTTGCTAAATGGGCATTGATCAAATTTTATTGACTTAGCTCCTTTATCCCCACTAGCTAGCTATTGCCTCTTTCTTCTCTAGTTCATCCTCCAAATCTTTGATTCTATCATTCTCCGGCCAAAGAGTGCGTAGCTTCAACCTCAAATAAGAAACCTTGTTGAGCACGTTGTACAATGTGTATCATTTGAGAGCTGTGAGACATTCACCAATGGGTTGTCTCCTTTTGATTTCGGCAATGTTATTATTTCCTCGTGGCTTACTTCAAATTATGGCTCATTCAAGATGGGACTCAAATGCTCATGAGAGCATCTTCCTTGTTCATGGGTATGCAGCCTCCTTATCAAAAGATGACATTTTAGGAGCCCCTCTACTAGACCCAATGCTTTAGAACCTGTGCATGCAAAACTTTTTCAGGGGTCATCAATATAACCTAACCATGGCCTCAATCCTCCTCCACGTGCACTTTCCTCCTGTGCACATCCCTTTAGGAATATTTATAGTTAAAGTGGGGCTCTCCACGATGCTGACTATGGTCCTTTTTCCCTGCTCTGATCTCATTATCCACATTCATTACCAACTCAACGCATTGCATTCCAATCCCATCTTCTACCATGGGTCTAAATGACCTTCTCAGCCTCTCTTTCCTACCTCCTTATTTACCCTTCTTGTGGCTCCCTTCCTTATCCTGGGTCGAAAATCTTCCCCCTCCTAGCTTAAGGGTACCCTCTCTCTTGCACGAAGCTATGTGTACTCATTCCTTCTCTCCTTTCTCCCTCCTTTAATTCATGTACACTGATCACAGAGTTGTTCTTGTTTACCTCAGGCTTATCTTCCTCATCATCATCCCTTTCACTCTGGTAGACCCCCAAGCTCTCAGTGTACTTAGAATCTAACTCCTCCATTATCTTCTCTGCATTATTCCAGACGGGGATATCATATGCATAGTGACTTTGTCTCTTCTTCTTTCCATTGTATGACTCATTGTATTAAATCCTTCTCTGGCTCTGATAGTCTTCTCTTTGACTATGGACTTTTCTTGCACGAATGCATACTTGTTCTGGCACTTGTCCCAGGGGTAGCTATTGCATGTGTATTCACTACACTTGGTACATTCTCCTTTGGTTATTTTTCCTTCTGCCTCGGAATAGGTCTCTTCCTTCTAGTTGGGTTCACTCACTCCTATGGATATCTCATTCTCTAGATACGTGCCCTTCTCCAATTTGGTTCTTATGTGGAGGCATACTTGCACTGTGGTCCCTCCTACAATGGGAAAAGTCACGAATCTCATCATTTGGACCTCATACAACATGTACCTCTCCATGTACGCGCACTTGTTGGGGTAGACAAACCCTTTGCACATTTCTCTGTGATCCTGGTATAGATTACCAAGGTCCAACTTCAACTTCTTAGATTCTTTGAACCTGTTCGCTCCCACTTAGAAGTGTTGAGCTGTGAATGCAAAAGGGAGCTGTGAACGCATGAGAGCTTGCACCATAGGCATGTCTCATCCATCAATTTAAATTTTCTACCTCAGGCTAGAAATTTTGGTACATTAAAAACTTTGCTTCTCCCTTGGTGGTCGCTTTAAGTTGTTCAAGGGATCCTTCATTCCACCCCAGCATGCGTTCCTTTGTCTTTTATGTACGCACTTCTCCCATGAGCGCCTTATGCATGTTCGTCATACTATCATTGGTGTACTTCTTGAACCTCTTTGTGGGTGAACGGTCTTTAACAGGGTACTCCCACATGAATTCATCTATTGCATTCTAGCACCCCCCAATCTCTAAATGCATACAATGGTTAACTATAGACATTACCAAAAAGGATTTTATCACCTTCCTTCACACTATCTGATAATCTCATCTACAGGCATGAATTCAAGATAAGTTGTAGATGGTACCCCTCTAAATCCTCCTGCAAACATTGCAAATAGGCCCACCTTGTTTACCTGGGTCCATCTCTCCCTTGGCCATTTAACTTTGTCAACAAGGTGCACGTACCATATTCATCATCTTAGTCCTTGATGTCCATGATATCAAAGTACCTCGACCCCTTTTCATATGCATAAACAATGACAATTTTCCTTAAATTTGGTTCTATTGTTGCATGCACACAAATCTAATCAGAGTCACTAGAAATAATGACCTCAATCAAATCTTCCTTCATCCGTAGATGTATGCATAGAGAATGTGATTACATAGTTGAGAGGTAATGTGCTGAGCTTGCACCACTGTAAAGGAGTTTGTAATCCTTTGTGCATGTCCCACAATATCAACCTATTGATCCATAGGCTTACTTCAGGATTCCAGCTCATTCAAGATAGGGACTCAAACTCCCATTAGAGTTATAATTCCTAACTTCACATTCATCTTCGAACCTTACATTATCATTAAGATGAAATTTCTCTAGGAGCATCTCTATTTATTCATTATGCTACTAAATACTCATCACATGCCATTTCACTTTCAATTGTTACATCAATATATTCGTAATCATTTACTCTCCTATTTCTTAACATGGGTCAATTCCTACTCGTGCACTCCCCTAAGGGATACAAGGTAGTTAAAATGTTGGGTACTACATCTCAGTGCAGTATGCCAACTCCTGTCATTTTGTATGCTCATGACCTTGATCTAAATGTTGCATTCAACTAGCTCAGCCTTCTATAGGTTTGCCAACTTGTTTCCACCAAGGTCTGGATTTATGAACACTTCTCTGCACTCTCTTTCACCTGCCTTGTTTTTACTAGATCTTCCTCCCTTTCCAAGGTTGCCATCCTCTCAAACTGTGAAACTCTTTTCCAACTGAAGATGTACCATTCTAGATCTCCTTCTCATCCTCTGAATTATATACACTGAACATAGGAACCTTTCTTGGTCACAAGAGGCTCATCTTCCCCAACTCATCACATCCCTTAATCACTTCCTTTCTAGGCCCTAAAAATTATTGTACTCACAAACTAAAATCACTCTATCAGCTTCCAAATTCTTGCAAATTCATCGGATTCATGATGAGAGGTTGACATCTCTTCCTCCTTCCTAGTTTGACTCCAATCGTCCATCTGGATTGCTACTTAAAGTTAGAAAATATGAAATCTTTTAGAACTTTATTTAGTAATTTTTCTTGGGTGTAAGAATTCAACTGCTACTGGCACCCTGTCCAAGGGGTAATACTGTTACCTGTGTAAATACACTTGAAAGTACTTTCTTCTAAAAATGATTTTTCCTAAAATGGAATCTATTTTTCCTAAGGCAGTGGGTCAACTTAGTGTGAATTGGATCAATCTCCATACGAGCTTCTCCTAAATAATGTGGTACTTTTACAGAATGACTCATGTAACGCGAAAGCTCTCCTGTAATGGGAAAGTTCATGGGTCTCACTCAGTTTAAACTACCAAAATGCCACATGTACTTTCCACGTGATGGCAATGCTTGTTGGGGTAGACAAACCTAATTGCATTTTCTAAGGTTCCAAGGAGAATGACAGAAAACAAGGAAAAACAAAGAGTTCCAACTTCAAACTTCTGATTCGGCAGAGAAGAACCTGTTCACTCCCTATCTGTGGAATTGTTCAACTGCCGATAGAACAAAAGGGTGAGCTTGCAACCGAGGATGGACAAGTTCCTCACATGTCCAGAGGATGGACTACACAAAAAATGTTAAATCTGGGCATGCTATGATCTGGAGCTCAAATTCACTTGGTACAGCCTGAACATCAAATTCATCAGACCCACAGAAGTACCTGTGGACTAGAAGTATGAAATGGAGAATGACAATCTGCCAAAATAGAAGCAATGATGGACCCATGACAGGCACAAAAATACATTATTTCTCCATACACCAGAACCTTGTGTATGGCTGTCAAACTATCACATTTGGTGTCAGTTTGCAGGCAAACAAATCTAATCACCATTAAGGGTCCTTCAGTAGGGTAATGTTCAACACTCAATTTTTCTATTGCATCCTAGCACTCCAATCTACATAGAACAATATGGTTACATAGGATAGAGAAGATTATTTTTATCACCTGAGTCTTGCACCTACTACAAATCAGCCACGAAATCTAGACTAGTTTATCTGATGTACCCAAAATGAAATCTCTCAGGTATAAAATTCAGCCATGAAAATTGTTTATTACAACTTCATCATCTCACTGAAAAATCCATTTATTATTCTACAAGTGATGTGGCCATCTTCATCATCGGGTTAAATAATCCCATATTCATTGTAATTACTTCACACACGATGCAATATTAATAATGTACAAACATAATTTTCAGTGGTTGGTTTCCTTAATTGCCTCCTTTTCGCTTAGGTCGTCCTCCAAAATTTCTCCTTCACCATCATGAGGCCCTGTGAAATGTGAAACAAGATGAGGGACCTCAATGAACATCTTGCATGCCCTATGAAGTGAAAGTAATATTTGTGCATGCGTGACATCAACAATTGATATAGGTGCTTAGGCTTTTCGAAGTAGGGAAAAAATCAAAGAGTTGGGCAATAATCCTCGACTTCTCAGGGCAACTTCACTTTTACCCTCATCGTTATAGATGGGAAAACCCTCTAGTTTAATTTTATTCCATCAAGCGCACTAACTCCAGTGGCATTTCCTTCTTGGGATCATGTGACTTCAAAACAATGATTTTAATGATTTTCGACTTGGGACATTTTTCTTAAATGGGACTCCCACTCCCGCTGCCCAAGCAATACTCCTGTCTGGGTACTACATTTCTTGCATACCACTCTTCATTTTTACTCGCTTTAGTTCTCTTATTGAAGTTGAAATCTTTGCCCTTTCCCCATTCCCTTCTTACGTGTGCTCCCACTGGTTTCTTGGACACATGGCCATTGTTTATGTTAATACTTTACTAATTTCTTGTCACTTGCTTTGTTTTACTACCCCTTTCTGAGTTTTAGATCTCAAATTGGTTAAGAAAATCTTTTCCGACCCATGCCCTAGATACCAAACCCTAACTGGAATCTCTTTTCACTGCGACAGATGCTTCTGCACAACTCTTCCCCATGCCCGTGAATCACTTCCTTTCTAGTTCTGTAAATCCAAACTAGTCACTCACGCTCAAATTCTTGTAAATTTTCTTCGAACGGGGAAGAAAAATTCTATAGAAACCCTATTTCACAAAATCTCTTCTCTTCGTATTCTTGCAAAGTGAAAAAATGAAATGTTGAAGCAAACCTCTATTTGATAGTTAAGTTCCCATTTTTAAGGATTAAATGCTTTGGACCTACCACCATACTTTTAACATTTAATGTGTCTTTTTCAAACAAATTCCAAATTTTGTGCCCTAACTCACGCCCTAACCCTATGCGAACAATCTTCCAACCTTGTGCCATTGCAACCAATCCATCTTAACAGGAGACTCTTGTGCGCATGTAACCATCACGGTGAAGGCACTTCTTCTGTCATGATTTTTCCTCTCACCCTACCTCGTGTTGTTTATGCGCTTCTTCCTCCTATATGTACGGGGGATCTGAAAGTATACCTTATCTTGACACTAACCATTCTTTTCTACCTTTTCTTTCATGCACCTCTTTCAACAGGGCCATTCAACTAGGATTTTCAACACAATCCTCCTTGGCACTTTACCCATGCTTTCCTTCACATCACTCCACCCCCACACTTAAAATGATGTGCGTGGTCCTCTGCGCATTCAAAACCTCAAAAAATTAACAAGGTTACTGGTGCACCGAAGGCACAAAACAAAACAACAACGTGAAAGGGAAACACAAGAAAGGAAATGCATAAAGAAAATTCTAAACTATCTGGCAAAACTTCCTTATTTACAAACACCAAGAAGCCTTATTTATAGTAGGGCTTCAGCCTACTCCCATTGAAGTGTCCAGGAAATTTCGTTCCATCCAGTGCTTGTAACTAGCACACACCCTGAATCAAGGATGTACGAGATTATATAGGGACCTAACCAATGGACCTTTAACTTTCTAGGGTGGCACAAAAACTTATAATTATACAGTAAGACCATCTGCCTAACCTCAAACTTCTTTTTCCTAATGTGGTTGATCATGCCATGCTTTTTTCTTTCCTTTTTCTATTGTTTTGGCTCCACCTGGTGAGTGATCCTCTTTCATCCAGCTTCATTAATTCATCAATTCTTTCTTCCAGTGCTTGCTCATCAGCCAGCCCTCCTACGTGCGCTATTCACAGAGAAGGTAACATGAACTCAACTGGCAGAACAAATTCTGTGCCAAACACCAATTGAAACAGTGTGGCTTTGTTAAAGCTTTTATAAGTTTTTATATAAGCCCATAATATGGATGATACCTTGTCATCCCAATCTTATCTTCGGACATCACAAATTTTTGTCAGGGAATGACTCAATATTTTGTTAAATGCTTCCATGGATCCATTTTCTTGTGGGTGATAAGGTTGTAGTCTTATGATGAGCCACCATAAACTTTGCTAATAGGATCCTCATGATCTCATTCAAGAAATGTGTACCTCTTATCATTGGTTAAACTTAAAGGGCATCCATACCTTGTGATAATGTTCTCCCACAAAAATCTTACTGTTGTAGCTACTGTGTAGTCTTTAGTTGGAGCTGCCTCTACCCACCTTGTCAAATAGTCTATGCAAGTGATTACATAGTTTGATCCAGTCCTACGTGTTACTGGTGCAATATGGCCTATAAAGTTCTATTTCCCATTTCTCAAAGGGTTCAATGCACTAGGGGATAGGGACATAAAGGCATTTCATCTCTCCTTTGTGGCTTGCCCAATGCATGCTGATAGTGGTCACATGACTTTACAATAGTCCTTGTAATCCTTATGTACAGAGTTTCCCACCACAATCCTGCCCATTAATATTTTATGTGTGGTGGCGTCGCATACATAATGTCTACTTGTACTTCCTCTGTGTGATTCCTCTATGATGGCGAGGTGCTCATGCTCTAGTACACACCTGCACAAAAATTCATCATGCCCTAATTTGTATAAGTCCCCACTAATCAACATGTAGGGTGTGACACGTATGGCTAGTTGCTTTTTCTCTAATGTCTTCATCCCTTCCGGCGCCTATTATTAGCCAATTTTGAGTACACAAAATAAATAAATAAATAAAATAAAAAATGGAAATTTTGCAATTTTTCAAAAGTGTTACTTTACGTGGTTTTTCACTTTCATCATGAGCGTCTCATTTTTTTTGATCATTCCAGTCTTCGTTTCATCCTTTTCGGGTGAGAACTCCTCCTGCACTAGGCATTAAACTATATTAAAATTAATTAATTAATAGTTAATTAATTAATTACTCTTTGTTTGATAAAATTAATTTTTAACAATTTTGGAGTATTTAATTAAATAAATATTAACTAAAATTTGTTCGAAAAGTTTTTTTTATTTCCGGGGAAAAATAAGCTTCCGCTTCCCATTGTTGGGAATGCCAAATTGGTTTCCCGGGCCCATGGATTTCCCCTTTCCTGGAAAAATTGTTTTAAATTCCCACTCGTGGGATTTATCTCCCCCAAATGCCAATTCAATAAATTGGCAAATGGGCAAGAAATCTCCCGATTTCCCACATGGGGAAATTGAACGGAGATTGTCAGCCCACTTTTCCATTTCCATTGGCAATTGGCTGTTGCTTTCCCCATTCCCCCCTGGAAATTAATTCCACTACCTGGGAAGAAGGGAAGTTGGATTAATCCTTCATAAATTCCGCCATCGAACTCATTGGAAAGAGTTGTATGCAAAGCTTTCCAAAATTGCTTCTTATTTCTTCTTAAGGAACATCAGTAATATTTTTATCACATCCCTCAATGAATGCGATCATGCCATTCACAAAGTTAGATATTAGCAAGTACAGCTCTCCACCTAAAGGCCAACACATTCCAAAGACATCTAATCCCTACTCAGTCCCAAGAAAAGAATTCATGCAGAAGCAGTTTAAAGATTACACATTTTGGGAGGAACTGAGGATCATCAAGCTTCTTTGAAGGATAATACCATGTATCAACTAGGTTGCATTGAAGAAAGATTTCCCACACATAGCCCAAGGGGAAAACAACAAAGAATACATAGATGTAAACATTTCATGCACGCTATTTGGAGGATAACAGTCCACTCAGGAGCGGGAATAGAGCACCAGTCAAAATAGGATATCTCCCATGCTTTGGGATTGGAATTCAGATCAAGCCACGCATGCACAAGAGCTCACACCAAGTAAAAAATAAAAAATCAAAGATTTCCCATGTATTGAGCAAAGAATAAAATAAAACGCAAAAAAGGTAAAGTTTCCACGGAGGAGTATGAAGAAAACATCAAGATAGGAAGAACAGTCCAAGGAAACATAATCCCCCACACATTGATTGGCATAAGATCAAAAATAACAAAAGCTCATGCCACAACCGAGACAACTCAAAATTTCCCACGCATGAGTAAAGATCCAGGACCACACGCATCTCATCAAGAGGAGGTATAGTCCACGCAAAGAAAGTCAATTGTTTCAACGCAGGCCCAACATCATTTCCATGCCATATTCTGAAGTCTTCATGAAGGTTTTGAGATGCACATTTCCAAAGCAAAACTAAGGAGAAAAAGGCCATAACTATTGGTAAAGGATAGAGACAACTTTCACTGCCATTTCATTGGGACAAGCATAAATCTAAGGAACAACAGTTATAAGAGAAGGAAATTCCACGCCATTTTTCAGGAGAACAATCTAAAAACAGCAGCAATAACATTCCCTGCAACCAAGGAAAGGAATACCCCGTGGGAGAAAGAAAAGGAACTAGGCCATGTGGGAGAGGAGGGGATAAATTTTTAAATAGAAAAAAGGCATTTCAGAATTCTTCACATATTCGCAGAAGGATTAAGCAAGTGTATTCACGCATCGCTTAGAAGATCACAAGTAAGAAGTGAATATCAAAGTACACAGTTATTTAAATCAGGTAATTTTTACACATACCAAGGAGAATTTTCTTCAGGTAAATTAAATTAAAAATTTGATATTGAACTCCGGGTGATTTCATTTATTAAAAATATAATAAATAAAAAATTTGTCGCTCGAGTCGGAATTCAAATCTAGTCTCGGTGTGTGATTTTGTAAACAAGACTAGTTATTATTATTATTATTGTTTTAAATAATAATAATATTAAAAAGAATCATATTGTTCTTGCACTGACGGGAGATTTCAAAGACTGATACCCGACCCTGCTTGCATTGTTTTGCATGCCCGAGTCATTCTTTCTGTGAAATTCATAATGGCCGAGAAATCTAACAAATCCGCAGGTAGATCGAGGAAGTCAGTGGAGAAATCAAACAAATCCACACTCAAGTATGAACTTCCAAGGAATCATCCTTCCCAGTTCCATTAACTCAACATATGACAATATCACTGATACAAATCTGGGTCACATCAATGTGTAACAATTCTATGAATGGGTGAAAATTGAAGGAAAAACCATATTCTTAGATAGGCTTTACCATAGTGGTCTACCTCAAGCAGCAACATTTCCTGTCTTGGTGGAGTGTCCAAAGTTGGTTATTGCTTGTGCACGGAGCACTATGATCCTGAGAGACAAGGAATTTTTAAATATAATTGCGAGTCTTTCCTCTTAATCACACTGGATAGCACATTGAGGAATTTCTCGGCATACCTGACTTTCCTGAGAATGCGGATATCACTCGCAAGTCAGGGCACAGAATTTTGAGATGAAGAATCCCTTGAGATGGAGCAAGATGGTTAATAACAACTTGTTGGTAACCAAGAGGCCTCGAATTGATAGGCTTCCCAAAGAACTGTACCATGTTGAGTTAGTGGAAGAAATCAGGGACATGATTACTCTCCTAAGTCAAGTGTTCGGTTTACCCTCTGCTAGGATTTTCCACCCATGGATGTATCAGTTTATATATATTATCCTTGCCAAGAAAGAGTTTTTGGATTGGGCCACCATCATCAGTAACACCCTTCACAAACAATTGATAGAAGTTAATATGACTGGATGCTTTTACATGACATCGTATATGACTTATGCAGTAGCAAGAAGAAAGCTATTTTTGGGACTTGAAACGAGAGGATTCATGGGGCCATCAAAGAGTGTTTTTCATTATTACCCCCCGCAACTAAGTTTCAAAAATATCTCTCACCATTTTAGAAGAGTCAACAATGCATTTACCTTCCACGTGATTTGGAACCTGAATCGGAATACTGAGGAAATATTTTCTAAAGAAGCCATGAGTGTCATGTCCCAATGGGAAACTTGGTTTATTCGATTTTCATCATTTTCCTACATTCACATGAGTGGATTTGTTGGTACTCCATTGGAATCTTCCTAAGTATGTCAATGACAGATGGGCATTAATGGAACTTATGCGACAACTATTCCAAGTTCACTATCTTCTCAGTGACAAGCACCATTCAGGAATTCATTTTCTCAATCCAAATTGGAGAATACCAATGTCCAAATATTTTCAGTGCACAACTCATGGAAAAAGAGTTCACTCTCATTACAATCCATCCATATGTGAAGAGAGCCCATTTTGATATCAATGGATATATGTAGAAGATACTGGGAGCAAAGTATCAACATAACCCTACCATGGAAGATTTCTAGGATGCCTGTTCGGATGAACATGAAGTAAGAAGAAGAGAGTTTTCTCACCTAACACTTGCTTAGATCAAGGCCTTCCACATCAAGAATCCTCCTGATTCATTCATAAATGATGATGAATATGTCATTGATCCCTCATATGATGCAGTTGCTTTTACCCCCATTGCCTCGAATTGACTGGACCAAAAGAGATAAATTTTCTCTTGATAAGAAGAATCAACCGATTCTTGAAAGAAGCATATCTTGGTAAGACAAAGAACTTGCCAAGTTACAATCAATTCATTATCATGCTTCAGGATCACAAAAATTTCCAACACGAGGAGGCCTTCATTCAACCAAAGCCTCTTCTCGATCAACCTCTATACCATCCAATCATACACAACAAGCAAGAAAGGAGTGGTTGCTAAAATCAACTTCGCCAAGTAACGTGTCACGAGGAGAAAAAATCTAAAGATCCTAACCCTGAAGAAGGAAAAGAGCATGTAACATGATTTTCTACCTCGAGTAGATATTCTTCTACCCACATTGTTAATAGTGCTACAGAATCTCATAGAAAATGATCCTCGGCCATGTTCTTCGAACAAGCGTCCACTTAGGTGCAGGTAGTTCAAATATCAAACACTTTGGAGCATGTAGTTCATGAAGTGATCTTCCCAAAATATTCCTGAATGATCAGGAGGTGGATATTTAGGTTATTTCTCCTCAAATCAAGGTCGTAGATAAGATTCAAGCTAGGATCTCATGATGTCGAGAGCAATGAGAATATTTATTTGAGCTCTAGGATTTTGTATGCAGAAATAGTGCATGATACACCTTGTTGGGTTGATTTCTGAGGTTAAGAAAAGGAAGAGGGTTGTCAAGGAAATTGACATTGATTTTGATTCCTTTTTCAAACTTTCTAATGATTTCATTCCAAAGAATCCTGAAGGTGCTTTCTCAAATAATGGTGGATAATGACGGAAATAGATTTTCAGATCTTGCCATCCCACAAGTTGATAAGGAGCATGATGCCATGACACCTGTTGATTATGAAGTTTCCATATTTAGAATTGGGAGGTTCTACATTATAAAGTGACATGTTGATGGCTCAAGATTCAATTGATATCATGCTAAAGAGACTTGAGAAATATAAGTCTCAGAACTCTCAGCTTAAGGCTGAAAAGAATCAATTGGTGGAATATGTTCAACATTTGATAAATCCCATATCATCCACTTTCCTAGTACTTGATGCAGTGGCTGCCCTGATGAAGAAAATCTCAATTTGTTAAAAGAAATAAACACATTAGACCATATCACTAACACTTGGCTTTCATAGATTCTCGTTTTAGGCCAAGGGACGATCAAGACCGTGGTTAAGATTCATGAAGATGTCAGTGCATATCTTGATCCAATTATTTCTTTCAAAGAAACTTTTGTTTCTAATATATCAAATTTGGATGAGATATTGCCCATTTTGCAGGAGATGACAAGTATGGAATCATCATTTTTACCCATTAAAGGAATTCTTGAATTTGAACATTGAGGGACATGTTTTATTTGGTGTCTGCATCTCAAATCAAGGAAGACACTTCTCAAGGATTCTATGATCCATTATGAGAGCATGTTTAATGAAGCCTTCACTTCACTCTCCTTGATTTAAGAATTCATAGCTGAGATTCCTTGCAACCTCGTAAATGAGAATAATCAAAGGTGTTCATCGGAGTAGGTGGAAGAGCAATTTTAACAATTTTTTAAGGACATGTACACTCCTGCCAATGATTTCTCATCAGTTTCAATGGAGCGGTGCATAAAATTAAAGAACTTATTTGAGAATGCTCAATCCAAAATTATTAATTTAAATGATATGTCAGGTAGGATTCTTGAGTTACAGGTATTTTGTGAGGCTATTCTTCAAACAAATGAACCCCCAGAAGAAGAAAAAATGTTTGAAATTTTGGGAAGGTTTAGATCCTTTCAATTTGAAAATGTGGCAGATCTTAATTTCACCAGAAATTTGGCGAGTTAATGTTCTTGGTGTCTAATGAAGTGGGAGAGTCCATTTCTGAACACTTGAGATAGGAGGACCCCATTTCAATGGATAAAGCAATAGTTATTATTGTATATTTTAAAAGGTGTTGTTATTTTCTTTCGAGAAACTATGGATAATTTAAGTAATTTCTATTTTTGGTTGTCTTTAATAAAGTTGGTTGAAAAAGTCAAAGAGGTCACTTAGGTGCCTTATTTAATGATCATGTAAAACCCTAACTACTTTGTAACCAAATTTTGGGTTATAAAAGGAAGTGAGGGGCTCATTTGTAAAGGTGACTTTGAGAGAGGAGAAGAAATAATTTTGTGTGCAAGCTTTGTTTCAAGAAGAAACTTTGTGTTCTTTTGTGAAAACATTTTGGAGTTAATGAAATACAAGCTGTGTCTCATTCATTGTCTCTTGTAACATTTTATGTTATTATGTTCATTAGATGTTAGATGTTTGAATCTTGGATGAAAATATTATCTTTGATCTTATTGTTAATGTTATTAATCTATTGTTCTAGTTCACAGTGATCAAGCTCTGATTATCTACTTGCTCATGTGTGTTCCCTTTTACACATTCTTGTTTGGCTAACTCAAAATCCATTTTATTTGTGTTGATTATTCACCTTTCTTCTTCATGCAATATTAGGCTCTGTTTTTACCTAACTCTTGCATGTTATTTCAGTTCATTCCATTCTACTCCTTTCCTTCATTCCATTCCATCTCCCTCATTCACTTTTCTTCCCATTGATGTTCCAAAACACCCCCCACATACAATTTTGAATGTATAGATGTAAATACAGTTTTGGTTTTCAATAAAGGAAGCCTCACCTTCATTGAGGAGGGACTTTGTTCCCACACTGTTGAATGTGATTTGCATGCATGCAAATCCATATGCTAACAGTTCCACACCTACCTTTAGAAATACTGCAATTTCCTCTAAATCCGAGGGCGTGTGCTGTAACCTAAACAGTTACATGTCTGGAATAGTCTCTTCAATGCTCTGTGCATCCTCCCTTGAATTAATTCTTGACAAATGATCAGGTCCACTATTGCTCTTTCCAGGCTTCACAACTACCGTGAACTCAAAATCTTGAAATAATAATACCCACCAACATATGCGCCCTTGTAGAACGGGCTTGTTCACCAAATACTTTAATGCCATGTGGTCAATGTAGAAGTTAAAGGGATTTTCCAGTAGATATAGCCTGAACTTGTGAAGCACGTAGATAATTGACAATGCTTCACGCTCGGTCATATTATAATTTTGCTCTGCTGGTGTCAACTTCCTACTTGCAAAGCATAAGGGGTGATCAACAATTCCCTCACCAAGCTATGCAAGTACTACCCCAATGGTTGTTCCGGAGGCATCTGCATAAACATCAAAGGGCTTATCCTAAGAGGGAAAATGTAATATAGGTGCGGTGATAAGCCTATCCTTTAATGTGTCAAATTCCCTCTGCTGCACCTTTCCCTAATGGAAGGCACTGTTATGTCTGAGCAATTATTCTAAAGGCGCGGCGATCTTGGAATACCACTTCATGAACTTCTGATAGTGGCCCATGTGTCCAAGAAACCCATGCACTACGCTTTGGCTAGTAGGCTCCCCCAATCCCATAATAATTGCAAACTTGGTAGGATCTACTAGCAGGCCCTCCTTACATATGATATGCCCCAGTAACTTTCCAAAAGGGGTATCAAAGACACACTTCTTAATGTTGAGGGATATCCTCAACTACTGACACCTCTCAAACATCAACCTCAAATTATCACAGTGGTCTTTTACTAGCCCATACACCATCCAATCATCCAGATAAACCTGGAGAAATTTATGGATGAAGTCCTGGAATGCCTATACCACTATGCGTGAGAAAACAATAGGCATATTCTTCAACCCAAAGGGCATGACCATGTATGCAAAACTTCCCCATTAGTGGTGAAATTTGTCTTCTCCTAGTCTTCCTTTGCAATCCGGACTTGGTGGTAACCCAAAAATCCATCCGTAAAGGAATAGATTTCGTGCCCAGTGACTCCCTCCAAAATTTATTTCAGCAAAGGGTGTTGGAAAAGGATCGATGACACATACTGCATTCAAATCCCTATAGTCAACATAGATTCTTATCCTTCCATCCTTCTTGATATTGATAACCATTGGGCTTATCCATTATGATTCTTCCACTACCTAAATGATACCATATGTTATCATTTTTTCTATTTCTTCCTTGACCCATCACGCGTAAATTGGGATTCATCTCGTAGGGTATCTTCCTGACTGGGTTCATAGAATCCCTTAATTTCATCCTCATCTCCCCCAAGGAATGGTGGATTCCTTTGAGCTCATAGTACCCGCGTGGGAATAAATACTCAAATTTGAACTCATGTAACAAGATCAATGACCTTTGAAACTTTCCTTTTCTGACCAATAATCTCCTGATAATATCTTCCTTAGGTTCTGTCTTCCAAGCTGAATGTTATCCTTCTCTAGTTTTCAAGGGCTCATGGTAGGCATGTGCATGAGTATCAGCACTTTCCACTACCTCACGCGTCCCTATAGAATGGTTAACATCCAAGACTTTCTGCTTCCTCTCCATCAATCACATATACAAGCTTTCCTTTCTCCTTTTTCACACACACACGTGCTCAAGCTGAACCTCCTCTGTTTCATCTTTTCAAATTTCGATACTCTAAACCTAAGGTTCACTAAGCAAGTCTAGTAGTCCTATCTTCTGTCATTGCACTATCCCCCATGGTAAGGTGCTTGACAACCTATAATGCCTTATCAACTGATGGCTTGGTACTTTGATACTCAAATGTTTGAACTGAGGTCAGCCGCTAGCTCTTACCAATTCCCTATCTAGTGGCATGTCTCAGAATGTATGTACCATGTGCGCACAACCCTGTAAGTGTAGAATATAGTTTGTATGCACCCATAGGGATGGTGGTAAAGCTTCCACTGCCTTCCCTCTAGGTTCTTTCACAGGCTTGGATATGGAAAGAGGTGGGCTCCTTACCATGGTATAATCCTTGATGGTGGTGGGTGTTTGCTTCTAGAGAAATTAATAGAGAAGGAAATTCTCACTTTGCACCATTCCAAGAGATTATCCTGATGTGTTGCCCACCAGTGCACAATAGTTCCTAGTAGGATGTAACTTAACATCCCCCTTCATTCATTTTCCTTCTTCCACTGAGCTTTCATTTTCTGTAAAAACACCTCAGGGGAAGCTCCTCCTGAGTACTTAGGTAGCTCTTTTCCTCCTATGTGTCAGAATGTGTGCACCTTTGTCACCTTTATCACCGATCCTCTTAAATTCCTTCTGATCAATTCATAGGTCCCATGTGCCCAATTATCACATGCTAGACTAGTGGTGTCACTTACTGATTGAGCATATTCAAACTAGATAACTCCATTGGTAGGATGGATTATCTTTGGATCCCTGATTGAGTGCACATATATTCTATCCAGGACCTCTTCTCCCAAAGGTTCAGTATAGGGTGTTGACTTCCCATCAGCCAGGGGTATGATGACTCATTCCTCCTTCATTTTCAAAGCTGATGTACCCCTTGTTGAACCAAAGATCCACATTGTTCTTATAACACCATGGGCACCCAAGTAGTGCTGGGAAATTTGTCTGCCTCAGCGAGCACCAAGACTTTGAAGTCCCTAGTAAACTTAGCTCCCTAAATGGTGATAACTGCATCCTTAAAGACACCAATGGGAATTTCCTTAATTTTGTTTTCCATATACAACACATTTGAAAATGGATGTAATGCAGGTCTTCCCATCTGATGCCATGTATCTAAGGTCAAGAACATTGACCTCCGCGTGCCTGTGTCAATGAGGATATTGCTCAGCAGTCATCCATCCACTACTTCATTTAACATGATCTCCCTATCATAATCAAGGCTATGAGGGGGAAGGTTTGCATGCAGGACTAACCTCTCTTGCTCTTCTCCTATGCATGGTACCTTCTCTCTCAACCATGCTCCTAGCAAGGAAATAATATTCTCTTACCTTAGCATTTTACATACTTCCTTAACCTCATCCACATCATCTCTTGGTGCCTCGACCTTCCTTCTTTGCTCCTCCCTCCTAGAGTGCTCCTTTAGACACTATATTTCTCCTTGTAAACTCTGAATGGTCATCCATGGTATCTTGATATACCTCTTTCTGATGAGCAAGATCTGGGTACTTTCCATGTACCACTTCTTCTCTTGAAACCAGGGTCCTTTGCCTTGGTATTTCCTTTGCGTGTGTGTCCTCTACTCTTGTTGTTACCAAACCTACATCACATGTTACCCATGGCATCCATTGTGTGTCTTTCTTCTTAATGCTTACCATTGTAGTGCCCTTGTCTTTCTGTTGCTGCTGATTCATGTGCTCAAACAACTTAGGGCACTCCTCATACTTATGTTTCTTCCCACACCATGAGCACTACAATAGGTTTGGGCACTCTCATTTGTAATGCTCTGTAGACCCACAATTAAAATAGGTTCCATGCAGGAACTCACTTCTTCCTCCTCCATGGTTACCACGACCACGAAATCCTCCATGAAATCCCCTTCCGCATGCACCTCCATCTGTGCACTCCTCATAATGGTGATCATCACCTTTAGAACTACTTGCAATGCTTGGTCTGGCACACCCCATGATCAATGGCCTCATGGATCTATTGAATAAGCCTACAATCCATAGTATTATGGGTTGTAGAGGTGTAGATCTTATAGTAGTAAGAAACATTCTTTCGAATTACAAACTTTAAAAAGGGACATCTACTTGCATCATGGTCCCCATAACAAATTTCATAGTCTACAGTCATGGCACGTACTGTCCTCCGGGGGAAACTATCCTTGACATGCCCCTCTACTTCACAATTTATACACCATATACCACTAGAGTCTCATGGGATGAGTTGGTAGACAAATTCTCCAGTTGCTTAGCCATAACAACAATTTGAGCCTCCAAAAATGGGCTAATACCAGTATCAACACTTTCAATAGCCTCAACGTGTAGAGCAGCTTCTAACATCTCACATGGATCTATGAAATTTTTATGAGATAAAGCTCTCCTAAAAGGAGTGATCAACCCTCCAACAAACCATTGAGCATGTTGTGAAGGCTGAATATCATATGATGATTTAGAAAAGAGAGTTTTAAAGTGCATGCATCATATTCCCACACACTCTCTATTATTCCCTGTTGAATCTCCTTCAGGGCACTTCTACTCTTTTGTTAAAACTCAGGAATGTGGAATTATGCCAAGAAGGTGTTATTTAAAGTAGTATAATCCACCACCATTTGATGAGGGTCATATTTCCTATACCAGCTATGCGCATGCCCCTTGCAACGTCATTGCAAAATGACTTGCCTTCCACTCTGGGGTTGTGATCCCCTTTGGGTGCCATAGCAGTTCACACTTGTGAACATGTTTGGTAGCATCTTCAATACCTCTGTAATCTATAAAATGTAAAGACATCTCAAAGAAGACTTGAGGGGGTGGCTGGGGCCTTTGTCCTCCTGAGCCAGAGCCTTGGTTCCCTCCGATGTTTCCTCCACCACCAGATCCACTAGATCCACCAGGTCCTGTGCCTCCTAAGCCACCAGATCAACTAGAACCACCAGGTCCTATTCCTCCTGACACACCAGATCCACCAGGTCCTATTCCTCCTAACCCGCAAGATCCACCAGGTCCTGTGGTGGTTATTCCAAGTGTCCCAAAGGTTCCACTGAACTACATGTTGACAATCTGTGATAATGCCCCACTACCACTAGTGTACCCCATGCCACTCCTAGACGTGAGACCGAAGGCTTGTGTACTTTCTCCTTATCTAAAAATTCCTTTGAATACTGGAATATGTGTGGCAATAGAAGTGGGAAATGAAAAATTATATCTCCTAGGTGCAGATCTGTCACTCCCATTGATACCAAATGGGTCAATGATACTCCTTCCTTGATCTGGAAAACCAAATTCTAGGGTTTAGTCACTAGGTGGGTTCATAGACGTGCCAATGAATCTTATTTCTCTACGTGAAGAACTCTCATCAGAATCCGAAGGGGTTTCTCTTACACGTTTGACAAGATGGGGTAACACATACTATTTAGGTTCCACGTCCTCCACGTGAACCTCTACTCCTTCCCACAATGTCTACCTACATAGTTGCATCACACTTGCAACCTCGTGTTGACTAATAATCTCCCTTTCATGTGCTTCACTATACTTGAGCCATCTCTCCTCCCTTTCTTTCTCCATCATAATATCTTCCATCTTCCTCCACCCTAGCTTCCTCACCTAATGCTCAGATTGGTTTAGATGGCCATTGGAAATGCCTCTACACTCAAGGTAACAATTAAGATCTTCATTTCCATAGGGATAACACGTAGAAATGATCCTCTGGGATCATGCATAAATTCAAACTCAACAACTTCCAGACAAGAATATGTAGAAATAGTCTACTCCAGAGTGTAGCTAGCCAACACACCTTTCCACCAATGATCCACAACACGAGTCCACATCAGATATACATCCTGCAGCCTCTGGTATTCTTCTTGGGTCCACGCACATGATCTATAATACCATCTTGATCTAGATGCATATGCTGAGAGCCATTCATATAGTTCTACTAAGAAGCAACAGAAAAAAGTTTCATATAAATCATGGTAGAGGTTCTCTTCTACCCATCTACATGCATTAAACTCAGGTCCAGTGCTAAATCTCTGAGAAAATTCATCCTCCATGCTCTTGAACCATGATTCAACACTTTCCAAAGTTAAACACTCTGTCATTACTCATTACACAACTCATGATGTATGCCATTTCCCACTACAACTTCAAAAAGAGGTCCTAGCAATGGAACCAATATGTAGTCATTTTTATACCCATCACAAAGGAAAGGAACCCCATACGCACTGGCCTATCACCCAGTGGGTGCTGGGCACTCACCTGAGGCATGTGCAGGTGCCGAGTCTCTCTTTTATGTGAGTTTAGTGGGAAACATCATCTATGATATGAGTTTAAGATATTTGAGAGGGAATAAGACATACAAGCACCATAGAGCTCAGAATGGCTTCTAGATCCTTGCAGTCATTCCAGACAGAAAAGAGCTTAACAGATTATAGAACTTACACCAAAACAGAAAGGAAGTTGTACAAGCATTCATACTTAGTTCATAAACATAAATGAAAAAGAGCTATGAAGAAGGATGTATGCATCAAAACCATTAATGTTCATATTCACATAAACTGGTAACCTCATTACATTCATTAGGCCCATTACAGAATGTCATAGAAAGGCAGACCATAGTCATGCATTATAACTGGATTCATATAACTAGGCCCTTAAAAGAAAATTTATAACTCCCTAACCCTTGATACATCCTTTCCTACACTTATTTACCCAAGCTAACAAAGTCCTTGCAGTATTTCTACAAAGCTCCACCCTCTATCTATTTCATTCCTCTTTACTTCTGCAAGCACTTGTATATATAGCCTTCTTGAACTACTAACTTATTCTTCTGCGGCCTCAAACCTATCGCCAAGTGTCTGAATGTGGTCCTCCATGGGCGCATGTTCCTCCAGGCCTGAGCTCACCACTCCTTGCCATGATGTCCTTCTAGAAACTTCTAGTGTAGGGCATATTCCTTCCATGCCACCCTGTTGCCAGGTTGGCACCTTATCCACCCAGGTCACATTTTTCTCATGTTCTACCCGAAAGGTCAAAAATGGCTAAGTCCCTGATTCTACTCCATGGGTGCGCATCCTGGGTTCTACCAAAACCCTACTTGAACCCTTCCATGTGTGCCTTATCTTATGCGCTTTGTTTAACCTTGTGCACCTATGCACCCTTTTTGGACTTAGTTGATATTTCAGGGGCCCATGTTGGGATATTAATAATATTTTTTCCTATCAGTAAAACAAATGTCTAATACATGATATCCAAGTAATTCACTTTCCTAAGCCCTTACTTATGAGAACATGGCCAAAATGTAGGACAACCGAAATAGGTGATTTTCCTGCTCATTTTGAAACATATCCTCCTGATGAAAATGACTACGAGAGCATAGGATGGACACTGGGTTCTTGTGAAGTAATAGAAAGAAAGAATAAGACAACACTGATGATGGCGGGAAAAATAATGTGAGTACCAAATTTCCAATGGAATATTAGAGCTCCAGTGATGTTTTCTTATCTTATTCCTTTGTATTTACATTGCGGATATTATTGTATTATAATGATATCTTGATACCACCAATCTGAACTATTTTTCTTTACCTTTTTAGTGTTAATTCCATTCTAAAGAAAGTTTCCCCCAAGACCCTGCATTCCTTATATTTGAATTCTCTCAATCATTGTCAAACCAAAGAGATAGGAATCAATGCAAGTTTTTATGGAAATTGAGTTTACTCTCCTTGTGATTGGGATGAGGTAGGCGCCTCCCACAACATCCTCTTGGGTTGTATGAACTATTTACATATCGTTTTTTTGAATTTTTATAGTATTACCAAACATACATGTATAAATGTCGAAATACAAGGTCTTTTTTATGACACTAAAAAAATTAGCATTATATGTTTGGAAAATCCGATATAAAATTAAGAATACATCTAATGATGTTTAGAACAACATTCCATTAAATTTATTTAGTGAAATCATTTCACAAATGATGATATGTGATAAAAGAGGATGAGCATTAGTGATTTTTATAGCTACAACTCTTATTGTCTACAAGACAAATATAAATACAACACCATCACATATATGGAGGGTGTACATGTATGGATGGTGATCTATATAGTTCATAAGAATATCCCACACATACTTCATTTGCAAGATTCATTTTAGGAATTTTATCCATCTAATAAATTGTTAGCTTTATGGATCTGATGTAAATTAAAAGAAAATAAATCACTTGTCATAGTAACATTGATTATTTCCACTTTCCCAGCACAACTAAAACACAACCTCCACCTAAAACCCTCCTGATGTAGACTTTTTTTGTTAGGAAATTATTATAGTGCTCACATGATTGTTATATGGTTATTTGTTTAGCATCTCTCTGATCTTGCTGCAATTTTTGGTGTGTTATTTTCATTTGGCATCAGAGTGATCTTAGTCCCTTTCCTGCGATGAGATTGGTGTGAGAGTCCGCGAGGGGATTTGTTCATACATTGCAATTGCCCCAACCGATGAGCAGATTATTGTTTAGGTATTAGAATACTTTCGGGACTATTTTTTTGTGATTTTATCTATATAACACTATGTTTTGCTAATTCCATCTACATATGTGGTGGATCATACAATCCTCTATTTGTGCATCTCAATTCACAAATTTTGTGTTACATTCTCAACTGCATCAACCTACATGCTTCATCGACTCTACCCATGTGTTGAAAAATACTAGCGCCAAGCTCGCATGAGTGCCCTCATATCATTGTGGTTCTGGAGAATCTCCAATGCTTGTGTTGGAAGTTTAATTTTTTTTAGGGGGGGGGGGCAAATCCTGGCTCTAGCATCATAATTGGTTTCATTGAAGCATTTGCGCATTCTTTGAGAGATTGGTTAATCTACAACACTATTACAATTTCCTTCGCATAGGCCCCCTATTGACTTAGTCCATTACAGGACCTAGACATTACCATGGCTCAGTGACTCCCTCCACACACCTGCATTTACATCTGCGTTATTCCTCACCAAACTAAAATCGTCCTACAAATGTGTGAGAACATGTAGGATGCAAAAAGGTGAAATAATTTGTATAAAATAATAATAATAATAATAATAATAGGTTTTTACAGTCCACGATGTTGGGTGACCTATTTTTGGGTATATAAGTGGCTTATAGCATATGGGACTACCTCGTACTCACATGCGGGAGGTAACTAACTTTGCTACAAATGAGGCGTACATACCCAACCCCCTTTAGGATTTGAACTTGTGACCTCTATTTCAAGAGCACATGTTCTTCACCATTAGGCCAACTCAGGTGTACACTAGGCCAACTCAAGTGTATTGGCAATAACTTATGGTGATTGGTAATGTAATTGAAGTATTTTCATAAATTTTTTAAACTTGAAGTTTGTTTATTAGGTTATTTTAGGATATAAGTCGGTAGTCATTATTAGCACACGTCTTGTTTTTCAATTAAAAATAAGTTGTTTCGATCGTGTTAGTGTAGGGGGTTAATTTTCCAATATAGAGTCTACTCGAAGTCTCTTTTATTTCTTTATGTTTGTAAGTTGGTTGTTATTGTCAAAATTAAAAAAAATAGTGTCAAAAGTGTTTAAAGAGTGGACATTATCCAAGTTACACATTTTCAAATTTTAAGTTTTTATTGTGGCATTCGAGTTAAAATATGTATTTACCATCAATGTATTAAAGTATAATTCGATCTATATTAGATCATGTTATATAATAACAAAGAGTCTTCGAGTTTAGTCATTTATGTTTAGTGTCATAAGAAGTGGGTCAAGTGCATTTTCAATTATCAAAGTGTATGTTGTGTCAAGAGTTAGAGTCAAAAATTGTAAAAACAAAAAAAAATTTGCCTCACTTTTAGCCTGACACATTTTTGGTGTAGCCCGATGTCCTGAGATTCATTGAGCCCCATGATCACATCCAACTGAACTAGCAGTAGGATACTGGAGGATGGCAGAAAATGGAGTTTAGATGTCATTCAATGACCTCTTGTCATTTGCCAATGACAAGGACGCATATAAGCTGTGGTGGCATTTTTGTGGTGTGTTACATTGTGTAGTGTTCCTATTTTCAATAAGTGGAAATTTCACATTGAGGGGGGGAGGGGGGGGAACATGATCCAATGTTCCATTTCCATTTTCAGTTTGTATTGTGTGAACATATTTTTCTATATTATTCCATGCTATGAGATATTGATGAGAGTTGATAATAATACTTGGCACATCACGATGTGGTTGTAGGTAAACCACTTGAAAACCTTCATTTGTGGTTTGTGGTAAACCAATTGCAAAACCCCCATTCTTGGTTGTTGGTAAACCATTCACAAAACTATCACTTTATGGTTTGTGGTAAACCAATTGCAAAACCACCATTCTCAGTTTTTGGCCAACCATTTGTAAAACCATCCTTGAGGTTTGTGATTATCCTGTGAATATCACTAGATCATGAGCAGGTGCAAGTATAAGGTAGATTTTCCCCATGTTCACACTAAGGTGGGGGGAATGTTAAGAAATTATTATAGTTCTCACATAATTTTTATATGGTTACTTGTTTAGCATCTCTCTCTGATCTCTCTAAAACACAAAAAAAAAACTAAAACACAACCTCCACCTAAAACCCTCCCTGCATAGACTTGCTCCTCCAGGAGCAACCGCTAGTTGTATTCAAATTATAACATCTAATTATCATATCCACAAATTATGTCTATTTGAATCCTACTTGAATATAGGGACTAGATGTATTATATATCATATACAATGTAGTTGATTTGTAATATTGTATCTTTTACTAATAATATATATTTATAATTAAATATTCAACCATTAATAATATAATATTTGTAATTATAATATCTTTCTATATTTTAATATTTTTTATTTCTAAATATTATTTTTCTAAATTGAAATATCATTAAAAATAAAATTCATACCTATAATAATAAATAACGAAAAATAAAATTGTGCTATTACTTTTCATTGTATTTTATATTTTTGTAATTATTTTTTTATTCTTGGTAAATGGTTTTTTGATGGGGACCATACCCCAGGAACAAAAAAGGGGTCAAAACCTAGATACAACAATAGAGAGTGGAAAGAAAAGGGTCTAAGAACCAGGATAAGCAATGGAATACCAATAAAAGAAGCAGCCTAACTGCCCAACTAAAACAAACAACAACAAAGCAATTCCATAGCCATTTGACAACCTAAGCGCAATAGAAACACAACATAAGAACAATTGACCCCCAACCCAGATAAATAATAAAAACAAAAACAAGACAAGGATCATTTCTTGTATGATCTGGTGGTGGATTTTAGCTTGGCACATCCTTTCTTTCTCCTTTCCACCACCCTCTAATCCTTGTTACCTTCTTCCACAAAGACCGGAAGAACAAATTCAAGAGTCCTGATAGGAATGTGGCCCTGAATGAGGGACAACGGGGCACAATCCATTGTAGATTCAACAGTGACCTTTTGGTTGGCAAGATCCTGTACTAACTCTATAGAGCCGAGAAGCTTTTGTGGTTATTCATTGGAAGGGGGAGTATCCACCCTTGAAGGGCCCGATGATTCCTCAACTAGATTTGAACGAAACTTGATATGTTTGGGAAGGGAGTCCTTCCACCATGCCATTATTTTCTTCACTTGCGTCTAGAGTACTCACAATCAACCGAAAGATGCCCCATTTGAAAGCATCGTTGGCATCTGAAGGCTAAACCCTCATAGTCAATCCTCTGTACCCAGTTTCTATCACCAATTTGTAGACTACTTCTATTGGAAGGTCTTGAGAGGTGTCAAGATCTACCAAGATTCTAGCATAAGTTGTATGAATTTTCTCATAGGTTTTATCATATGATTTTTCAAAAGATCCTAAAGTATCTCCTATAGTAATAAGGCATGATTTTCTTCCAGAGTTGTAAGGGGAGTCCTGGTAAGCAAACCCAAACATGATAGGTATTAAAGGAGTTTTTTAGAGGATCAAAATATGGATACCAAGGCTTGGACATGAGCCCATCTTCACCCCAAACCCAATATTAATCATGAATTAAATTCCTTTCTTCAAAGGTTTCAAAGACAACAATGAAATAAGTTTTTGAATAGAGATAAAGCTCAATCTTATCCTTAATATTTTCCCTCCATCTTTGAGAAATCCAGTCATGGAGCTAAGATAGCTGTTAGGAAATAAGGGATACAATATGCGGAATAATCCCTCACAGAATCGTAACAGTAGAAACTAATATGTAAAAAATATTACATATCTAAAATAAAAGTGCAGAATAAAATAACACAACACAAAGAGACAATATTTAACGTGGTTCACCCAATTTGGGCTACGTCCACCAAGAATCACTTACCCAAATTTTATTATAAGCCACTGCTCTCTCAATACAATACTCAGATTTGTTTGGAGCTATGCTCAACAAACTCTACAGAATTCACACCCGAATTCAAAACACATCTGCAATGTTACATTATACCTACCATATGCATAAAATCATATAAGTAGACAACTGCTTAAGCAGTTTTACAAAACAGTGGGTATCAAAACTATGGGCCAAAACCGTCCCATAAACCTATGGGTCAAAAATCCCACCCATATGAGAAAAGCACATTTCCCGGTATATCAAGCACGTTTTAAGGCCAAAAAAAATAAATTCGGGGACTGCCTCCGCCAAACCCCCGCTCGAGGCCCGACCCGGCCCTGAACCCCGATGAGACAACTGTGGAAAGTGTATAGTACTCTTAGTATACAGTCTTCAACACTTTCTCACATGAAAACATGCTCCACAACCTAACAATATCTTAGGCCAGAACTTTTGAAATCTACAAATGAGGCCAAGATGAGAGAGATTCACCTCCTCCTTGAGAACCTTTTGTAACAAATCCTCCTCCATCTTCAGCATCAGAGTCTTCTGTGAGGGTTTTAAAGACCTGCCTCCTTTAGTTGCAGCCAAAACAAAACCCTATCTCCCATGGTTGCAGCCGTCCACACCTTGTATAACCACCTCTGAAAGTCAGTCTTTTGCATTGTCCTTTTTGGTGTGGAGAGGAGAGGCGGTTGTCGTAGCCTAAATCGCTATGCCAGATCCATAGGAGATGGTATCATATTTACCAGATTTGTTGCGTTTAGAACCATATGGGCTTGGGCACTACGCCCACCACCACCATTTCCCAGAAAAACACCACCATTAGTGCCGCCAGGTGAGGCCGAGTCACCCAAATACGAAATCGCACTACCCTGCAAAATTACGTCAAAGCAATCATGGGCTCATGGGCACCTCCAACGAGTATCCCATGATTCCCATCGTCATGCAACAGTCTGTCCACACCAAATCCAACGTCGTTGTCATGAGTATGAGTAGTGCCAATGCTGCAGCCCAAAACAAGGGACGTCGCAGGCTTAGGGTTAAGTTTAATTTTTGTCATTATTATTTTAATTTTTAAATATTTTTTCCAGATTATATAATCACTCTTCTTTTTTATTTTTTATTATTATTAAAATTAAAACATTTTTATAGTGTCAATATTCACACGCAACCAATTGAAATAAATGTATTATCTCAATTCTTATGCTAACAACTTATCAATGATAGTTGTTGTCCACTAATTATTTATGAAAAATAATAAACCTTTGTATCAATAATTAAAATAGATATTTAGATGAATTTCAATCCCAACTTAAAGTTTAAAAAGACCATCTTCTAGCAAAAGGTGGTAAAATTGTTATCAGAAGACAAACTCAATAAACGAAAGTTGATATAGAAAAAATATTGTAACTTACACTTTATGCTAAATTCTTATTTCTTTAAATAATAATTTATTTTCTTAACTTCATTAATTCTTTCACAATTTATAACAAATTTAAACTATACTTAATTTTAAATAAAATTTAATGAAATAAAAAATAAATTCAAGATATCATTTTTTACTACACTAAAAAAAAGGGACCACCTCGCAATTAACAATCTTCTCAAAAATAACTTAATTTTTATGAAATAAAAAAATAAAATTCATTAAAAAGAACAACTCATATTAATAAAATTAACTCTTCTTTTATACCATTACACAAAATCTACTCTTAAACGCAAATCCTCTATTAATAAAATTAACTTTCTTTGATACCATTCTTATAAACAAAAAATGCAAATCCTCCTCTATAAATCCTCACATATGCCAATATTCAAATTTCTCCCACATATATAAATATTCAAATTAACGAAGTCCTTCCACACATTCAAATTTATAAATATTCAAATTAACGAAGTCCTTCCACACATTCAAATTTTAGTTTTCCAATAACACCTATTCCACATAATCCCCAAAATTAAATACAATTTAACTTCTCATGCTGTGCTACCCACCTTCAAATTTGTCGACTAATTACTTTTCAACATTCAAATTTATTTTCAATATATATGGTAACAAAATTAGAAAACTTTAGTTTCGATTGCAAAATTTGGCATATGTTCTACATTGTCGTGGCTCCTAACCTTCCTTTCCCAACAGTGAAAAGGCAAAAGAGCAATTATCACTTATTAAATTGTGTGTTTTTTTTGGGGTGTTTTTGGTTCCACAAATGTGGGATTACATTGATTGACTATGTTGTCATAGCACCGCTTAAAATTTATTCCATAATGATGTTTACGAATATCTTTCTAATAATTAAAATTACTTAATTACATTAAAGAATAAGTGTGAGTACTAGTTTATTCTCGTTAAAAAATTTAATATTAATTTTTTTGTTGCAAGTTGGTAGTTAATTAAATTTAATTACTATTTCATTTAATATGCTACCATATAATTTAAGAAATTTTGTGACCTAAAAATTTGTGAAGTTTACAAGATATATGAATTAGGGTCGAAATAATTTACAATATTGGGAGTAGACATTAATATGAGCCTAATTTGGATCGTTTATTTATAAACATATAATATAAACTAATAACATTACAATTAATGTGTCTCGAACAAAAAGTAGGTGTCTACAACATTCCACTAAACTAAAGTTGCTTGATTAAATAAACTAGTAGTTGCACTAATTATTGTAAAGACACTCAATAGAGAATTAAGATAACATCAACTAATAGTTAGATATTTCAAAATTGATATACCTCTTAACACATTTCAATAGAGACATTTCATAATAATAATAATAAATATAAATTTTAAAAACCAAATCATGCGAGTGTAAATGATACCTTTGAAATATATCAAGCTAACAAGTGAAATACAGTAACAATGTTAGATATCTATACTTGTAAATATAAACTTTAAAATCCAAAATATATGAACCAAGCCATGAAATGAAAAATCTCATTGAAGTAAACATGGTATAGATTGTAAATTATTCAGAAATAGTTGTTGCTAAAAAAATAGCAACTCTTAAAAACAATTAAATTTGTATCAGTAGTATGTTATAGAAAATTGTTGCAATTGGAAGTGTTATAGATGGTTGATTAACATCAATATTGAATATTCAATATAATGGAGTCTATGTAGATGATAGAAATCAATGAGAATTGCTCAATACATCAACCATTTTTGGGCTAAAACATAAAGAATTTTATGTTTTATTTTAAGTCAAATAAACTAAACAAACTTTAAACTAATGATCTTCTTTGTGTAATTGAACTCAAGATTTTGGCAATGAAAGGAACAAAAAGATTACATGATTACATTGTTCCACTTCAAAATGATTAACTTGCCTCACTAGAACCATATGAGATGGCACTTGTATCATTAGTATCCTTTGGAAAATTGTTGCAATTGGAAGTGTTATATGTGATTGATTAACATGAATGTTAAATATTGAATATAATGAAGTCTTTGTAATAGATAGACATCTATGATAATTTCTTATACATCAAACATTTTTGGGCCAAAACACATAAAATTTAAAGATCTTTACAATAATTTTTATAATGTAAATCGAATAATCTAAACCAATTCTAAACTATGATGCTTTGTGTAATCAAACTCAATATTTGGGAAATAAAATCCAGGCAAAAACATACTCATCTTGAACATGAGTATATTGCTCCGTTTGACCATGATTAAATTACTCTTCTTGAAAACCATTAATACACTCTACTAGATCCATATGAGGTGGCATTCACATATACTTAGAATCATCTAGTAAATTGCTACAATTAGAAGTGTTATAGATGATTGATTAATATCAATATTTAATACTCAAGAAACTAATACACATAATCAAGAAATTATATGAAGTATTTGTCTAGCACACACAAAATTAAATGAAAAAAATGAATTAATTCATTATCATTATGATCCTTTAGATTCATTGGTAGGTACTCCATCGTGTTAAAGGTCCATATATCAAATCTAAATTAAGTTCAAGATAATACTCTTCATTTCAAAGTTTAGTATAGATTTGAATATGGAAATCAATCATCTAAAGATTATGTGAACCATTTAAAACTAAAATCATGAATAAAAATGAATATCTTAGCCACATCTAGATTGTTAGTAATTAAAATATTAATTAAGATAACAAATAATAAATGCTAGAATATTATTAATGAACCTCTAAGAGAATGGATCTCATAGGGATTTTTCAAATCCATGTTCTCTCTCTCTCTCTCTCTCTCTCTCTCTCTCTCTTCTCTCTCTCTCTCTTCTCTCTCTCTCTCTCTCTCTCTCTCTCTCTCACACACACACACACACACACACACACACACCACCACAACAACAACAAACTAACTAATTAATTGTGTAAATTTCAAATTAATGTGGAAAATAATAATCCTTAGAAGAAATCATGATTGGTAACATACAAAAATGTTGAAAGAAAATAGAATACAAAGTTTATAATGTAAATACTTGCACTACAACATTTTCACATAAATAAGTCATAATTTCAGTTTCCTTTAAGTTATTTTTATGTTGCAAAACAAGATATTTTAGAATCCTAAATCACAAGGCCGAAGATGAATCGGTTTAAGTCACGAGCAAATCTTAAGGAAGACTAAAAATGTGACATTATATTACATTTTTATCATGTCAACTGATCTCAACCTAAATCTTAAGGAAGACTAAAAATGTGACATTATATTACATTTTTATCATGTCAACTGATCTCAACCTAATGTTGATATAGAAAGAAGGCCAACATCTAATGTTAACATCAATCCTAAACAACATCAAGGAGACATTTATACAACAATTTGGACTACAATTGTGACTATAACTTTGACTTAATAAATGGCATAGACTTCAATTAAAACTTGAATTAAATGTCAACTATAATTGTGATTATACGTTTGAATCAAATTGTGATGTTAAAATTTTCTATAAAATTTGGCTTAAATGATGACATAACTTCGACTATAAACAAGATGTAAAATGTGGCTTAAACTATGACTTAAAGGAAACTATAAATTGGATGTGAACATGACTAAAGGAAGATGTGAATTTTGACTATAGTTATTACTGAGACTTTTCCTTCAACTCTAACATACATTTTGACTAAAGGTAAACATTAATGATGAATATAATTGTGACTATGAATTTCACTTAAACTACATCTTAAACCTTTACAACTTCAAATTAATTGTGACTTTAATTGTGGCTTAAATTCCATCTTTATTTGCTTCTTTATTTTTGGCATTAATTGCAATTTCATTGGCCATTTCGAGTACAACTATAACTACAACACTAGTTCAATGTTAATCATTATAATGATAGTTAAATAAAAATTACACATTTTAATTATTTAATATTATTAATTATATAATTATAGTTATGTAATCATGATGGTAATCTTGATTGTAACATTATAGATTAAACAAATTTGAAATTATGATAAGTTAAAAAGTGTTTCAATTACACATTATTGCTAAGAAAATTAAATAATAAAATTTAAATAATAATAATAAATTAAATGTGTTATAACATAATAATAAAATAAAAGTATTATAATTATATTAATACAAAAACATGGCATTTGATACTACTATCTCTGTTAGGTATATTGTTATACCTAACCCCGTAAATTTGAATCAACATTAGAAACAACGTACATGTCAAAGCATATAAGTGTCCCATTTTTAAACCTTTTTTGTACCTTTAAACATGAATTTTTAGCTTTATTGAAATTACAGAGGAAAATACCACAAAAATGTACACATTCATGAAATGACATGAACTAACAAAATGTAGTGTTTTGAGCATACAATACATGCATTTTTTTATTTAAAATTTTTATTTTTATCTTTTTCTTAGTTTTTTTGAAAGGATGCTTCTTATTTTATAGTAGAGCGACAAAAGGTCAACGTCGTTTTTACAGTCAAAGCTTATTTAATCACCATAAAAATTTAGATATATGATGTAGACTCCAATATAGACTACCTATGACTTTTTTCATTTTTTTTTTGATATGTGCGTGCGCGTGTGTGTATCTATGTATGTATGTAGATATGTGTGTGTGTGTGTGTGTGTGTGTGTGTGTGTGTGTGTGTGTGTGTGTGTGTGTGTGTGTGTGTGTGTGTGTGTGTGTGTGTGTGTGTGTGTGTGTGTGTCTGTATATATCTATATATATGTTTTTTCATATTATTTTGCTATATGTATGTATGTATATGTGTGTGTGTGTGTATATACATACACACACATATATACATATATATGTTTGTGTGTGTGTATATAAGTATATATGCATAAGTATATATATATATGTGTTGGTCAGAAAAAATATGGCACTTAACGAGAAACATACAGAAGGTTCGCGCGGAAGAGTAGAGCGCGTTCAAAAGTGCGGGAGGATAGGTAAGGAATCACACGCTGAGGACAGAGACAAAATTGGGACTTAGCCATTTTCACAATGATGAGATATTTTTGGAAGATGGCATGCGAAACACACAAATTGGTTGGAAACTTGCGCGACATGCACTGGCTATTTTTGGAGGATTGGCTACGAAGTGTTTTGCATGTGTGGTTATTATTGTAATGGCATGTGGCTAATAATAGGATGTGACCTATTTTGGAACTGGATAAGTGGTGAAGGGCAATTCCCCACCCTTATAAATATGTAATGAGCTACATGGTATAAGTGTGTGTGAGAATAGTATGTAAGGTCTGAATTACTATGAGATTATACTATCAGATCTGTACGTGCATGAGCATATGATGCCATTATTATAAGAGGCTTTTGTGTATTACTGCATTTAATATAATGGAGGCTATTGACTGAATCAAAGTGTTAAACATGGTTATAGTTTATTAGTGCATAAATGATCTCATTATGTTTATCATGTGATTCATGAGTCTTTAAGATCTAGATCTGAACATGCACTATAGAATCATATATTAGTCATGGATCTGAATGCTTTAAGTCTTCATCATACTAACATCCTGCAATAGAAACCCTAAAGAGGGGCATAGTACCTTTACGCGCTTTGGGTGAGTGCTCAATCTAAGCTGAGTGATGTGCTAGCACGCCTAGAATTTTACTAGTGTATTCTAGGCTACATCATTGGTTATGTTGTCAGGACCTCTTTTTCAATTTTTTTAGGATGGTTCACAATGAAGACGTACCGGTTGACCCTAACAAGTGTTGAGGAGTGGATACATGACCTAGAAGAAGAAAACACACAGAGATTCAACACTGGTTTTGAGTTTAACACATGCACGTGGGTGGAGCAGAATCTGTATGACTGTTTATATGAGAGATTCTTTGTTATCTTACCAGTAGAACTATACAAGTGACTGGTTTCTTATGCATCTAAATGGAATTGGAGGTATTGCACACTTGTCTGGATGCAAGAAGAATTTCAGACCCTTTATGATGTTGATCTGATTTGGACTCACGATGTGGATACGGGGATCTGTGGTGTTTTGAACAACTAAATCTTGGAGTACTCAGTTTAAACTTATTCATGCCTAGAGGTAGCTGAATTCCAATTTTTGTGATATCTCAGGGGAGCTTACCTATAAGGCATTCCTCTAGCAATCAAAATTTTGATGGTAACCCTAAACTTGGAGAGTAAAACAATGGCTAACTAAACCCCACCACACGTAGGGGTAGGAGCAGGCTTGGTGAAAGATGGAAAACCTAGTGGCAGTGAGGTAGAGAGAGGAAAGGATACTTAAGTATAATGAGGTGCGCGAGAGGGAGGTAGAGAAGTAGCGGGAGGTTGCAGAGAAAATGGCGTTGTGGAGAAAGATAGTTCATGAAGGAGTTGAAGTTCATGCAGAAGACATGGAACCCGAGCATCAGGAACTCCCCCATTTGGGAAAGCATGACAAGGAACCCTGATCATCCTCATGAAGAAGTGATCCAGCAAAGATGACATGGGCCGCGGGCGTGCATCTGAATCCACCTGGAAATCTTGCCCTTGTGTTTGGTTTTTTAACATCTAGTATAACAAATAGTTAGCAAGCTAATTTAAGCATTGGGAGAGCAAGAGTGAGTCTTATAAGAAGCACAGTGATGGCAACACAAATGGCTTCATTGTTATATGAGAGTACCTTTTCAGGTGTATCATCCGCATATAATTCAGGCGCTCAGATTTTTGGACTATCTTCTAGGAGTAGTAACACTTCACAGACTGTTGAGGTGTAGTTCAGTACTACAGTTGGGACACAAGGAAGTACATATTCTGGCCCGACCCCAGCTACAGGTTTGGGATCAGGAGGTATAGGTGGCTCTAGCTCTGGTGGATCTAGTGGTTCTGGAGGTAGAGGAAACACAAGAGGTTCTGGATCAGGTGGGCAAGGTCTGCACCAACCCAAGAATATTTACATGGAGATGTCTCTTTGTCTCCCAGAGTATAGGGGCATAAAATATTTTGCTGAACATGTACACATGTGTGAAATATTGTGGCACACAAAAGGAATCATGACTTCTAAGTATAGGGCAAGTCAATTTGCTACTACATTACAAGGGCGTGCACATAGTTGGTATAGAAAGTTTGACCCTGATCAGACTTGTGTAGACTATGCAACTTTAAAAGATGATTTCCTTAAAGAGTTTCACATCCCTGAGTTCAAGTAGAAGAGTATAAGTGTACTCAAGTATATTAAGCAAGGAACTACTAAAAGTGTCAGAGAGTATGATGCTCAGTTCAAAACACTATTATCCAAGCTACCTTGTGATATTCATGCAAGCCAGCATGCACAATGGTTTGTTGGAGGCCTAATTACACCTTTTAGGAGAGCACTAACTATCACATGAAACATACACTGATCCATGCAAAGCACTTGAAGATGTTTTTACGCGCTAAGGTTGTTAGAAGTATAGAAACTGGGGTGAGCCCATTTTTAGAAGCACAGATCACAACTATGGCAAAGCAGTTGGAGAAACTATCGAAAAATTCAGCACATGAGACACGCACATGGATTTGGTGCACATATTGTGAAGTGGAAGGTCACACAAAGGATAGTTGTCCCTACAGATCAATGCATTCATTGTTGTTAGATTGTGAGATATGCCATCTAAACCATGATGTTATCCGCTGCCCATTACTACAACGCATGATAAGGAAGAACGTTTCAAGCTACTGTAAAATTTATAAGTTTGTGACTCATGACATAGAAGACTGTTGACTGATTGGTCAGATCCATGACACTATAGATATTGGTGTATGATAGACATGAGTTTCAAATAACTCTAAAGGCAAGAACGAGCATCAGGATCAGGATTATAATCAAGCATGCTATGAGTAGAAAGAAGGGCATTTTGAAGGAAGTCGTGGCAAAGGCCGAGAATACCGTGGTGGATTTGGAGGAAGAGGCCACGGTGGTGGAAGAAGCGAGCTCCCTCATGGAATGTGTTACACATGTGGATCTCCTAACTACTACAGGTGTGAATGTCCTCAGAATATTACATGTTCTTTCTGTGGAAAGAATCATATTTATGAGGAGTTCCCAGACTTGTATGAGCATCTTAGCAAGTAACATAAATAGGAAAACAAAGGCACAGGGATGGTTAGGATACAACGCATTGTGGAAAATTAGTGGATGCCCACGTTGGAAGTAGAATCTGAGGCATTGCAGGTAAAGATCACAACCCGTGCTGAAACAGGGCATGCCAAAGAAGCATTGCAGTAGAGGCCTACCATCACTAAGGAGGAGGTTATACATGCATGGTACCTAGATCTTGCCCATCAGAAGGAGGTTTACTAGGAAACCATGGACGTACTCAGGAATCTTTAGGGTGAAATACAATATTTAAAGGAGCAATCGTGGAAGATGGAGAAAAAGAAAGCATCAAAGATGGTCCAAACTAATATAGATGACTTGAGATAAGTGTGCAAATTGTTGCACAAGGAGAATATCATTCCACTGTTGGGGAATTTATTAAAATGAAACACTCCACACGTAAGTACTAAGACTAAATGACATATCTTGCAAGTAAATCTTCCTCCTCATAGCCTAGATTATGACAAGGAAATAACTCTAAATGTTGTTATGTATGGGTGGCTATTGAGTAATATATTGATTGATATTGGTGCAGAACTCAATGTTTTTACCTTATATGCATGGGTACAAATGAGGAGACCCCCATTGCATCCATCTTATAATTTATTGTTCATGGCTAATCGAACTAAGGCTACTCCCATCAAAGTTTTAAAAGATGCATCCATTACCATACAAGGAGCCAAGTTCACTAGAGATTTTGAGGTTTTAGCGTTGGAAGAGTCAAATAGCTTCCCAACTCTATTGGGGCATCTTTAGTGTTATGCAAATAATGTTGATCTTCGGTTCAACAAGGGTTATATCATCTTTGAAAACAAGGAGGAAAAAGTTATTATCCCTCTAATAGATGTCAAATATGCGCCCTATGTTGAGCCCTTGAGTGAAGAAGACCTAAATAGGATTTATGTACATGCCATCTGGGATCCAGAGATTTTTAAGCCATGTAAAGAAGGAATCCTTCAGTGGGAGGATGCAAATTCTATTAGTGATACTACAAGTGTTGTTTGTGATAATTGGGATCATAGCACTTATGAGTTGGTAGGGTGCGTAGTACTAAGCCTCCAACAGAAGAAGCATTAAAGGTCATAAAGTGCTTAACTATGAGGGATAGTGCCAAGGATGAATAAATCATTCAGGAGTTATTGGATGAAGGAAACTCATGAGCATGTCTTGTTGAAGAAATAGAGGCCGTTGCCACACTACTTTAGTGCGCTTTCCATGAGAAATAAAAAGGAAAAATGATCTACTTAGTGGATGACGAAGAAGTAGAAAATTTGGATGTAAACCATTCAACAGGTAGGTGTGAGGTGTTGGATAGTACAGATAAGACCACGCATGCCTATCATGAACCTATGAAGACAAAGAAAGTGAATAGTGGATCAGATGCTAAGCCTAAGGAGGACATAATTAGAGACTATTGGTGAGACTCTACTTAGTAGATGACAAAGAAGTAGAAAATCTGGATGTAAACCATTCAACAGGTAGGTGTGAGGTGTTGGAAAGTATAGATAGGACCACATGCACCTATCATGAACCTATGAAGATAAAGAAAGTGAATATTGGATTAGATGTTGAGCCTAAGGATGAAATAATTAGGGACTATTGGTGAGACTCTAAAGTGGAAAAAATCATAGAGTTACTGGATTATCATGATTTATTTCCTTGGGGGTACCATGAGCTTAAAGGTGTGTATGAATCATTAGGGGAGATGAATATAAAGCTTAAAAAGGGTGCACACCCAGCTAGAAAGATACCCTACATGATGAACCCCAACTTGTGTTTGAAAAGTTCAAGGAAGAGATTGACAAAATGTTGAAGTTTGGAATCATCAAGCCCATGGACAAGTCAGAATTGGGTTAGTCCAATGGTGATCAATATCAAGAAGGATGGAACCAGATTAGGATCTATGTGGACTACAGGGAGCTAAATGTTGCATGTGTGACTGATCCCTTTCCTGACGCCATTCACTAAGGAAATCCTAGAAGGTGTTGCAAGGGTGCAAAATCTATTCGTTTATAGATGGGTTCTCTGTGTATCATCAGGTTAGGATCACCCAGGAGGATCAAGAAAAGACTACTTTTACTACTGAATGGGGTAGCTTCACCTATACTATGATGCCTTTTGGTATGAAAAATTCACCTATTGTATTTTTCGTGGATAGTTGTTCAGGTGTTTAAAATTTTTATTCACAACTTCTTACAGGTTTATTTAGATGATTGGATGATTTATGGACTGGTCAAAGATCATTGTGACAATCTATGCTTAATGTTTGAAAGATGTAGACAATTGATTATCTCTTTGAAAATCAAGAAGTGCATATTTTCTACACCATTTGGAATACTATTAGGACACATAATCTGCAAGGAAGGTTGGTTGGTTGATCCAGCTAAGGTTGCAGTCATTATAGGCCTAAAAGAGCCTACCAGTCAAAGTGAGGTACGCAGATTTTTGGGTTATACAGGATATTACAGGAATTTTATTAAAGGATATGCCAAGGTTGCCATAACTTTGGAGGAGTTACTAAAAGGAAAAGGTACGTTCTACTGGGGAGAACCACAACAGCACACATTTGAGATATTGAAGGAGAAACTTACTACTGTGCCTATTCTACATTTTCCTTCATGGGACCAACCATTTCATGTACATGTGGATGCCTCTGGCACGGCCATTGGCACAATGTTGGCTCATTCAGGAGAAGGTATTATAGATCATCCTATTTGTTTTGCTAGCAGAAAGTTGACTCATGCCAAACAGAATTACATAACTACAGAGCGCGAAGCTTTGTCAATGATCTATGTGCTACATAAATTTAGGTAGTACCTGCTAGCTACACCATGTTTCTTTTATACAGATCACATGGCATTGAAGTATTTGGTAAAAAATCTCATTTTACAAGGGCGCATATGCAGATGGGTACTCTTATTTCAATAATTTGATTTCACAATTGTGGTAAAACTAGGGAAAAGTAATTCTGGACTAAAACATTTATCTAGAATACAGTCAGGAGAAGAAGCACAAGCCATTAAAGATACCATGTCCAACGCATAGTTATATACAATATAACGCACACCATCACAATTAGAGGACATTGTTTTCTTTCTACGAATATACATGGCACCAAAAGGAATGAAATCCTTGGAGAAGAAACAACTTTCTATATGCATGACACCCTATATGTTAATTAGCGGTGACTTGTACAAGTTAGGTTGGGATGAAGTATTTCGTCATTGCGTACTGGAGCATGAGCGCACATATATAATGGGGGAAGCTCATGGTGGTATTGTAGGTGGCCACTATGCAGGTGATGCCACTACGTGCAAGATCTTACTCTCTGGATTATGGTGGGAGACCCTATATAAAGATTGTAAGGAATTTTGTAAGGCATGTGATCATTGTCAACGTCTTGGTAAACCAGGTCAATGAGATGAAATTCCTCTAAGACCTATTAATAGTACATAATCATTTGAGAAATGGGCTATTGATTTTGTGGGTCCTATTTCACCATCCGCTCACAGTACTGGATCGTGTTATATCATAACTTGCATAAATTATCTAACAAGTTGGGCAGAAGGAGCGCCTACAAAGGATTGTACATCAGCTATAATAGCTAGGTTTCTATGGGAACATATTATTACAAGGTGTGGATGTCCTTAGAGTTTGACCAATGATAGGGGCACCCACTTTCTGAATGAGACAATCAGAATTTTGTTGGATGAATTCATGATTGCACACCATAAGACTACACCATATCATCCTCAAGAAAATGGGACTGTTGAGGCTTTCAACAAAATTTTAAGCCAGACATTGACAAAAATATGTGATGTTGGAAGAAAGGATTGGGATGATAAAGTATCTGCAATACTTTGGGCATATCTAATAACATATAAAAGGTTAAACAAATCCACACCATTTCAGTTAGTGTTTGGTGCAGAAACAGTTCTTCCTATGGAATTTATGTTACCATCTTTGCATATTGAGTGCGCTGGAGGTCTAGATGATGAACAAGCATTAGAAGAACTAATTGAAAAGTTAATCAAGCTAGATGAATGACAACCAATAGCACATTGGAGTCAAAAACAAGAAAAGGCTAGGCAGAAAGCATGGCATGACATGCATATTCCAGGACCTTAACTCTTCATCACATGGGTAAGCTTATCTGTTAAGATGCACCAACCTTGGGGGATCAATTTACAGTGGACATCCACATTTTTAGAATTTTTACAAATAAAATACACAAAACATCAAATTTAGGTCTTCCTCGGGACTTAAACCTTGCCTTAAAGTACCAATATAATATTTCATAAAAATGGTACCTAATGCATAGTAGACTGTTAGCTTCTCTAATTACCCAATACTTTGACATTTTAACATTGACCGGACCACTTAGGATACAATATCATTTCATAATTTTTTACAAATTCCTATTGTACTTTAAGACACTATTACCCGTGACTCCACATGTATTGGCAGTTTACCGTACTGACAAATTTTGTTATCACTCTATCAGAATGTGACTACTAATTATACTTAACAACTATGGTAAATCCTATATACATATATTAATGAAATAGAAATTATTTTAGGACAATTTTAGTTTCGACAGGCACACATTTTGGCGGGACAATTACGGATATTGCTCTGGATGAGTTTATGATTGTGCATACCACTAATGGACTACACCCTATCATCCTCGAGCTAATGGATATTGCTCAAAAAAAATACAACATAAAATTCATTCTAAGCCAGACATTGACAAAACTAACTGTCTGGACGAAAGGATTGGGATGATAAAGTATTTTTCAGTGCTTTGGGCATCCAAATGATAGGCAAACGGACTATAATCTTATAGGCATTTTAAACAAATCCACACCAAGTCAGTTGAGTGTTTGAGGAAGTTCTTCCTATAGCTAATTCTTGTTACCATTCTTTACATATTGTGTGTGCTGGAGGTTTAGAAACTAGATTCAAGATTAGACAATTCGGATTAATATAAGTTTACTCAAACATGATTGAGTGATGTGCAATAGCTGTTAAGTCAAAACAAGTTGATATTCCAGGAAGATAACATGGCAATATGACAAGTCCACATCAGGGATAAAATTTTTGTCCCCCAACTTGCTGCACTTACCCAGATGGTGCTCCTTTATGATTCTAAATTTTTGTGCCATCCTAGAAAACTCAAGGTACATTGTTTGGGGCCATATGTTGTCACTCACATACTCAAAACCAGTGCTTGTCAATTAGAGGTGCTTAATGGAATACGATTACCCGGATACTTGAACGGGAGTAGGCTGAAGCCCTACTATAAATAAGTCTTCTTGGTGTTTGTAATAAGGCGGCATTGCCATTTAGATTAGGTTTCGAATTCTACATTTCCTTAATGTATTTCCTTCTTCTTTGCTATGCTTTTTCAATTTGGTTGGTGTATTTTTTGTAATAAGCACGTTTACATGCTAAAAGATAATTACTATTTGGAGAATTTTTATGCACAGAGGACTGCACATACCCTTAGTGTGGGGTGGTTATTGATATCTAGGATCATGACTGATGAAAATAAGTACACATGAAAGGAACTAACTACTACGGGTGCTATTAAAGTTGGAGAATTGGAAAAAATATTACTTCTGGAAATGAGGACCATATGTGGAGGTGAATGAAGAAATAAGTATAACATGAGGTAAGCAAAGGCCATGGGAACTACCAAGGGAAGGCACAGTGGCAAGGTACTCGGGTGCATGGAGGTGTGCTGAAGAGAAGTCTGTAGCTAGAAGGTAGGAAGGCACGCTAGAAGGTTATAGCTTGGGTGCAAAGATGTATCGCGTAGAAAGAACAAAAATGGTCGATTAATGAGAGGATTGTTGGTAGGTGGAGGAGCAATAAATGCACTAAATTTTTGAAAATCTATATAATGATGAAATGTGAGTTCATTTTTACCATTGCAATTGAGATAATTTTAAAATAAATAAGTGCAAATGAGCCGAGAAATCGTGTTGAGGTGCAAAGAGTGTGAAACTAGACGTGGAGAGAAGATTTATGCACAGGAGAAGCTTGTGTTCCCATAGGTGAAGGGTTTGAGTGAAGCAGATGCTTTACAAATGAGCTAGGGCATGTGATTTCCACTAGAGAATAGATATTTGAACTAGGGTTTCAACTTACTTGATTACAGAGGGTAGAAAAGAGAGAATTTTTTGATAGCACTAAAGAAAGCACCCGCAGTAGGAGTAAAAGGGAAGAAAAAGGTCGAAGTGGAAGAAGAAATTTCTTCTGAGAGTAATTTCTTAGAAATGCAGTATCTAGAGGGTGTGATCATGAGACAAGAATGGGATTCCCACAACTGTCAATGTAAAATCAGTTATTACAACCATCGTACATCAGATAATAAGAAGGATATCGATGCGTTGTTGAGCAAAGAAATGAACAAGCGCACAATAGAATATATGCCAATGTACGATGTCGTTGGTAAGAAGTTACTAAAACAAATTGGAGTATACCAATTGTATGATCTGCCATACTTTGGAAAGTATGAACCATTGTATTGATGGTTGATGAGAAGATTCCATGAGGACTTCTTCTACTTCATCGAACAGAGGGTTAAAATCATAGTCATGTTGATCTCAACAGTAATAGGGTTGAAAGGCACAAGGGTAGATATAAACAGTGATTTAACTGATAAGGCCGTAATCCTAGAGACAAGGAAGGAATTGGGGTATACCAAGGTTCTACACGACATGGACATCAAAAAATTAAAGAAGTACCTAGTAGTGTAGGCGACTGGACATCTTGTAACAAAGTTGAATGACCAAGAAAGGTGGTCGCAGGTAAACACAATGTGGATACAAATTGCAAAGAAGATTTCACAGGGAGTTATTTACACCATCTCCAGTTACATCAGAGAAATTATCATTGAAGAAGCATGCACATGGGAGAAAATCAGTTTTGGGTCTTTTCTATTGTCTCTGGTGTTTATAGAAATCAGGGTGCCGAATGGGCCAAAGGAGAAAATTTTGGAATACCCTATGGAGAACAAGTCACTGGAGGAAAGATTTGGCAAGTACTTATGTGAGGGATCAATGAGCGGACCATTCAAACAGAGGGTGGAGAAATGGTATGATAGGCTCCGTGTAGCATTGGAACAAGGAGTTACCTTTGGTAGTGGGGAAGGAAATGCAATTCGTGGTATACCAACACTTTTACATCACACGGTTCACCATGAAAGATGGGGCTTGGAGCACATGGTGTAAGTTACCATATGCCTTCACAGCACAATATTTCTAGGCATCAGTTCACCATTTTTTAGATGCGTGCCACCTCAGCTTGAATGCCGACAAGGTAGATTGTGACTACCATAAACTGAGAAAGACATATGTATATCCAGGACGAACTACCTACATTGAGAGGTTGATCTTAGATATTATAATTATGAAGCCTGTAAGCTTGGGTGTTGGAGCAGTGCTTTTGTACCTATAACTCAAGCCCAAACTGGAGAAAAAAAAATGTGGAGAATGATTTCACACTCCTAGGGCCACCAAAAGGTAAGCATACAATGGAAAATGTTCCATCACCTAAGCCCACAGAGACAATAGAAGTAGATGATGAGGAGGAGGAGCATGCAAATAGTGGTGGTTTGGAGCATAGAGGTAGGAGATAGCCTAAAGATAGGGTAGAAGTTGAGCACATGACTAATCCACCTCTACCACAAGAGGGAGATAATGAGGACTTGGAGGTAGTCCAAGGAGAGCGTCGCTTCAAAAGGGTATTAAGCAAAACAAGAACCCAAGGTGCTACTCCACAATCAGTGCGTAGATCACCTTGAATCTCTCCACAGAAGGAGAAAACTGAGAAGAGAAGAAGGAAGTTAAAGTTGAATGAGGAGGGAAAAGATTCTGAGGAGAGCATGCCTGACTCTCCTACACCTCTAGAGAACGTGGAAGAACCAAAGGACAAAGAAATAAAGGAAGGAGAGAAGGAGGCAGATGAGCCATCGACTGGATTGCTCAAGGCACAGAAAAACAAGCTCCAAATATTGAAGCCCAAGTTCCTAATGGGCGAAGATTGAAGAGAACAAGTAGAGAATATGTTGCATCATTCATGGGCTATGCTAAGGACACAGGTAAAATTGTCGATGCCCATTTTCAAAGCATAGTGACACCAAAGGAGTTGTATGGGTGGGAGCTGATTGATGAAGATATAATGACCATGTGCAAAAGAAAGTAGTTGTCATGGTCTATGCACACACACATGGATGAACCAGACTTTGATGTATGTGAAGATTCATGTGTATTAAGGAGGTTGAAGAAGATACCTTAGGTCAGACACAACAGTAAAGCCTACTGTTATGTCAGATGAACAAGTGATAAATACTTTGGTGAAAGCCTCGATAGAGGTGACACGATGAAATGTGGATAAGGCTATAACAATTAGGGCACTAAGGGAAGAGATCAAGGCCAAGGATGTAGAAATAGCACACCTAAAGCAAGAGAAAGAATTGACATAGAAGAAGAACATTATTTTCATCAGCATGGTAGAGGAAGTTGGGGACAATATTATAAAAGAAAATCCACACTTAGAGCCTAAGGTACCCAAAACGTTTCTTCAACAATGCATTATGTACAAACCTTGGTGGACTTGGTGCTTGAAGATGAACCTATACGTATGCCAGAACCAAAGAATCCTAAGCAAGAAGTAGAGCAAGAAAAGGCTTCGGTGATGAGAAAGATTGCATCATATGAGGGATTGCTTCAGAGCTTGCAGGAGGAACTGAAGAAAGAAGATCAAGCGTTGAATATTTATACAAGCCCAAAAGCCATTATAAGAACTAAGACCATTATAGAGGACAATAAAATCCTAAAAGACATGAAATATGAGACCTTGGGCCGCACAAAATGATTAGCACTTGTCAAGCAGAAGCATAAGGCCCTTACAACAACACAAGATCCACACAAGGAAAGGCTAGATGAGTTTGGGAAAATCATCGCACAAAATATGGACTTATTAGAAGGAAGAATGGCTTCCCAACATTGTGTTGGTCTTGCAGAATGAGAAAGGAGAGATTGCAAAAGATGAGCTAGAGTCAATTGTAGTGGATATCCCAGAAAAGGAAGAGACCGCGCTCAATGATTGGTATACTTTAGAGGCAAAAATAAAAGAAGAATATCCAAATATGATTCTTTAGGTTGAAGCAAATGATGCTATAGGGTAAAGTCATTATTTTATTCATCAATTATATCTATCTCTCTATTCACATTCTTTGATTCATTTTGGAGACAACCATTGTCAGGGCAACAATGCAATTAGTGTGTGCTAAATGTTGGTTAGACAAAATATGACACTTAGAGAAAAACATACAGAAGGTTTTTGTGGAAGAGTAGAGCGTGCTCAAAAGCGCAGGAGGATTGGTAAGGAATCACATGCTGAGGACAGAGACAGAATCGAGACTTAGCCGTTTTCACAATGATGATCTATTTTTGGAATATGGTGTGCAAAACACACAAACCTGTTGGAAAATTACACGACACGCATTGGCTATTTTTGGAGGATCAACTACAAATCGCTTTGCATGAGTACATGTTGAGAATAGATTTACTACTGATAGTTAAATAGGAGAATTTTGTTGTTAGCGCACTTACATTTGTGGCTATTATTGTAACGGTGTGTGGCTATTAATAGCATGTGACCTATTTCGGGACTAGATAAGAAGTGAAGGGAAATTCCCCACCCTTATAAATATGTAATGAGCTGCATGGTATAGGTGTGTGTGAGAATAGTATGTAAGGACTGGATTACTGTGAGATTATACTATCTGATCTATACGCGCATGAGCATATGGTGCCATTATTGTACTAATCTTGTGTGTATTATTGCATTTAATATAATGGATATTATTGACTGAATCAAATTGTTAATCATGGTTATAGTGTATTACTGCATGAATGATCTCTCTATGTTTATCATGTGATTCATGAGTCTTTAAGATCTAGATCTGAACATGCATTGTAGAATGATATATTAGTCATGAATCTGAATGCTTTAGTTCTTCATCATGCTAACATCCTGCAACAATAACCCTAAAGAGGGGCATGGTACCTTTGCACACTTCGGGTGAGCACTCAGTCTAGGCTGAGTGATGTGCCAGTGCACCTGGGCTTGTACTGGTGAATTCTAGGTTGCATCAATATGTATATGTATATGTATATGTATACACACACACACACACACACACACACACACACACACACACACACACACACATATATATATATATATATATATATATATATATATATATGTATGTATATATATATTGTAGTGAAGATATTTCCGGGTTTAGGGACATACAAATATTTATGACAATAATTTTTTATATTATATTGAAAATGATATTTTTCGTAAGTATGAAGAAGACTTCAAAAAATAGCAAAAGTATTCTTTAAAAAAAATGGATATATTTTACTATTTTTCATATTGTGTTGAATGTGTAGTACTGATTTTCTTAATATACCATACATTGCCAATAATTTAAAAAAATAGTAGAAGTTATTTTTTTAAAATTAAAATTAAAATTTTAAATAGCTAATAAAAAGTTGTATTTAGGTATAGATTTTTCTCAATTTAATTAATCAATTAAACTTAAATATGTGGCATCTATGTGGAAATTTTAGGCCTATAATGATACTCCAAATGGATTAAGGGTCAAAACATGCCACATATATGCCACATGGGCTCTACATAAGGGTGTTCATATGAAAATCCTTAGTGCCCATCCCACGCCCCTCTCCGTCACCCAAACACCACCAACTATATTTTATTTTTAAACCATAGTTTTTAATATAATTTATGATTATATTTTGTTTTTAGATTTTAGTGTATTTAATGAATATTATACGTTATTTTTTAATCTATTAAAAAATAATGTTTTTTTAATTTTACAATTAGAAAAGTAGTTTTAAAATTGGAAAAGACAATAATTAAATACAACTAATCTATTAAGAATTATATATAACAAGGTCTTGCGTATATGGTGTGGTTTTAAAATTATTCTTAGCTTCAGGTAGCAAATTTTGGGCAAGTGATAATTGAAAAAGTGGAGGAATCATGAAAAATAAATGGAATAACAAGCAAAAATATAGTGAGGCGGATTTACAAGGGCAACATGTTGGAAGATCAGTTCATAAGAGAAATAAAAAAGAAGCAGAGAAAGCAACGAAATAGATTGTTGAACAATTAAACATTGGTATGTACTTGAAACCCTTAAAATCATAATTTAATTTTGATATCTATGTTAAATACTCTAAGTATTTTAATCTAGTTAAATTGTAACAAAATCTAGGATAAAAATTGTAAGTTAAAATAATATGTGCATGTACATGTATGGTCCTTACCTATAAAAAAATGCTTTAAGAAGATGCTGTAAAAAATTAAAATTCCAAACTTTTGGGCAAGACTTAAGGACCTATTATATAAAATTATAGAAAATCTATATCTAAAAATAAGATCAATTTACATGATATAACTCAAATATTATATAGATTTAAGGATATTCTAAGGTTTATAGAAAAATAGGATGGAATTGTAGGGTTTAGAGAAAAATAGGATGGAAAACCTAGATCTTCTATTTCAACACTAAATTATGAGTTATTTCTCAACCACTCACACACACAAATCACATAATTTAATAAGCAGGTTAAGACCCAAAATTATTTTAAATGATTTATATATCAATGCAAAAAAAGGAGAAAAACCATATGTCAAGAAGTGTCATGAAGGGGCATCATCAAAGAAAAATATCAGTGTGAAGAAGAATGGAAATTGTAATGATTTTGGTTAGTTTAGGCACTATGCTAATGAGCGTGGAAAAAATAATTTTAAGGAGTCCAAATATAAGAGACAAGAAGGTAACTCTGTTGATAGAAGAAGAGGTAAACTATGAATTGATTAATTTAAATAATATTATTTAAAATTAATCCCTAAATATAAAAGCATGGTTTGTTTATTTAGGAGCATCCATTCACATGACTTGTAATAAAAATTGGTTCAGAACCTTTCATGATAATATATATGGTACTTAAATCTATCTAGGTAATAATATATCTTATGAAATAAAATAATATAATGATATATGCGTAAAATTTTCAAATGGGCATATGAAAAAAATTAAAGACATGATGTATGTATTAGGGACTAATATAAATTTGATCTTAGTGTCAACAATTTTTACTAAGGTTTTAAAAATAAAATTTTGAATTCAGATGAAGGATATGTAAGATCACTACAAACTAATATGAAAAAAATTAAAAACATGTTGTATGTACTAAGGACTAATATAAATTTGATCTTAGTGTCAACGGTTTTTGATGAATGTTTTAAATTTGAATTTGTAAAGCTAGGTGAAGATATGTAAGATCACTACAAAACAAAGGAAAAAATGTAGTGGGATGACTATACCATATTGATGTAATTGTTTAAAGTTGTCAAGAACTTAAATCAAAATGTGTGTCCACATAAGATTTATGAAATGTCTTCTTATTTTTTAAAAACTATTATGTTGAATGAAATGGTTATGCATTGGGAAACCGTTGGAGCTCAAACTTGGGACTGTCTCCAAGTTGTGGGACCCTGCACACTTAAGACTGCCCTCCGGAGAAGGTTGGTTCCTCTACCTATTCCTATTTCTATTGCTACTCCTAATGCTGAAAGTAAAACTTAAGCTAAAGATGCCAAGGGACTAGGGAGAGAAGGATAACATAAAAATGGAAAACTAATCTAAGGAAGGAAATAACACCAAAAAAAGAGGATGAACACAATCATCTTTGAATGAAAGGGAAGAGAAACACACATAGAAAGGATAGACAATTGTATCATAGTCTACAATGCATTCACACATTTTCTTTCATGAAGCACAATAAGAAAAGGAGACATAAGGGACTTGAGTAAACACAACATACACACAACGTGAAGGAAAGGAAAGAAATAAAAATGAAAACAAGTTAAGGTAAAATGTAGCCACAAAACAATGCTTCTATTACTTCTAGAAGTGCACAATCTATTACAATGGCATATGAGGCCGATATCCACATGCATAGAACAAATCTAAAGGCCCTAAAACTCAAAATGCAAGGCAATACTTATACAAATTAAAAGAGTCCAACCATTTACAATGAGAAATGCTCTTACATTTATAGATGAATGGATGGGAGAAGAGGAGAAGAGGGAAAATCTAATTTGAAAACTCAACCACCAATAACCAACAATGAATTCCTGCAAATTTCCTACAAATATGTCAAATGTGCTTCCTCATGTCTTTCTTGTGTGTAGGAGAAGGAAGGATGCGAGATATGAATCAAATATAGTCATTGGAGCAATCAAATCATACATTAATGGTGTAAGGGATGTTTTTCAACTTCTCACCTACCAAATCCTGTTGAAATTCAAGTTTGAATGATCTATAGTGTAGCCCACATTAACATATTTCAAACAAGCCTAAGTGTGTGCGTGTCAGAGCCTTGTAGAAAAAATTATGACGATCTGAAGGTTTATAGTGTAAACTAGACATGCAAGCCACATGGCACGCACTGATTGATTGAAGGAATCAACTAACTGTTCATTTGCTTTTCCGTTTCTGCCATGTTTAATGCATTGGTTGGTTGTAAGGATTTGACGCCCTGTTTGCACACTTTGGTAGATTCAATGTGGTTCACTCAATGTTTGGTAGTCCATGTGGCATAGGAACTAGTATAGATGAAGGCATGATAGTGTGCAAAGGAAAGAATCACAGAAGAAGAAAGCAAAAGGAGGCACGCAAAAGTGATGCGCATGAGAGGAATGAAAGGAATACATGTGGGAGGAATTTATGGAAGAGGTGAAATCATTACAAGATAATGTGTAGTAACAAGGAAGGGGGTGTGCAAGAATGTCAGGGACTTAGCTAATTTGGGAAGCAAGTATAAGGTGCGCGCGAAGGGTGCATGAACTACTGGGAGGAATGCAAAGGCGTCGAGAGTGGGCACAAGGAAAAATGGGACTGATAAAGGAAAATAATGGAAGATGGAAGGCGTAAAGAAAATGGAGAGCGTGAAAGGGCGTGCGTAGAACATGAACCAAGGAAATGTGCCAAGGGAATAATTGAAGTCCATGCAACCTGAAATGTAGAATCTCAAAGTCATAATGGAAATATAAGTTGTCCAAATAACTAGGGGAGTTATTTTGGATAACGGAAATAACATAG